>JAHREE010000337.1:35447-197548 GCA_033628505.1 Tringa tobata | reverse complement strand
GGGGCGGCGGGGAAGGGGCGCGGTTGGTGAACGCGGGGCGGCCGACGGCCGGTTCGGTCCCTCGGCGGGCCGGGCGGCAGGGCCTGCCCGCCCCCGACTCGCCTCGGGCTACCGACCGGCCCGGCCCCGAGCGGGGCTCGCTCTCACCGCACCGCGTGCATCCCTCCCGGTGCTGTTCCGCCTGCTGCTGCTCTGGTGGAGCGGTGATTTAAAGAAAAAACCCCAACATTTTATTGCTTGTAATCAGTACCGGCAGCGTGTGGCCACGTTAGCATTGACAAGGCAATGCCCAAACTACTGGGTTTCTGCCTCTTCCTTTCGGTTTCTTCTCTCCCAGACCTCTGAGGACCGGCAGCCCCCGGCCCCCTGAGCACCCCCTCCATCGCACCCCGGACACCCAGGGGCTGCCACCCAGTGTCCCCTTGCACCCTGGACACCCAGGGGCTGCCACCCAGAGTGTCCCTCGCACCCCCGGACACTCAGGGGCTGCCACCCAGGGCATCCCCCGGCCTGCTGGCTCCCTGGGCAGACAGCCGGCTGGCCATCAGCAGTGGCTGGAGTCGTCAGCGGGCAAGCTGAAGGAAATAATAGGTATTTCCTTTCCTCACACAGGGGACGGAGCATAAACGTTGGGATACTCCATTGCAGCATGAGCATAGGAATACCAAGGTGAATGTAAGGAAAACACCATGTAGTAATTCACAAATCTTTTTCTTGGTGAACAAACTGCCTCCACTAGAGTGTCAATAGATGGTGTCTCCTCTGCTCTCAGGTGAAACCAGTTAAATTGTAGCTTGGGCACCTGGGCTCTTCCCTTAAGCTGTAACAGCTGAGGGTTTATTGATGGAAACCCCTGGTTTGTTCCTTGTTTATAAGAGGAACACCTTCCTGGGAGCAGTGCTGCCTTTGGAGAGGATTCCGGTGTGGGTGACCTTTTGAGAGTGCACAGGTTAGGAAACTTTCATAAGGAGATTAAGTAGTATCTGGGAGGTGTGGGAAGGAGACTGTGCATTGGTGGGGCAACCTGTGTACTGATGGGAATTGGATGTGGTGGGGTGGTGTCAATGGGAGAAGGAAGGTCTGGTTCTTCACCTTGGTGAAGGAAGGCAGGAAGTTTCTGTGGTGATGTCAGTCTGATTTTGTTTGACTTTAGGATGAAAAGTATGACCTGAAAACTGGTGAGTCGTTTGAGGAAATCAGCAGACTGCTCTTACGATGCTGATAACTGTAAGTGATTTTACTTTATAAAATTCTTTCATACTGCTGCTGTTATGGAAAGGCTTATTGATTTTTAGAGGGTGGGACTTCTTTCCTGAATTGATCTATTGCTCTGTGGAATTGTTTTTTTCTGAATGAACTGCTTTACTAACCACTTCTAAAATGTCCTTGTATTGAATTACTATGTCCTTTTTATAAGGAAGAGTTTTACAAGAAGAACTATTCTGAAATATGTAAACAGTGTTATTGTTTTTCTTTTAAAGACAGGGAAATGCAAAAACTAGAAACAAAGTTTTGGTTTTTTAAAAGTAACCTGATGTTTTAGGTACTTCTGGGTGGTTTAAACGATTGCTTCAGAGCTGTTTCGTGCTGATAGCAACTCAAGTAATTTCTAATACCTCTCAAAGTCTCTATGTGCTAGTCTTACGTGCGCATTATGAATTGCTCTGTGAAAGTTGTCTATGACAGTCTATTTCTTTTGTAAAAGCTAAAAAACTAGATTGAACTTCATCAAAAAAGTACAAAACTCAAGAAATAGGGGAATGAGTGGTATTGCAAACTTTGTTACTAACCGTATTGCTGAGTTCTAAAAGCCTAATGAAGTTTAGGATCAATTAACCTTTATAGAACAACCATGGAATTTGTTAAATGAATCACCACTTACAAGTGTAACGCTGCACTTTGTTTCTTTTGCTGTGGGAGAAATGTTGTTTTGCTCTAAGATGTGTATGGTCTTTGTGGTATTGTGTGGAAGATTAAAAATCCCAGTCAGCCCTCTTTATGCTGATTAGCGAGGACCAGTGCATGCTGGCTGTGGGGTGATGACAACAAATACTAGAATTCAATTAACTCTAATAATCTTCAACTGGCCAGTTTAGGGGGCTTTGCCACGGAAAATGCTAGGTATTCATACATGTGTGTGCTCTGCCTGCTGATATAAATACTTTGTTCTGTAATTGTTCCTCCTTGCTGCAAGCCACGGGGCACAACTGGGTGACTTTATCAGAATGTTTTCAAGTATTTTACTGGTAATAAGAAAGGAAAAACTTAAGAGAAAAGGTGCAGAAAACTGCTTCAGAGAGGTAGCCAACAAACCATTAAAACTGGGAAAAGCAGAGGAACATTAAGAGCATTCTGCCTTCCTATCCAGTTTCATGTCGGGTGTGTTTTGAACAAGGCTAAAAGAACAGAGCTGGCGCAGGAGAACCATGGAACGGAATCTCAGCTTTTCCCCAGAAAACCTTTTTCCGCAGAAACGTGAATGAACATCCAGTTGTGGCTTGGGAAGGCCAGGATCTGCTCTGTTACACTTCACAGTTTTAGCACCACATCCTGCTTTGCGAGTTTCCCCCTGGAGGGCAGTATCCTGCCCTTGCCTTTGTGTGGGGGTGTTCCCAGACGGAATGGGTAGCCTCTGGGGGGGGGGGGTAGCGTGTGCTCCCCTGGGCTGAGACAGAGACCCCAGGTAGGGGAGACCCAGCCCCCCAAGTTGGGGTTTTAAAAATGTCTGTTTGAAGGGACCTGTACCCTTGCCCTGGGAGATGAAGGTTAAGGGGTGCGACTGCCTCTTTCTCAAGATGGGTAGTGTTATTTTGGTAGGTGCTTACTTGTGGTATCTCTGCCAGAATGTACTTCCCCATGCAGCAGTGAGTCTGTCAGCAGTTTAACCTGGTTACCAGGCTGGGTGGGCAAGAAACTGTGTGGGCAAATCGGGTTGGGTGTGTTAGCGGTGGAGGATGATGATGGCTGATGATGACAGCAGCAGCACAGTCTCTCCCTGCCATGTGAGGCTGAGTACGTGGTGTATGGGATAATGGTTATGGGTGAGGGGATATAGCCAGGAGATCTGTGCTGGTAACTTAATTTAGGATCGTAGGCCTGGACCCCTGTAGAATTCTGCGTTTTTTCTCATTTGTCTTTAGAATGAGGATAAATTCTTTACCTAAATCCCTATAAAGAACATTGATTTACTGATTCTTTTCCCAGTGTGTGCATAATAAATGACTTCCCTTTTCAAAGTTTTAAGTGTTTTACTATTGCTGAAGGAGTAAGCAGGTGGCTGTTAGCAACATGAGCTTTTGATATGTCTGCCTCCATAGTAAAATACAGGAGTGTAAAACAGCAATGGGCCAGAAACCTGTTGGAAAAGACAGCAGTGACAAAAGTTGCCCACATTAACTGCCAAAAAAAGCGTTCTTTTTTTTTTTTTTTCTTACTTTTTAGGCTGAGTGCCTGCCTGCTTCACTGTGTTTTTTGCATGAGGGTGAAGAGAGGACTTTTCTCTTTTTGTGGTAGTGTTGGCTGCTTATTTAGGTTGTATATTCTGTCCTATTGTTAATTTAGTTCCAAAATGAGCAAGTCAGAGGGCATGTACATTCTAATTAGTAGTTATCTGAGACAGCCCTCAGAGCAAAGACTTCTTTTAAATTGTTTTGGATCTGAACATACTGTATCTACTTGAATGATGAAATGTTAGTAAGCAAAAAAGCCAAAGTTCTTTGTAGGAAGGCAATTGCTGCATAGCAACTGCACAGAGAGGATGAAATGAAGCTTGCATGTGTTCTCTTTTGTTGTTATTTTTGCCCTCGTTTTCTCCATGTTCTGAGATGTACAGAAATTATTAAAGTTGTTGGAAGCAGTGATTTCATTCATTGCTACTTCTCCTCTGGGAAAAAAAAGGAAGCAAACGATGCAGTTTGCGTTTGTATTTTGGGAAGAAATAATAAAGGGAATTTAATATGCCATTTATGAAGGGATGCTGCGACTGAGTTCTCAAATGAATATGGTCTTTAATGTATGGGAAGTGTATGGGACTCTCCATGGTAGATGTTCTTTCTAGTCTTGATCCATTTTTTAATCCAGCCAAACCAACTTCTGTTGTCTTAAAAGATAATCAACTCTACAAAACGGAAACATATCATAGTTGTTAAAACACAATAATAAATAAATAAAACATAATAAATAAACTTAAGGTGGAAATTGTCCAGAGTGGCTTTTTTAGGGTAGCTACTCTTCTCTGCAATAATGGCAATAGGAAAGGTTCCCACAAATGTGGAACAGCTCTGGAACAGTTCTGGAACAGGTCGAAGAGGCTAATTAGCTCATGCAAACTAGCTAAGCATCTGACCCAGGTAAAAGTAATTCCTGTGATTAAATAGAATCTTAGTAATTTGTTGCTTATGTTTTTATCATCCTCCTTGATTATTACAGGTTTCATGCACAGCAAATATTATTTATAAACAATGCCCTTTTATGTTTGTACCTTGCCAAATGATAACGTGAGAGCTGAGTAACCAGGATGTATGAGCCACTCTCAAGTGTGAGCAGCTGTGAAGATCCTGCACAGCCTCTGCTGCCTTGTCCTAGCAAGGCACCGCTCTTCAGGGCGATTTAAACATACTGTGCCAAAGAGTGAGTGGAGTTCTCCTTTGCTGATCATAAGGGTCAGTGTGGGTGCTGGGAATGCAGGGCTATACATGGAAATCCAGCAACCATCTTTAATGAGAAGTGCCCGTGGCATGCAGCAAGGCATTGGGAAGTCTGTGTTTATAAAAACAGTCAGTTATCTCTTCCTCTAGTTTCAAGATTTTGGGAAGACTCCCTTTCATGTCAGTAAGGGGCAGGAATGTAACCAAGATCTGGAGCTGGCACTCCCAAATACGAGATCTTCAGAGTTACAACAGTGGCTTCTGAGCAGGCTCAGCTTTAATAGTATGTTCCAGGCTTGCTGAATTGGAAAAGCAGGCTGAGAATCAGGTCTTCTATGAAGTTCTCATCTGAGTTATTTTTGACAATGAAGCCTATCTTCTAAATCTTGTAATGTATTGCATTTGTTGGGCATTGGGAAGAGCCTTAGTAGGTAATGCTGACTGTCCGGGCTGACTGATGCCACTCTTTCATGGTTCTCTGCGGTATCTGGGAACTTTCATCCTCTGATTTAGGAAACTCAGAAGATTCTTCAGGCAGTATCACTGTCCTGAGCTTCTCTAGGAGGAGTGTGGCTCTTGTACAAGGCAGAGGCCCATCTTGTGTTAAAAACTCCCCCGCAGCCTCTGTAAATGGCAGCATTTTGGCAATGTACAGAAAAGTCAGGGCTAGATACTATAACAATTAAAAAGCTTTTCTTAAATCACCAATCTAATTTTTTTTTGTTGTGATTAACATAATTCTATCTATTCTTCCTCAGTGGTCACTGGGAAACTGTCTCTTATTTTTTTTCTATACTATGCTTTTGTTTATCAGTTCGCTAGAACGCTTCTTTTAGTCTCCTCTTTTATAGATTGCAAACACCCCTGATTTCTTAACTATTTTTTTTTCCCCTTATAGGACATGCTTTCTAAACCCTGTACTTATGCTGTCATCAGGACTGGCTTCAGTTTCTGAAGACGTTGTCTTAATTTGGACGTTGTATTGAAGCTAATGCATCACAACTGCTAACTGGGTTAGAATAGTCTCTTACAAGTGATGCTTCTCCCTGCTTGGGACTTTTGTGTGCGTATGTGACACGGTTGTGCTGTTGACATAGGCTTTTAGCTTGAGGTTCACCATAACCTTTTTCGTGTCCTTTTCAGAAGGAAAAGTACCACCAGGTCCTTGTCCCTCTGCATTGCTACCTACCCTCTCCTTCCTATTCTGCATCTGAGTGCTAGAACCTACCTTTCTTGCATGATTTGTTCAGCCAAACATCAGCATCCTGACTTTGCACCATTCCAGCGGTCAGCTGAGATCATCCTGAGCTTTGTTCCTCACTTCTGTATTTGCATTTGCTCTCATCTAATCATGAATTCTTAGTCTCTGTTTCATCACTCAAAATGAATAATAGTGGTCCGTGGGGACCACTAGATTCCAGGGGACTCACCTTGAAATTTCTCTCTGGTTTGTCTCAGTACATTGTGAATAATTACCTCAAGAGGGATAGTGTGATATTTTTTTTTTTTTTTTTTTTAAACCAGTTACACAGGTAACATGACAGTTGTCACTTGGCTCTTGTTTCGTATTACCTTGCTTATGAACAGGACATGCTTGGCAGAGTGAAAAGCTCTAGTTTAAAGGAAATTAGTTCATATCTACCGCTTCCCCTTTATCTGCTGAAACAAGTTCCCTGTCGGACACGAAAACCACAACTCGAATCATCCCTCCTTTCCGTGAGCTCTTGTCACCCTGAGAGAAGCCCAGTAGATGGCACTCTGGATCTGTAACTCATCATGTGTTTCATCGTAAAAGTGGTCGGAATTGCCTCCTGTGCTGATTATTTTAAGCATTTGTTTCTCAAAGTTTGGCATCTACGCTTAAAATGAAAATTACGTGTCTTGTTGAATTGGGTTTGGGTTCACGTTGCCATTTAAAAAAAAATAAAAATCTAATAATCCTTCAGCGTGTGTCTGCAAAGTACAGCTTCATATAGTACGCCATGGAGGGAGTGGGCCATCACAGCGAGGGCGGCTGGGACGCGTTGCAGTGCTGGCCCTGCCGTATGCTCCTGTACCTGTGCCTTGTGCATGAAGAAGCAAAATAGGAAGAAGAGAGGACTGGGGGTTGTTCTGCCGTGTGCTCTCCCAGTCTGAGTGTGGCCCAGTTGTAATTTAGGTGAAGGGAGGGAGGTTGTTCTTGGGTCAGGTCAACCATTACCACCATGTTCCATAGGTCGCAGAAAAGGGATAGTCTATTTTAAAGACTTCAAGTAACATTAGTTCTGCTAATGGTGTTAGTTCTGGAATTCTGTTTCTGAACATGTTTGAGTTGCCTGAAACCATACCTACTGCTTCATTTTGATAGCATCGTGTGGCCCCAGTTGGGCTCTCCTGCGTCCTCTGTAGGCTCCTGCAGTGGTTTGGGAGCAGAGCCTGGACCCCACTGTCTCCAGGGCCCAAGGCATGGCAGTGTGGGTATGCTGTGGGCCTGTGCTCTGGACACTGGGGCTCGTAGGGGGTACGTCAGCTGCTAGTCCAAAGGCTTACCACTGAGGCATGATGTAGCAGACTGCTGCCTTCTTGAGAATGGTCTTCCTGATAGTTGACTGCGTCAAGGCAAAGTCAGTGGTGTTCAATCTGACCCTGGCTTTGCCTTCAGATAGACTAATGCTTAGGATGCCAGTTAGCTCCATTCATCCAGGATTTTAGAGCTCCCTCTCAACTCTTCCTGACCTGCAAGCACTCCTGAGTTTTCCAGGACACAATAAAACAAGTTGGCTGAGCCACCTGGCAGCGCTTTGAACTGACTTGTTTGACTTTGCCCTAGAACAGACTAGAAGTGCTTACGCAGCCAGTTACTGGGTCTCAGCTGGAAGGTGTTAACTAACAGCTGAGAAACAGAAAGGAGCATCTCTCTAAATGGGCTGCGAACTTGTGTGCCCTGGGTAAGGGGCTTTACGTTAGCCTTTGGCTTTCCCTGGCAGAGAGAAGGTGTGCTCCTGTGGCTGGTTCCAGTGGAGGGGTGCTATGAGAAGCTGTCGTGTCTCAGCTGCTGGCTAGGGTACTTTCCTGCAGAGGTGTGCTCCCTGCCCATGTGGCACAGATGGGATTGCTGTGCCTAAAGGTGTCCAGCGAAGCCCATGGTGTGCTTCGCAGGGGTGCTGCCAAGAGCTTGGGGGGGAGACTCCATTGTAGGACCTTGTCTTGTTGCGTAATTCAGAGAATGGGGAAGCCAGTTTGGCACACCAGCTTGTCTAACAGTCTTTGAAATACAAAAAAGCTTTTCCCCCTTTTCTGTTAGTAATCTGGTGTATTATTGAATAGTAAGGAAATGATAACATTTATCTGTACAATATTACCATTTTTGAGAAGAATAACAAAGTTGAAACATGCATCATGCTCTTCACTTAATGTATTGGTGAATATTTGCACAGAGAACCACAAATAAAATCCTGTTATCCAGGAGCTCATCTATATGCAAGATGAACAGCTGTCTTACAGATAGAAATGTATATTTGGTTTAAGTGCATTGTGCTTAGAGTTCATACACATACCCTCCAGTACATACCTATTAAAGGACTTCACAGAAACTACACTGTAAACCCGCTGGAATAATTTTTATTAAATAATGTTCTCTGGTAAATAGGGAAAATAGAGCTGCAAGGAGGTTAAAATCTGGGCTTGGCTTCCCCACTAATGACAAACTCAGGCCCCAAAATTTGCTGAGACAGAGATGACAGGCTCTCGCAAGTATATTGGGTCATCCCCCTCCTTTTGGGTTGCTGCAGGGAACGGGTGCGCTCAGGCAGGAAGGACTGGGTGCCTGTGAGCCTTGCTCGCACCTGGGGCTGGGCAGGAGGGAGGTGTGGATAGTGCTCGGTGCCTCTCACGCTCAAATGCACCAGACCAGCACCACCAAACCTACCTTCCTTCACACCGCTTGAAGAGTGCGGGCTGTGAGTACTGCAGCACTTTGTCCGTACCGGCTGGCCATCGTAACCTGCCAGCCTTGGATGGTTCCCAGTCAAACCAATTGGTGTTTAAAGAAAAGCTGCATGGGAGCAGGGATGCTGCGGGTGGGTAGGATGGCCAGTGAGCCTGTGCGCTCTTCTGCTGTGTGCCCCAGCCTAGGAACCAGTGAGTGATGCTCAGACAGCAGTGCTTTGTGTGATCTTGGACAAATTTCTTACCTCTCTGGACTTGGTTGCCTACATCTAAAACATATGTTTCCTTCCCATTGCAATCTGCCTGGAGACTTGTAGTCTTATGTACTGTATTATCACTGGTGGGCTTTTTCAAGTGGAGGAGGGACAGGGTGCCTTTTCTGTATGTTAGGCTTTGACAGTATCATCACAGGGGCAGGGGATTTGCTGCACAGTGCATCATCCCAAACATTTTTGATGATAGCATCAGATTTTTCTCCTACTTGCCCTTTTCCCTATAAAGGGGTTAGGCTCTTGGGGTGTTGCCTGACAAAATTCAGGAGGTGGGTGGGTGTGGTGAGATTTTCTGGCTGCACCTCTCTGTAGGGTTACTGAGAGGGCAGAGAGCCCTCAGTCCAAACAGGGAGCAGCCCGCACAAACACAAGTAGAAGCAGAAGATTCTCCAAGGCAGCATGTTTCTTCCTTCTGCAGCAACTTGCCAATAGAGAAGGACATTATGCTGGAAAGCAGCTGGGCTGTTCTCTGTGTGTGTGCATTTGGCCAATCATCCTTCATGTGAACACATCAGCCTCTTGGAAAGATGCAGTTTAAGCCAGGTGTTGGTATTCACTTGCTGTCTGCACATCACAACAGAGAAATGCAAGGGGAGTTTGTGAGCCAGTGAAAGGCAATGTCTCTAACAGAGAGAAGGACCAGAATCTAGAGGTCATTCTTGGCTTGTAATCTCACTGGTCTCTCTTCCAGTAGTGTTCCGTATGTTCATGCAGCAGATGCTGCAGGATGCCTTCGTGTCCTGCAGCTTACCCTAACTTCAGTGACCTCTTTCTGCCTCCCTTTACTACGCTGTCCAATGTCCTTTCTTGACCCTCTGCATATGTGTTTATGTGTCTGACCGTCCTCCTTTCAAACTTGGAAGATGTGGACAAACAGACATACCTATAGCATGACTGCAAACCCTAATTTTCTTGGGGAATCTTGCTCAAAAGAGTAAAGTGACCAGCTGCAGCCAGTTCTAAAGCACTGAGGTACAGAAGTCCAGCACTACCTGGTGTGTAATGTTGAAAACAGTGATAACCTAGACTTTGTAACACCTGTGGAACTGTAGGACAGCAGACTGTTCGGCAAGTGCTTTTAATGAAATGTGCTTAAGTTCTTTGTTGAACTGGAACCATAGCCAGCCTGTGGCATGTGGAATACTTTCAGCTGGAGAGTCTCAAACTGTTGAGTCAAGTCCTGTAGTGTGTTAGGAGTATCTTCAGGAGCTGCTGGCAGCTCAGACAAATTGGTATTTTTCTACCTGAGCTGCTGGCCATTCAAGCTGAGCTCAAAGCAAATCTTCGGGGCTTTTGGGGAAGCCAGTGAGAAATAAAAGATTTTGGTTTAACTTTGCTATGGCGGAATACTGTGCTTCCTTGTACATCAGAGGAGTACACCAAGCCTCACAAATAACATCTGCTCGTCTTCACTGGCAATTCCTAAGATGACCTCTTGAAGGAAAGGGAGCAAGCCTAGTTTTCTGAAGTGCTGGTGATTCTCAGTGGAGCAGTTGCAGGTGTGTGCAGAAGGCCAAAGCCTGGAGGAACACCTGCGTACTGCCATGGCCAGGTACATCTGCTTTACCGTTGCTCTTAGCTCGCTCAGCATTGGCTGCTGATGGCACTGCATGGTGCTTGGATTTCAGGGTGCTCAGCCTCCTAAAGTCTAAAGGACGTGGTTAAATACTCTGCAAGGACTAAGAACCAGCATGTGTCCAGGTGTTCTTCCTGGTTTCTGATGTTAAGTACTACCAATACTTAACAGCATCTAAAGGCTAGTGCTTTCACTTCTGCTGGGCTCTAGTCACAGTATTTTCTATCTTCACAGACACATCTCCTGTCTGTTTCTCCCAGCGTACCCACTGTGTCTTGTGCACATTTTATCTTATGGGGAGAAAGCATACGTGGACCCATGTAGCAGTTTTGTTTGACTAGAGGCTTCCTGTAAGTGGCAACCAGAGGGCCTAGCCCACCCCTGTGGCACAAGCTTTTAAAGTCCCATTATTGCTCTGAATCACACTTCTGGCTCCACACCCTGAGTCATATATTAAAATAAAACTGTGGGAAATAATAAAACCCAGTTATATGAATGTGTTTTTTATTATAAGGGTTCTTAAATTTTTTTATTACTGCTTTGAGGCCAACTCATCATCTTTTGTTATGTTCATTACAAAAGGCTTTGCTCCAATCCCTGTTAACTTGAAGGGAAAGGAACACAGTGCACGGGGAGAAGAGCAGTTCCTTGCTGCCATCCATTCCCTTGTCCTCAGAGTGTCTCATAGTCTCCACCACTGCTGCTCTACAAGAGCCCTTTGGGGCAGGAGGCGTTACTGGAGAGGTTTGCAAACCAGGCAAGTTTGCAGAAGGCAGCTCACAGAACAAGGGGTCAGATCGAGTTCTCTTTGACTCTTATACCTAGCACTCTAGCTCATGGTCTCGATTGTTCTGGGTACTCCTGACATGAGCTACCATCCTTCATCAAGCAAATATGAAATAGTTTTCAGCTTTGTTGATGTCATGTCTGCTTTATCCCTGGCAGAGTGAGCAGTCTTTCTCAGTCAGAGTGGTAAAAGATGAGATTGAGGGTGGGGAAAGTAAGTAGGAGGCAGAAGGCTTGTTTATATTTGCTAATTAGAAAAATACATTGTCACCATGTAATCTGCAAGACCCTGTTTTTGTTAAGTATTTAGGCTTTGTAGGTTAGGGAATGGGTGGAGCTCTCTTCTTCTTAGGGCTTTGTAAATTGAAGTGTCTGTATCTTGACAGAAGCTCAGGAAATTCCTTTTCGTCTTTGGTTTTAGATCATACTTGTTGACCATACCAGTACCAGGACTCCTTGCCATTTTTTTTCTCACCCTAAGAAGTAGCTGAATGTATAGAAACTGTGTCCTGGACCAATGCTCTGCTGGAGACTGGCATCATAGCAAAATAAAATAATTCTTGCATGTACTTCTGGCTAGTTTCCAACCCCCTCTTTTTTTTCTTTCTTTCTTTTCATGTGTCTCTGCTTTCTCAGATAGTGGCAAAAGCCTTAGCCTGCGCTCTAGGTATAGTCTGATATTGAAGATCTTCCTCTATTGCAGGGTATGCTACTTTCTGCCATCCCTGTCACACATTTATCTAGGTCATCTGAATTTCTTTTGGCTTGTAGAAGAGCAGGTGCTTCTGAGACTACAGCCTGAAGCTCTGATGGAGCAGGTGAGTCAGAAGTTGGCTTCCTATGGGGAAAGGGTGCTAAAGTCTGCGTTACAGATATGCTGTAGCTTTTTTCTGAAGCTTCTAATAGAGGCAGTACTCAAAAAGATGTTTCTTAATAATGGGGCCTTCTGATCCTCTAAAATTCTGCTGCCACCAAACTTACAGTTCACAGGGTGCCCAGCAGCTGTCTGATGTTGAGGGCTTGTGGTGGTGAATGACTTCCCAGTAGTCTTTTTATGTATCTACTTCTTTCTGTTTCTGGACATGTATTAAATAGTTCTCCATCATCAGAAATGTGTTAAATGTTCCCTGACTGACCACCCACAAATCATTTAAATAGTATTCTTCTGGTTTATTGGATGTCTTTTGTGACATGTATTATTCTCTGCTTAATAAACTGTACAGGATCTAAAATTGTGGCACGTCCACTTATCTCTGAGGATGACATGTATTTTAAAATTACTTTTACCTGCAGGCTCATTAAATCATGAAACATTTTCTGCTTCACCGCTAGGAAATAAATAGAAGTTCCTGTCAGGTAATCAGAAACGCAGCAGACCAAGAAACTGGCTCTTGAAACACACAATAGATCAACAGGATAGCCCCATATGGACCAAATGCCTGGAAACTGGGCATCATCTAAAAATAATGTATACAGTGGTTGAAATATCTGGGCACAGCTGTGAAATCCCTGCAGGTGTTTTATTCCCTGTTCCTCGGTAATTCAGGTGACTTTTGTAGGGCTAATGCCTGGAGAGCTCCCATGGAAACGAGAACTAATGATGGGCAGAAATAGGGCCAGGGAGAAGCATATTACAAAGGCTTCACAAAAGGTCCTGTCCATGAGATCTGGCATATGCTATTGAGGACATAGAATAATGGATTTGCTCACTGTACAAATATAAAGCTTGTTACAGGTACTGTTCACTAACTGTGGTGGTCTGAGACTGTTCGTCCAGGCTCTAATGTCCACCCTTATTGAGTTATTGTATTAGGATATATTATCAAACTGAAATACTGGCTGCTTCACTCTTCTGTTTCTGTGGTTTGTCAGAGCTTCTGCATTTCTGAAAAGTGTATTTTTAAGGGAGGAAAACGATAGCTTTGAACCTGGTGTTTCCCCACAGGGTAGCTGTTCGTGGTCCTCTTGGTTTTGTGAGTAATCGGTCTGGTCCTGGGCACTCAGTATCTAACACTTTGCGTAGAGTGAGTGGGTGAATGACTTATATCCATGGCAGTGGTGCCTGTGGGTAGGTAGAACAACTGGGAAATTCAGTTCTTATAAATCTATAAAAATAGCCAAGAGGTGTAATGTACTGTAAAGCTGCCACATTAACACGGACTGGGCTGTCCTTTCATTGTTTTGATATGCAGCAACAGTTTTATGGCTGTCTCAGAAGGTGTTATAAAGCTTTGTTTCGACATGGATAATATTCCAAATTTTGCTTCATTTTTATGTGGTTTCAGAAAACTAAAATTAACTGGAGTTCATTTGCATTTACCCTGCTTGTCACAATTACAAGGCAGCTGCAGAAATAATGAGAGTTGGTTTCGTTTAATAGCAAAGATTCAGCAATGTTAGTCCTATCCAACTGTCTATTTTTTTTTTTTTTTCTTGTGAGTGAATTGAGAACCAGAGCTTGAGACGCACACTCACTCATTTCAGTTGCTTGGCCTTTCTCTGCCCCTCCTTCCCCGTGTCTCCACGGGGTCTCCAGGGAGAAGGGGTGTAAGTCAGCTGGCACTAGGAAGCCCACCTGTGCTTGGCTCTCACCACCTAAGGAGGCTTTGGTTTATTTCTGTCTGTGTAACAGAGGACTGATGGCCATTTACAGCTCGTGGTTTTTATGAAGGAGCAGAAGTTAAGGAATGTTTCCAGATAGAACTCTTGCTGTCCGTTCTGGAAATATCAAATACATGTCTGTCCTTAGTGGCTTAGGCTTGGGTCTATCCAGCTGGTTCTGGGGCTCAGACCTGCAAAGTGATGAACATTCAGGTTATTGTGGAGAGCTCAGGCCCCGTAACATAGAGGTGCAGAAAACATGGGTTCCAATGGAGAGTTGGCTTAACTTTATGCATATATTTCCTGTCTTTGTGTACTCTGTTTGTTGTCAAACATATTGCTGGTGCTTAAAATAATATTAAATTTACCTTTCAGGTAGGAAATGCTTTCTGAGGTACAGTTTTTGTATGACTGAGGTTGTGTGAAAACCAAATAAATTCAATGTCCAAATCAAATCATGCTCAGTGTTTTAGTTCCAAAGATGGCAAATGTTTACGTGCATTTAGCTTGTACTTTCCCTTTGTAGAGAAATAAAATTGAGGAGGTTTGGATCTACAGGTAGCTGACTGCTGAAGGAAATTGCTGCCACGGTAGTAATGGAGCCACTGCCTGATTTCTGTTAGGTCTCTTTCTGGTCACTGGAAATCTGCTCAGTGCTCTCTCTCAGCATTGAAGTGGGATTGTATTATGCCATTCTTTGCTTGTGGGGAATATGACATCTGTGCCAAAGTGATTCTGGAAAGATAGCTGAAAATGAAATTTCCAAGCCACCTTGGAAATTACCACCTTCAGGTGATGCAGACCGATGTGATGTCAGTAATGGCTATTTTGTGCATCTGCACCGTAAGAGCTTGTTACATTAGGCAATATCAAACAAAATACTTCCGAGATTGACAGGGAAGACAATATAACCCTCATGCCTTTAAACTGTCTTTGCTTTATGTTCGTACAGTGTATATGTAGCTGATAACTTTGCTTCTATGCTGTACCAGCAGACTGCAACTCTGGCTGAAAGTATCATCAAAACAGCATTGATGTGAAAAGGGGTGAGTTCTGAACAGAGATTTTTAAATGGTGGGCATTAAAAATTAGTCTTAAATCCTTTTATGGTATAGGTAGTCCTAATTAATATTTGTGTTTCAATTTTAGTGGTAATAACAAATAGATCACCCTGATTATCCTGAGTGATAATGCACAAATAGGCATATTTTGGCGGAACTCCGGAATGACAGGAACCATAAAAGTCTCTTTGTAGACCGAGTGAATTTGGGACTATGTGCTGGGTTCTGCTCCACATGATGCTTCTATGGTGTCCTCCTGGGATGGCGAGAGAAGGGCTGGCCTCTTCCTCTCTTCTGGCTGCCTGTACCAGATGCTGAGGAGAAAATGAGTAGGAGAGGCACAAGAGACATTGCACACATTCTTTTCCCTCTACTCAGAAGTGAGCTAAGGTCAGTGCTTTGCTCTGTGAGACAGCTTGCATTATTTTCCTACACCCTTCTAAGGATGACTTCAAAGCAAACAAACAAACAAAAAAACAACCCACCCCCCTATATTTGTCTAAAGCAGGCCTATTTCTGTTTTCTTTGTGTATGAAACTGGTTTCATTGTTGATAATGCAGCTGAATAAAGTCTACCTGCTTTCCACTAGGGTAACTATTCATTCCTTCCTGGTAACCCAGAATCCTAGTGGGACGTTTTGTGGTTTTGCACCACTCAGAATAGACCTCTCCTGTATTTCCTTGGAGAGGATAATATGGTGAAAGCACATTCAAGGTTAGTATTTTCTATCTTTTTTTTTTTTTCTTCAAGCATTGTTTTTAATCTGATTCTCATACAGGAGCACACAGTAGTCAGAACATCTGCTTTGCTTAAAAGGCAAATGCGGCTAAAGTTTGCTTATAGGAGAGCCATTTTAACTCTTCTAGTACTGGCCCTATTGTGAGGTTTGCAGGCAATATACACACTTCAGTGTTTTAATTGTTCAAATCTTTAGTGTTGTAAAAGCTGTACAATCTTTCAGCTCAGTTTGCTTGAATTTACTTTCACTTTTGGGATTTCTCAGTTAATGTGGCTCACATGTACTAATGAAGGATTTTGGGTTTTGTATTTTTTTTTTTGTCAGCAGTACCTCTGAAGGAAAGCTCAACATGTAAAAAGTTTTAAATGCTAGAAGAAATTCCAATAGAGAATCAGTAGGTGAACATAACTCTTCCATTCATGTTTATTGGCAAGAGCTCTGAATTATTAAAAAACCCCTAGATGTGATTAATTTGGCACTGTTTTGAGACCAATGAATGCCAGTGAAGGATCTGATTCAGTAAATGGTGCTTAATGCCACGGGGGGCTGGCGAACTAAGCCCTGAACTCAGTAAGATGTATTTGGAGCATTGGGCCCCAAGTTTGATTCTCTGGTTTCATCTCAAGCTGCAGGTGAGTAGGTGTATGCTGTATGGCAGCAGGGTTGCTGTAGTAACTACTCATTAGCTTTAAATAACAGGGTAATTATGAAGGTAAAATTCATATACCCCAACACACCCTTTTCTGCTAGCTTTTCAATTTCGGAAGAATGCCTACAGCCCTCTGCTTTGTGTTGTAAAACAGGGCACTGCCCCTAGTTGTACATGGCTGTTCCTTTGCTTTTTGCACCCTCCTTGCAATAACATGAACTGGGGTGAAAAGGTGATGTGAATCAGGGAGGCAGACACTTGAAGAGAATAAACTCGGTTTCTCCTATGCCTCTGAGGATGTTGAAGGTCATTCTGGTGCCCATAAACACATGTGTACTGCAGACAGGACTGGTTTCTCCCTGCAAATCCTTGAATTATCTGTTTTTTCAATTTCTATTCACTTCTATTCTGGGGCAAAAAGCAGCTCTCAGGACAGAGACTAAGACAACAAGTGGCAATATTTTGGGAGGACAGGACCTAGTTTGGTCATCTGTATCCTAGATATTTAACAGTCGGGCACTTTTGGGTGGCATGGTGTGACCAACGGACTTGAGTTACGTAGGCAGAATAGGCAGAGTTTGAATGCTTCTGGATAACAGTTCAGATCCAGGAGTCAGTTTGTCTCATGTGGATTGACCCTAATTTGCTGTGTTGAGGGTGGGTGACTGGGCAGGGGCAATGTGCCCAGCAGTGCTCGCCTGTCGAGGACAGGGGCCACTGCCGCTTTGTCACTTGAAGTCACTGGTTTTTGCTGTCCTCCACCCGGCTGAGTGCTGCAGCCATTGGCTAGTGGTTTGTTATTTCTTGCACTATGAACTTCATATTGTGTTCAGTGGAACATAATAGAGCTCATGCCAAGAAAGGCATCCGTCGTTCAGGCCCTCGCCCAGGGTATGATACATGTGCCAGATGTCTCACATTGCAGATAAATTCCCAGTGCACGGGACTGTTGGGATAGAAGGGTCACCAACAGACACACTTATCTCTCTTCAGATGTGCCTTCTGCAGGGTGTGATCCAGTAGGTGTGCTCTGGGATCTGAGAGTGAGCTTTTTGAACAACACCAACAAGAGGATGCTGAATTTGTGATCCCAGATGTATCTTAGATGTGAGTCTAAGCCTAATGCTTAGTGCTTTTGCCAATTAAATGTTTTTTCACCACCTGACAATACTCATGACTCAGTAGCAGTGGGTGAGGAGCAAAGTATTGATAAAGAATAAGTGCTTATAAATTTTTGGCCAGTCACCTGGGCACACACATAAGATCTTGTGTGGAAATCACCTGTCATGTTTTGCTGTTCCAGTGGAGAGGATGTGAGGAAAGACTGGTCGGAAAAGACCCACGTGGACCATGGTTCTGGTGTGTTCTGAACCCGAGAGTTGAAATAGTTGTAGTGTGGTAAGAGGCTGGCGCAACTTCCATAGCGGCTGAAATGCTGAGGAGACTGGAGAAATGGACAGGCTTGTGGTAAGGGAAGAAATAGATTGTCAGAAACTTGAACTTTTGGAATAAAACTGCCTTGGGGAGTGTAGAGTCCGGATCTGAGAGCAACCGCTTGGGAACAAAATGGTTATTAGAGAACTAATTCTTGGCGTCTAATGGGTGCTCTTCAGCAATGAACTACTTTGCTGTAGTGTCTGGGTGCTCTAGTCCTGCACTAGGGGCCCCTTTTATTATTCTGAGGTATACTATTATGCTGTAAAATCTAGTTTTAAGAAAAAGCTGAAAAGGGTGATATGGAAGCTGTTCAATATCTTTATGGGCAACAAATAGTCTTATATTAAAAAAAAAAAAAACAACAACACACAACCAAACGAAATCCACTCTCCACTCCTCAACCCAAACTCCAACAAAAAAATCCTTTTGCATTGTCACCAAATAAAAAAATTGGCAGTAAGAGTCTAGGCCTGTGAGGAAAGGGGGAGCTTCTATCCAAGCCTGAACAGGGTCACTTTTTTTTTTTTTTTTCCAAATCCTGAGCATTTTGCCAGTGGAACCCTGTCTCAGTGTTTGATATTACAAGAGCATTTCAGACCTTATTGAAGTAAGGTTGGGATCTCTGTAAAAAATGCACTAAATAGACAGTGGAACACTGTAGGAAAATGAAAACTGATAAGGAACTGATTAGCAACAGGTAATCTGTGGTAATGTAGTTGTTTGAATTAGACCAAATATAGTAGCTAAGCAGTACACAAAATGCTATGAGGAAAAATGAAAGGTCAAAGACACATACACCCTTTTATTGCACAATTCTGAAAGCTATACACGTGTGAAAGAGATATATATAAATATACATTGCTCTCTGGTGTGTATTCCTTGGACCTGACACTGTATAATTTCATAAATAGAATCTGTAAGTGCCTATTGTATTAAGCCTTTGGTTATTTTTTATTTCATAACACTAACATGATGTTTTTTTTCATGAGTATTCATCTGAGAAGGTCTGAGGGCCGAGCAGCTCATTAAGGGAAGTGCGTTGACCTGAATTAATGTGTTACTTGCCCAATGGCCTCTGCTCCCTTCACAAATTTTGCATCCTGCCATCATAGAGACACAAAAGCATTTTGAGAGGCACGTAAACACTTCAAACGCAACTTCTGAGTCCTACAGGCTGAGGACTTTATGTTTGCAAAGTAAATCTTCAACATTGGGATGCCTAGCTGTGGATGCTTGTGGCCATGATGGACAATCACAAATGCAGTCGTCTCCCCAGGAGCTCTCGGTGGTCAACATCTCTGACAGGTTGAGAGGACAGGTGTCTCAGGCAGGGTACTGTGAACTGACACTTCTGTGGATCTCGGCCTCACACTGATCAAATTTGCCCCCGATTCTTAAGGACTGTTGATGTATCAGCCAGGAATCGGACCTTTTCTCGTTGCCTTTCAGTGCTCCGTGTTAACCATGGGGTCATTCTTCTTCTTGTGCCGCTCTAATGAAATGGTTGACGTGTCAATCCATTACTTTAGATGTTAAGGGCTACACTGAAAGTAATGTAGCAGACCTTTGTGCCAAAGCAGAAACCCTATCACAATATATCCTTTCTGATCCCCTCAGTTTTGACAACTGTTGTGGAAAAGAGAATAAAAAAAAAAGCTTTTAGTATCTTGATTTCTCTCAATGAACCTAGGATTTTTCCAGTCAAGTGAATCTGTTTTTTTTTTCTTTTCCATTGTCCTTGTTCTCTTCATTTTTATAAAAGAATCAGTGTGTGTAAGTTTGAATTATTTTGTAGACGGAAGCGAATAAAAATTCAATTACAGACTCTGAGAAAACCAGGGTTGTAAAAGCAGGACTCTCATAAAAATAGGTGTCTGCTTATTAAACAGGATTAGCTGTGTCATACAAGGGTTCAAGCATAGCAAGCACAAGCAGAAAACAAGCAATTTTGTCACCTTTAGAGAATGGCATCCTGTCCTATTCTTTATGGCATCCTGTGCCAGCATAACATCACAGTTTCATTTAAAAGCTCCACAGTTAAAAATAAAAAAAAAATACCCCCCTCATCCCCTGCCCCGCCACCCCCCTCCCGTGTAGAGACTGAACCAAATTGCAAAATATTTTAAACAGGAAAAGCTGCTGCTAGAGTGGAAAAAAAGAGGAAGGTTTTATTGCTAAATTAGGAAGTAGAAGTTCGTATGAAAGACGTTTTCCTCAGGAAAAGGTTGGTAAATGTGATGCAAGGTGACCTGCTCTTGCAATACAGCAGCTCTTGCTCCCTCTAACACACAGCGCTCCCAGTAGCACCTTTTATCTGGGGGTGCATCATGGGCCTGGCACCCAAACAACAGGAGCAGAGAGTGAGGGTCTGCACAATGGTTTGTAGCACTGATGTATTTGGTGTTGGTGACAGCTAAGGACTCTCAGCTCTCTTTAGCTCTATGCTCTTTTTGGTTTCCCCTTTCCCTTCTCGGGGACCAGGAACAATGTACAGGAATCCATACCACATTTTGCACTCAAGATATGTTCTATGCAGATAACAATTCATTATGAATGTAGCAATGTGCATTCAAAAAGTTTTTCTGGAACTTTTTAGGGATAAACAACAATGGTATAAAAATCATATAATTTCTCATTCTGCTTCTTTATCATTTCAAAATGTGACTTAGAGTTATTAAAGCATGTTTCCCTAAATCAGGGCTTACATATTTATCGTAAAGCCTATTGTTATGGTAGTTTGTCATCTGTTTTTTTGGTGTGTGTGCATTAGTTTACTTCTTCATTCCAGAATGCATGCTAGGGTTTTTCTGTTGATGATTCCAGCTCCTCAGTTTAATTAATTACAGTTTGCTCAAAAGCCACATGAAATAGCTGGTCTCCAACCCCAAAAAACTTAGGAAGAAAGAAAAAACCAAACATCCTTACACTTGTGGCTTATACAGGCAAAATCCAGGAGTTCAGATAGCAAATGCTCAAAGACGTGTTTCTGTGGAAAAGGAGGCTCAGGAATTGTTTAATCCTTTTCCATTCTTCCCTCTCAGAGGTGTGCAACAAAGGGACAAGGTCAATGCTCACGTTGTAACAAGAGACACTTCAACTGGGTATGAGGAAGATTTTTTCACCAAGGGGTGGTCCCACAGTGGGACAGGTTGCCCAAAGAGACTGCAGAGTCTCCAATCCTGGGGATGTCCAGATGCTGAGCCTTGACCAGCCCCATGCTGAGCAGGGAGTTGGGACTGGGGGTCTCCAAAGGCCCCTTCCAACCCCCGCTGTTCCGGGATCTCTGTGTGGGTCTGTGTATCTTAGTTCCATAAGGGACTTCTTGTACCCTAGACTTTTCAATACTGTGACACAAAAGCAGGAGATATGTTCTCCACATGCTAAGATAAGTAATTTCTCTATAAAAAAATGGGTGAATTTTAAATACGTGCTTTTAAACAGACTCAATTCTCTCTGTGTTATGTATTTCAATTAATTTTAAGCATAATGATTTATCCTGTCTATTGTCTTTCCCTTGATCTTGTTCTTTTAGGGATGGTTACAATCAGATTTATAATTTTCTGTCCTGTTTTCCTTCATGTAGCAAGGACCAACAGTGTTAAACTGTGTTGAAACACTGTCAGTTTCAGTCATTTGGCCAGTGGGAATTACATGTGGTGTAGGGCTATGAAATTGGAGTTTTCTTTGTGAATTGGTGGTAGTTTTCTCCTCATTTCCCAAATGTCCTCATCTGTGTACCAAGGTCTTCATGACAATCGATTACATTTTGGATGATGTTGTTGAAAACGAGGTGTCAGCATTCAGAGTGGTTGGTTCTTGTAGATGATGTCTTTTCCTTGATGACCTGCAAATAATTGTTATGATTATTATGATTGCTAATAATTTTCAAATAATAGATCTGAGGCACATTTAACAAGTTTCACTGGCTGAAAAAAGGCTTTTTCCTACATTATAATTATTTAATAAGCTAAGAAAAAAGACTGAAAAAAACCTGATCTTTTGCAGATGTTACATCTCTTGTAATGTGAAATGTTATTCTAATGCTTTAGAAAGTGTTTATCTTTGGTCTAAGCAATTATCTGATTGGCACCACCTTTCTTTTTTCATCCCCCACTATCTTGTCTGGCTTTTTCAGTTTCCCCCATCCTTTCCCGAGAACTGAATAGTAATTAAAGAGTCTTATTAAAGTACAGTTAGTTAAATATGTATGTTTTAACAATTATTTCTAATGGAAAACTCTGCTTGTGATGGCTGCTGCTGTTACATGTATTTTGAAATCGTTCTAGATTTGGAAAACACATCTTGTGTGGACAGACAAAACCTTTCCCTTCCAGAGGTAATTTCTGTCCTGACAGTGCTTGATTCAACATGCTTGGACCATGTTCGAGGAGGAAAACTGGGGAACGGATAAGTGTATGTAGAGCCTGAAGAAAATAGTCAGTTATTAAAACAATTTAGCTTGCCATTAAATCTCTCAAATTTTGAGTATAAATGGGTTGCTCTTCCCTTTGCCTCATTGGTCATTCTGTTACAGCAGAGGAGCTGGTGCTGGACAAAGCGGGGTGGCCTGGCAGCGAACACCCACCAGGAGCCGGGATCTTGGTTTTTGCTTTGGCTCTGCGAGTGAGGAGCTGTATCCTCCGTGCAGCTTCCAAACCTCCCAAACCTCTCGCTTACCGCTCTGTAAATGTCATCTAACTACATAGGAGGATGCTGAGAGGCTTAATTAGAATTAATTTTAGTCTTTCAAGTACTTTGTGTTTCTCAGATGAAACGTGCTGTGCAAGTGTGAAGGATAATTATTATGTTGCGTCTGTGTTTTTCTGATACATTATTACTATTCTTTTATTAACCATGTTTTGAAAAAAACCCCACAGTAGTTACTGGTTTTCAGGTTTGTTTGTATGGTTTAAAGTTGGTCCCTATGAGCACAGTAAGTAATTAAACTAATATTAGCATTGAGATGTGGGTTTTTTCATTTGAGAATGTTAATGGCTATTAGCAGATTGTCACAAAATGCCTGGCTGTTTTGATACTTGGAGCACCTTGAATCATGCACTGAAGTGAGATGGGTCATGCTGCCTTTAGCCGTGCTGAGCGAGCCGACCAGTAACCGCCTGGCGATGGCTCCCCAGGGACACTCAGGCTTGTGGAGCAACCCTTCCCAACACTGCCCCAGCAATCAGTGCCTGGTGCCTCCCTAACTGTCTGCCAGCCTTGTCAGGAGCTGGCCATCCTTATGCAACAGCCCACTGCCTCTTTCTCCATTTTTTTTCAACTGAAACACTGCAGGCTGGGGAAAGCTGAGATAGCAGGGGATGACACGTAGCACATGGAAGCACGCTGTCCTGTTGGATAGGAGGTAATGGTGGTGTTTCCAGATGGAATCGCTGCTACATGAGAAATAAAAAGAACTGATTGTATCAGAAACTCTGTGTCCCAAGGACATAATAATTCAGAAAGTGTTGAGTTATAAACTGAGCTTGTACTTTAATATGGATTTGAGCATGTGATTGGGCTTTTCTTGTTGCTGAGCGTTCAGGAGCCTTAAATAGAAAGGCAGTATTAACAAATAAGATCATTTTGGGATAATGAACAACTTTCAATAAGGTTATTGTTTTATAGGCAGGTCACACTCTTTTTGTCCTCACTTCCCATGTACTGTAAAGTGCAACTGTACAATTATTCTGACACACAGGGCTCCTGTGTTTAATTGCAACAAGACAAATGTGTCTGGGAAGACCATCCCTTCCAGTCAAGGCCACAGATGTGATGGAGCCGATTTAACCCTGCCGTTGGATGTACTCACTGGAAAACTGCTTTGGTGCCCTCCAATTCTAAATTAGGTTAGAGCATAAAAATAAATGGAGATGAAGGAGTTTATGCCATTCTTACACTCTACAGGTACAGCATGAAGGTGATTGTAGGTCACAGTGCTACCTGCACAAAACAGACCCAGATCATCCACCAAAGCTGTGCTTTTGTCCTGCTCTATAAACCCACTCTTGAGCAAAGCCCTTAAGAGTCTCACTGGCAGAGTTGTCCCCTGTCTCTGTCTGAAGTATTTAGTAGCATTTGGTGGCCCTGACAGATGTAGAACAGGGTTGGCCCATGTCAGCTTTGTCAGCTTTATGCAATAGACTTCTTTGCTAGCATAGACCAGATATTAACTTCAACACTCCAAAGGTACACACAAAGTGTTTCTTAAATGCTAATCCAGCCCTGATTCAGGTCTGTTAGGATGGGAACTCCAGGCTGGTAGTGAAGTGCCCTGTGCTGTCTGGCTGCTCTTTTGCAGGTGGGCATCATGGCTTTGGCTTACCTGGTAACTTGTGTATTTGTAGGACAGGATGTCAAATAAAAGGGTGCACACGTTTTGTGAGGATCGTTTGCTAAAAAATGTTATTTGACATACTTTGCTATTTTCAGGAGGAGTGGTGTGTGGTACTGGAATGTTCACAGAGCAGGGAACAGGCATGGATACATGCGATGACCCAGCAGTTCCTTGTTTCTCCCTTGGTCTCTGTGTCAGCCTGCGATGTCTACGTTAACACGTGGGATTTGAGATCTGGTCACGTCACAAACTGAACATTGGTTGTGCTGTAGTGTCCAATGACCACTGGGGCACCTGGGGTCTGGTGGTTCTGGCACCATATTGGGTGGGCAGCAGTTTGCTGTCTGGCATGTCTCTGTTGCCCTCTGAGAAAGATCTGATGGTGGACGTGAATCTGGCTGAGCCCTTGACAAAGAGACGACCAGGTCTATGAAGAGAGTGACAGACTGGAAAGATGCAGATGGGTACTACACATTTGCAAGTGTTTATTATTTAAAGTCTGTGACTGGGAAATATATAGAATGAAAGGGTCAGAGAAAGACAGTGTGCCTTGCTGGCTTTGCCTTTTAGATTTTTAGGATCAAAAAGAAAGAAGGAGGAATATGTCACATTGCAGGTAATTAAGGATTCATCAGGAAATAAGGAACACTTGGGCCCTCTCATAGCTTTGAGGACAAAAGGTGAAGGGTATCTGGTATAATATCTTCCATATGTGGCATGCTAATTGGAGGATAGAAATGAGGTATTTGGAAAGCTGAATCTAAGCTCTTATAAATGGAAATTGCTTTTGCTTAATGAGTTTGCTGGTAGGCTTGGTGCTTTACACTTGGAAAATAAGAAAAGATTTTTGATTATATGTTTGTAAATTAGGGCTAGCCTACTTGTTGAGTTAGTCCTAAAGATTTAATAACCTGTAAGTGAAGAATTATGTGCTTTCTTTCCTTATAAATGTTTGGGATTTGAATGATGCTTCCTGAGCATTGCACTATCTTGTCATTACCAATGCCGAAGTGTTGCTGTAAATGTAGTCTAGGCTGTTGGCGTTTTAGTCTAAGTCTTTCCAGAGTTTTGAAAACCTCATGTTGGGAATAGCATACAGTCATTTTTTTCTCTCACCTTAGAAATGTGTGTGGCTTATTCTGATAAGGTATAGCTTGGTTTTTGAGGACAAAAAGGCATCACCACCTCTTGGTGGTGATAGACATCCCCTGGCCCAGAAAAAATGGGTCTCTGTGTCTGGGTGAGTCGAGCTGGACACAACACTTCTGGGCAGTTGAGTCCTGCAGATGTACCAGTTGGTCTGGCATGGAGAGGACAGGATTTCTCTGGGAAGGGCTGTGAGGCGAGAACCGTCGGAGCCGGAGTTGCGCGTTATTCCCGCTAGGTGGCAATTAAAACACATCGATAAATCCGGCTGGTACCGCCTGCCAGCAGCTCTCCCTCCGCTCTTGTGGCTTACTTCAAAGTGTTAAACGCTGGGCTTTTGAGTAAGACTTTGGGATATCTGTATTTTCCTTGGAGTAGAGCATGCAATAATTTCCATATGACAAAGGAAATATTGTTGAAGCTGAACTGAATTTTGGATTGCACATTTGGATTCATACATGTCTTGGCAGTTTTGGGAAGGATGTGTTCGGTTTCTGTGCTGTAGAACCCCCACGTCCTTGGGGAGGGGGAGTAGTAGAGTCAGCATCAAGTAGGAGAGGTCTTGGCAGGGTGGCCTCCTGGAGATGCGCTGCCAGGACGCCACAAGAGCTCTAATTAGGCAGGCGAGTAGAGCCCAATCCAAAGCCTGCTGAAGTTAATGGGAGTAGCTTGGGTTTGTGCATTTTTTCGTATTTCCAGGTAAATCTACCACATGAGTCTGTCCTCTTCAGCATTCTGCTTTATATGCATTACATCACTCACTGCAATTGCTAGCGTAGCAGCTATAAATGCATGTCTGTATTATGTGTAATGAAGATATAGCACTCACGTGCTCTGTGTGAATAACTTACAGGAATACATGTGAGCTAATTGAATTGTTTTTCTATTATTTTCCTAATTAGAGTTTGAAACAATATAATTTTCTGACGTGTGTTGGAGAGTATAATTTCTTTTGAATGAAGGGGAGGGGCATCTTTTATCCTGACTTTTGTCTCAATATATTTCAGTTAAAGTTCTAATTAAATGCAGAATGTCACATGTTTGGGCTGCCCTAGCATACATCCAGGGACCTTAATAACAGCTGGTCCTGGATGCACAAAATGTCATAGCTAGCAGAATTCAGGCAAAAGCTGCTACAGAGCTAGCCCTGCTTCTCTGTTTCAAGTTGCTCCAGTACTGGCAACGCTCATCTCAGCGATAACTAATGTAAAACACTGGAACTGATGCTGTGCTCTATAATCAGGAAAAAATTCCCCATAGATTCAGTGGGAATCCTGCCTGGGTAAACCCACAGGTATTATGTGCATTGTGAGATTGCATGCAAAGGAAGATCATCCCTATAAACTAACTTTATGGCTTGATTTAAAAAAAATAATAAAAAAAATCTAAATAAAGATTAATGGAAATAGCTTCTCTGATTACACCACTACTTTATGCTTATTTGAGCAACTTTAAATAGATAAGGAAATATGAGTTTCAATCTGTGCCTGGTGCCCCAGAGTAAACTCCCCTTTGTTGCAGAAGTGCTGGCTATAACCACTGTAAAGCAGTAAAACGTCCATCAGATATTCTTGCAGGATTCTGTTTTTTTCTGTCAAAGTTTATTCTCCCTGTTCACACAATGTTAGTGTAATTTTTATACTTATTTTAAAAGATACACTTAATCTTTTTGTTACAGAAGCACAGCATGTGAAAAATGGAAGATTAGCGCTTTCAGGATTTTTGTATTTGTAAGTCAGGGTTGGATTCAGGTGGCCTTACATTGGGGTTAGTACACGGTTGAGACGTTTGTGACTGCCAGAGGACTCTGGTTTCCTAATGGCTGACAATGGCTGCTCCACATCGTGCATGGAGAAAGTTTTTCATGTTCTTCGGTTCCGTGGAGCTGCTGTTGCATCCCTTTAAGGCTCAGTTTACTCCTACAGGATGTTGCACTGCAACTCCAAGGAAGTGAAGAAGTTCCCTGTTTACATGGCTGCGTTAGTGGTTTTGTAGGTGCTGAGCAGAACTCCAGGAATAAGACAACATGGTAAAAATTAAGGGTTCCTCTGGAATTAGGCATATCCAGATGAGGCATCAGGGTTTTACATCACAGTTTTGTACTAAGCTACCTACCTTCCTCCTAAATGATACTGTGAAATCTTTCACAACAGGTGATCCTTGGATCCCTGCAGATTTCTGTAAGTTAAAGTGGCCTGTTATTCAGAATGCTTGTATTTACTGCTTTGACTTACTTTAGTTGCATTAGAATGTGCACAGGACACAAAATACCTTATCTTTTCAATTTAGTTATTGCAAAACATTGAGAGTCAGGCTATTGGTAGAGTTGACCCGTGTCAAAAAGGAAGTGTGAAAAAAAGCAAACAACAAAACCAAGATGATGAGAGAGCAGTCCCTGAACATTGGCTGTCAGAATCCTAAGAGAAGTGCATGTTCAGTTACTGTACAGGACAAGATGTTAACATTGTTCCGCTGGTGCTTCAGGATAAGTTTTATAGGATTTCTTGTAGTGTCTGAACTGATTTGAGAGCCTACAGAGCTGAAATATGCAGAATAAGTTAGTGCAAGACTTCTCTACCCTGAATGAGGTGCTATGACAGATCCTACAAATAAAACACGGGAGGTTTCATTTTGCTGGCAAGGGGAGATCTGAGCAGAGCAAAGGCCTTACAGAATGGTGCGATAACCACCGGAGAATCTTTGGTCGGAGAGGACCAATGTGCTGATTCATGCTCTGGCACTCAGAGCGACCATGCTGTTTGTTGGGAATCACTTCATTGTATCAGTGGAACTGAGGTGGAAAAAGTCTAGGAATTCATTCTGGCTCTTCATTAGACTCCGTGACTCCTGGCTGGATTTAACATTGCAGTATCTTTCTGCTGCCAGAGAAGGTTTGAAAGAACCGTGTGGCAACATTCCCTGCCAGGAGTGAGCCTGATATTAGATTGCTGGTGGGCTTCGATCCCATCTCCTCAAAATACAGATGACCTTCAGTTCCCCTTTCTTTAGTGATTCCAGGCAAGTTAATGGTTGCTACTGGAGGTTAATTAAAAGGTGGAAGGATGCCCAGAGAATGGAAGGAATGTAGTCTTGGTGAATAAGTCATGGAACAGGAAATGTGAGGAGACCTGGGCTCCAGTACCAGCTCTTCTGCAGAGTTGACATCTTTTGCTCTCTGTGAAATAAAGCTAACAATTTTGCCTCTGCTTTGGAGTATTTGACATTTGTGGATGAAAGGGTCTATGTAACTGCTCAGCAAATATTATAAATTGCTTTTCATGTTGTTGGGGACCATCTCACTTCAGATATAAGCTCTGAAAGTCCATCAAAAAAATCTTCACTGTTCAGGTGAAATTATTTGAGAAGAAGTAGCAGGATTTCAGATCCAGCAAAGCTATAACACTATTACCGTAGTGTTTCAGTTCCTTAATCATTGTATGAAGAGAGGACTTGATTTTGAAAATTGCCGGGGGTTGCCAGACAGCAGAAAGAAACAAAAACATTATTACAATTAATGGAGGTAACATTATTAAAAATAATGGGCAAATATGATTGTATGACTAGTACTTATGTATTTACCCTAAGTTGTGTCTCTTTTGCTGAGGGGAGGTAAGGGAAGGTGTAGTGGCTCAGCAACTGGTTAGGAAGGTGCTTTTCTGAGAGTTTTGTCTGCTGAGGGAAGCAAAAGCTACATATAACCCCCAAAGTGTGAGGGGATGAGTTCCAGGCTGGTCTGCTGGATTGCTGTGCTGCAGCGGCAGTTCTAGTGGATATCTGGTGTTCTGCTGGGAAGGGGTTCCAACTCTGCTCAAATTTTTTTTTTTTTTTTAATATATATATATAATGAAGCTATATTTTAGTAAGCTCATCTTCTGTTTATTTAACCACAGAGATACAGGTTACTTTTGCTTGACAGTCAGCTGTTAGCTATCTCTGCTGACATGGGTTATCCCATTGCAGATGTTTGAGTTGTTTTATTATTTAGTTTGTTTAGCTTTAAAATCTTTTATGCTCAAGTTACCTTAAGGAAAGCCTTAAGACAGCAAGTAAATAAATCCCAAATGGTATAAATAATGTGATATGTCCTCCAAATCCCAGACAGGAATGTGTCAGGAGGAAAGAGATCAGCCATGGGTGTTTGTATATGAGCGTTCAAACACATAAAGTGTCTCTTTCTGATCAATATTGTTGTCTTCCAGGTAAAGGTTTTCTGGTTGGTATCCTGGAGCACATAAAGGGCTGAGTGTGACCAGGAGAGTGGGCAGTTCTGTCACATCAGCCTTGTGGCTGCTGGTGTCAGGAGGAGGTTCCCTTCTGACAGGGCACCAACCTGTTGAAGTTCCAGCTGAGGGCCAGCATGAGACAAACATCCTCGAGAATGACTCTATTAGATCCCTGTTGATCTCAACCTGTCCTGCTGATTTTTCCTTTCCACCTTTCCACACAAAGTCAGCCTGGTTTGTCTTGAACTAGATTTCTCAGGGCAGCTCAATTTAGTATTATTTCTTGGCATCCCTCACCTCCAACTTGAGAAGAGTATGTCTCAGTGTTTAGATTTTTTTTTTTCTTTAAAAGCTTTTGAGACTTTCTAGATTGAAAGGTGATAATAACTGACTGTTGCTAAGGCAATTTCCATTGTTTTAAATGCTCATTTTCCTCTTTCATGGAAAATCCCTGGAAGTTCAGTTTGACATTGGAGTGAAGAAACATATTAAAAATTCAGTAGTTTAGTAGTACATGCCATAAATAAATTAAAGCAGATATACCTCTGAATTTCTTATGCAAACATTGTGTGACAGTATATGAATTGGGTACTGTATATATCTTTGTGTACCTGTCTATGCAAGTACCTTTACGGTACATGTCCCTGCAAGTAATCTTATCCATAGGCAGTATTTGCATATGCCAATTTGTTCGTGCACAGAAAGCATTCTTCACTGTCTGGAAACTTTGCTCAAATTGTACTCTTGCTTTTAATGCTTTCATTGAAGGTTATAGAGGAGTGAAAGGTAAAGAATTGCTCCAGGAATTTGTATTCAGAAAATACATTAAGATACAGGCAAAATGTGCATTTTTGTGGATGTGTTAGGAGACAAGAAACTCTGGGCTGTGGGAGCCTGAAGGCCAGAAGCACGTGTTATTCGGGAGGGTAATGCTGGGCTGCTGTGGAAGGTGCACCTCAGGCCAGCTGGAGATCGGAACCACAGCCAGTGCCAGCAGCGTGAGGACAGGGGACAGATCTCAGCTAGTGGAGCTGTGCTGTTCCAGCATGTTCAGCATGTCTGCACCTCCTCCAGTAACACTGCACTTGCCTTTGCTGGCTGCCATCTCCCTTTGCACAATAGCCGGCAGGCCAGTCCCCAACAGACGCACAGCCAGGCTCAACTGGGCTGCCAGCCCCAGAAAGCATCAGCAAAAAGAGAAGATGACAGCAGTTGTGATCTTGCAGAAGGTGACCCAGGTATCTTTCATGACTTCTGTCCTCATGAGATTTATCTGCCCTTATTTAAAAATCACTAATGATAAAATCCCAAAAGGGAGGGTGACAAAAAAAATCAGATGACTGGTGTTCTTGCAGCAGTGATGTATTGCCTGATCTACTTGTATAGATCATGTATTGCTCATGCCAGCATGATGACTGATCTCAGCCATAGAGGCAGGAAGGGTTAATGTCACCCTTTGGCAATGGTATGGTTCCTAAATCCCACATAAGGCCCATTTAGAGAGTTTCAGTGAGACTTCAGCAGTGTGTAAGACCTGCCAAGAGTTTTTGTGCTGGAGGAGTATGGGTTGGCAGGATCAGCCCTAACACGTTAAGTGCTGTTTATGATATTATTATTGCTCTGTGAATTCATTTCCCGCAGAGACAGGCTGGAGATGCAATGTTCAGCTTCAAACTTCCTCTGTGCTCTGGGCTGTCAGCTCCATGGTTGAGATCTGGGCCCATGTCAAACTCGTCGTTATTAACAGCACTACTCAGTATTGTGTTTATAGACTGTACCATAAACTGCGCGGAGAGTGCAAACAGTTGATTTTCATGAAAAGGCTAGGAAGATGTTGCTTTCAAGAATAAAGGGAACATAATCACTCTTCGTAGGTAAGATATGTTATTTACACTGTGGGGATTCACGTCAGTACACTTTAAGTAAGTTGCTTGGCTGAACTTGTTATCTTGCTGCCAAGAACGGAAGTGAGAGAGAAGAGCCTGTGAGAATTATTGGACTCTACACTCCAAACTTACATCATGTAAACATTTATAACATGACTTTTATTTTCAGCATTGTCCATTCTGGTGGGGGCCTCTTTGTTGCTTTATCACTGGCAGACTGTTTCTGATGGCACTTTCTGGCTTATCTGTGAAGATGCAGCAGGCCAGCAGACCTGGGACTACGCACTATTGGTGACACATACAGTGAAAACTTGCAGTCGTGCCTCTCCCCCAGGTTCCCAGCCACCCCCAGCTGCCTGGGTTTGAGGACTGCCTTGTGCCCCGCAGCTGATGTGCAGTGACGGATGGTCCCACCTTGCTTCCTCAGCACACAGCGAGGAAATCGATAATCCTGCATGAGAGAGAAAGAGGCTGACTTTTCCATTTCTCCTTATTCTCACAGCTATGAAAAAGGATATAAACTCCAAGTATGTTATTTTCTGTTGAAGAATAGCAGCAACAGCAATTTGCAGTGTACCTTGCAACATTCACCTTGGGTCTTTCGTTCCAGTCCAGCCTTCCTGCTGGTGTCGGTAGTGCTTTTCTCTGTCGTGGTATCAAAATATGTTCTTCCCAAATCACTTAAGTTCCTGCTGAGAATGAAATACCTAATTCAGACAAGTTACTCGTTTCTTTCAGATGTGTGTTGTCTGTGAAAGAACACAGAGCAATGCAGAGTGGTAGGAAGAGGAGAATAATTCAGGTTTCTTCCTTGTGCGGTTTCCAGATTTTTGATGATGCTGGAAGTATCTGACCCAGTGCAGTTATGTGGGTGAACTCCTTAAGTTTTTCTGAGTTTGTTGCAGTTCATCAGTTTGTACCATTTAGGCTGCAGCCACAGCTCAGTTTATACACGAGTTTTGTTTGTTGTTGTTGTTTTTCAGCGTCCCTTAATGCTCCTCACTGACCCTTTTATGAGCTATAACTTTTGCTCACACTCCATAAGTCAGGGAGTCTTTTACTAAAGAGCCTATCAGGAAAAAAAATCTGGGATGCTTTCCAGGGAAAGGCATGTATAATAGAGAATTCTGGCAGTTTTTCATCTGGCACTAATTTATTATTTCAAGCTGGCTTGCTCTTTAGATTTTAATAAACAGTATTTTACATCTAACAAATCACTTCTAATATCTCTGACCTTGACAATGGGGATCTAGTATGGGTTTAAAAGAAAAGGCTCTAACCAGAAATACAGTGGGTCACAAATTGATGTAATCATGGTTTTTCTTTAAGTTTCAGCATTTCCAGTGAAATGAAAGATACGTGGAAGAATAGGTTGTTTTAAGAGACATCTACTATCGCCAGCTATGCCATATATGCTAATGGCCTTTATGTTTAGTCTAAAAGGGTTTGAATGGTGTAATCACAGGAGAAGATACTGGGTTCAATGAAGTGAAGGCAGGGTAGGGTTTTGCTAGTCAGGAGGTGGCTGTTTGTGTACAAGGAAATACCAGCACACTTAAACTGTGTTTAGATGAAAGTTGCATTCATTCTTACCTTCCTTATTTTCTCAAAGAGAAAAGGGTATTTCTTTCTTCTAGTAAAAAGCCCTCATAACCCCCGAAAAGAGAGCTGTGTCAGGAGGTTCTCTGTGCCGCCAGGACTTGCTGCCTTTCTCATTTAAAAGGAGTGGTCTCCAGGGAGCTGCTTGTCAGGTCCCTGGGTGGGAGGAAGGGTAGGTAAAACACGCCTCGGCCACAGAGCAGCAGGAGCTGCTCGCTTCATGGTCCGAGCAGTTTGACTCTTCAGCTCCTGCTCCTTCTAGTTAGTGCTTCCCTTGAGCACTTCAGATTTGTTGAAACATAATGCTGGTCACTAGGCAGAGGTTTTAAATCTTTTCCAGTTTGTCATTTGCATTTTTAAGTTCTAAATCAACTAGGGTAAATGCAACACAGGTAGATGCTTTGCATCACTTACCAGCAGTCGCTACATACGTGTGCACGCACACACAGAGAACTACACACAGTGTGTTGGTTCACGTGATGATTTGGATTGTTGCTTTATTGATAACAGAAAACTGTGAGCCCTTGCTAGTTATGACCATTCAAGTGGTAAAGAAATGACTTCTTATTTGTGTAATACTATTAGTAAACCCGCTGCTAGGAATGCCAACCCACTGTTTCTCTTAATAGCCTGCACCTGACTTCAAAGCTTACTAAAATTAAGCTTATTAGTTCTGCTCATGTTGTTATTATGCAGACATTTGTTCAATGATGGGCCTTGTACTCTTCTCTCTCCTTTATTATTTTTTTTTCCCTCCTTCCTTCCCTTCTCCATCCCTTAAGGTGAAACTTGGCTCTGTTGTGAAGTCCTGTAATTTCAAAAGTTAGGAGTTGCTAGCTCTGTTTCTGTCCTGCACTACTGGTGTTTTTCTAGGGCATGAAGATGGGGAGCGGTTCCCAAAATAAATGGTGGATGTTTATTGCAGAATAGCAGGCAGCCCTTTCTATCAAGTTAGTGCTTTAGTGATTAGATTAGTTTGGTATTGCTTCTCTTTAGCATTTCCTTCCAACAACTTAAATGTGTGTGTGCACAGGTATTTAAAAAATACATTTGCAAAGATGTTTTTGATACAAAACCTGAATGAGATAAGGAGGTATCCTTGGTTTATTATTCTGGAGCATAAATAGAGCTTTCTAACAGTGTAAATTTAAGGTTGTCTGGATGTGCTATTATAAGATTTAAAGAAGACAATAGAAGAGGAGTTGTGACAGTTGGTAATAGCTTTCCAACTATTAACCATTTTCTACTTAACCTGTGTAGCAGAGGGGAACTAGCAGATCTTTTCCAGCTCTCATCACAGGGGCCCCAAAGTTTTGCTTCAGTAACTCTGCAGCCGGAGATGTGTGCGCAACATGAACACACTCAAAGAATTTCGAGAGCAATCAATCATGATTTTTTTTAATGGCGATGTTGGATAAATCCTGTGTGTCTCATTCATGCACACACTCCTTTGAAGCCAGGAGATTGTACAAGCAGAAATTGGTTGAATGTATACAAAGTGTCATGTACATTTACAGTGCTAAATAGAGGAATTGGAATAATTGTAAGATGTGCAGACATCCAGTCATGTTGGGTAGCCCCAGTCTGGTCTTTGCACCAAAGAGACTAGCTTTCTGTCTCAGCTGTTGAGCTAAAGTTAGTCAAACACTTGTACTATGTGAATGCACGGCAAAAAAATTAGCTTTTTAAAAAAACAATTTAGCTAAAAATGTGCCAGATGTTCAGACTAAAATACCAGTTATCCAATTTTCTTGTGAAAAGTTAATCTCCTCTTACATTTAAGCCATGCTGTGTTATGTGAGGTTATAGTGGAGTACAACGTGGAGGGATGGAGCATGCCATATTGCCAGCAATACAGTGGAATAGCTGTATTTGAATGGAGAAATGTGTTTTCAGGTTTGTTGCCAGGAAGATTTGCACATTTTATGTTTCATTGGGAAAGTCAACCAGATTTCACAAGCCATGCTGTTGAAGAACAAATTAACATTGACTGGGGCCAATGCCATAATATCTTTCCTCAAAGTACAGCCTACATATTAATTAACATTTGTAAAGCACTTTGAGGTTCTGGATGAAAGGCAGCATGGAGTACAAAGTTGTTGCCATGATTAATTAGTTATCACATTGGACATGTAAGTGCTATATTAGAGCGTTGCAGACTATTATTTATTAATTGTTGCTTTTGCCTGTGGCCTTCTTTGTTCCATCCTTTACCTACTGTGTTACTGCCCTTATTAATCACATTCTTTGGGCTGGAAGGGAATGCTCTGACCAGTGTGGCAAAGGCCGTAGACTTCCATCAAGCCGTACCTGCAAGAAAACAGTATCTTCTGGTTAGATACCAAGGCATCTGGCCTTGATGTAAAGGCTTCAGTACCATGTCCCTAACAACTTGGTTAATCACCTGCACTACTAAAAGTGCATGGCGTGTATTTTGACTGTTGAAAACTTCTGCTCCTTTGTGTCCTGTTGTGCTTTTGTCTGTAGTCCTACTGTAATAGCCAGTTAAAATTTAAGAAGCAAATTTTCCAACTTAGCAAGTGGGTCCCCATGTGAATGCAAGTGGTCATCAAGGGGGTAATAATCTACTCTGTGCGTGTGAGACTGGATCTCATTGCTAAGAACAGGGAGCACATTCATTGAAATATGGCCCATTCTCATGACCCTTGGTCTCCACACTAGAAAACCTCTCAGTAGCTCAGTCCGGTGTGGTTTTTTGGCTTTTCAGGAAACTAGATTATGGATAGAAAAGCCCAGTCTATGCTCCCATTAGGCCTATAGCTTTTCTGAAATGAGCTTTGGCAGAAATGATTAAGGGTAAAGTTCCATTGGAAATAAAAATGGCTGATCCAGTACTGCAGAAACGCCACCTCCACGTTGTCTGAGTGGGCTGGGGCTAGTGGTCAGAGGAGTCTGTGTGCCACTGTGGTCACCGTTGGCACCAGGGATGGGGTACGGGGGCTGAGCAGACCTGCCCTGTCTGGGCTCCCTTCAATCTCTGCCCCACTGAGGGTGGGATCCCATTGCCTGCTCTGTCCTTACCCCTTCCCAGTCACTCCTTGGCCCACCAAAGAGGCTTTACTGTCCCCCTGTAGTGCTAGGCCCCATCTTGAGTACTGTGTCTGGTTTTGGGCTCCTCAGGACAGGAGGGACATTGAGGTGCTGGAGCAGGTCCAGAGAAGAGCAACGGAGCTGGTGAGGGGTCTGGAGCACAAGTCTTGTGAGGAGCAGCTGAGGGAGCTGGGGGTGTTCAGCCTGGAGAAAAGGAGGCTGAGGGGAGACCTTCTCGCTCTCTCCAACTCCCTGAAAGGAGGGTGTAGCCAGGGGGGGTCGGTCTCTTCTCCCAGGTCACAGGCGATGGGACAAGGGGAAATGGCCTCAAGTTGAGCCAGGGGAGGTTTAGGGTGGATATTGGGAACAATTTCTTCCCCAAAAGGGTTATCAAGCCTTGGAACAGGCTGCCCAGGGAAGTGGCTTATTATACTCTGTGTTCCTAGAAATGACCAGAACACATTATGATGATGATGTCTCTCACATGTGCCAGGCAATTAATACACAACACTGCACTGAATATTTTAAAGTATTTTCTTTACAAGTAATTTTTTGTTTGTTTGTTTGCAAATTACTGTGGCCTTTTTTGAATACCTTGCTCTTCAGAGATGAAAGCTACTTGCCAGCCCACAGGTTTTGGATGAGCTGTGCCTGTGCCTTGTGTGTATATAAATCAAGGGAGATTTCTATAGGGAGCATCACCACAGAGAGCACGGGCGGGCGCCCGCGGGTACCGCTCCCCCTCACCACTGGCGGGACTGTGTGCCCCCCCGGGCACCCTCCCCTGGGGTCCGGTCATCACTGTCTGCACCAGGTGCTATAAATGCAGACAGAGAGGAGAGGAGAACAAACAATGCAGTGCTGAAAGATTAAACAATGGCATAATTAATTAGTTGCCATTGATGAATTTGATTATGCCTACAAACACCTTTAATTCCTTAAAAGCTGTTACACAGACAGATGTAAAGGCTCAACCTGTGGAAGTGGAGAAAATTCTTGGATTGCCTCACCCTTGCCTATATCTTCAAAAGCTATTTCTAATCTTGCACAGGCTGTTAATGTGGAGATAGTAGCAGTTATGAAACCTGGGCTAGATTCCAGATATGTCGTATCAAAGTGTAGAATGAAAAGGAAATCAATAGTCACTCCTCACAGAAAGCTATGCCAGAATTGTCCGGCATGGTCTAGATTAATCAAAGCCGTAACAGCTTTTTTTCATTAGTGGAACATTAACAAGTAAACAACATTCCTGTTTTGTTATTTAGTTATACTAACCTTTTTCAACAGCTAAGCCCAGTGATAAGTTTGGATTTTCTCTGTTTATAGAAAACTAGTACATCAGCAGATAATAGTACAGCTCAATATTTATGGAGTGCTGGCTTTCTGGAAATGGAGGAAACTGGAAGTTATTACTGGAGGAGTTCATTAAAATGTAAACAGAAGTGAGGAGACTGCACTGACAATATTTATATATTTATTTACATTTGTTATTGTCTGGCTGTACAACAATGTCCAGCTGTGGTGTGGAAGCAGGGGCTGTTCTGGCCAGTGTTTCTGGTGCCCCCGGAGGGAGGTGGGTGTCGCGGCGTGGAACCGCCCTGGTTCAGGGACACCTCGGTGCGCGGATGCGATGGGGCACAGCGTCTGCCTCGGCGGGACCTCTCTTCTGATCAGGATATATATCTGTGTTAGAATTAGAACGGCTCTGTTCTTGTGATATCTGTTGTGATATTTGGAAGATATTATGACAATGGAGAGGCTGAATGATGTGTTTTATACATGACTGGGGGAGTTCCTATCAAGGTGAACACTTTCAGATTGCTTTGATTTAATTGACCAATAGCCGGAGTTTTCTGAGCACCAAACAGAGGTATATTTTAGCTGATACGTAAGCCTAGCAATACATGCATTGGAATGGGACAAACTGCTTGGAGAACAGTGGAGAAAAAAAAAAAAGAACAATACTTGTTCTACAGAGTTTATTATCTGGATAAGTGAGAGCACTCTTCTGCATAATTAGATAGTGAGCCATATGCATTTTAGCTATTGTTTTTAAAATTAACTTCCTCTTTGGGTGGTGGTGCTGCTGTTGCCTTTGTGAGGAAGGGTTGGGATGAGCAGAAGATGGCAGAACAGCACAGATAAGGGAGAGGAGGGAAGATGAGGCTGTCCTTGGCATAAGGGGGCAGCACAGAAGCCACAAGGTGAAGACTGGGAAGCGTGTGCAGCTCAAGTGGCTGGTTTCAGAAATTTCTGTGTTCTTCAACAGAACTGAAGTGTGAGATGCAATGTCTGGCAGTCTGTAGTAAAACACGTGTAAGATATCCTAAGATTACATTCTCTTAAGTAAGGCAAATGCAAAAGTTTCAGCTCACTTAACGTTAAAGTGGAGCTCCTCTCTGCTTTGAGAATTTCAGAAGTCCTGTGGTACTACTGTCCCTCCGTGGGAAGGCTTGCCTTGGTGTGAGTGGCCGAGAGCTTTGTCCCCATCTGCTTGTGCTTCCTGGAACAGACGCATCTTGCCCCAGGATTCCAGAGCTTGCAGCATTTCTTTGGTATTCGTTGTATACAGCTTTCAAAGTGCTTTTGGATGAAAAGTGCTATGCAAATACAAAAGATTAATAATTAAGATTGTGTTAATGTGTAATAATTGTGCATAATGCTGTGCACCACAGGAATCCCTGTTTTGGGCTGTCTGAGTGGTCTATCTTTAAAAAAAGATACAGGTTAATTATGGGATTCATAACCATAACTGTGCAATTATCACAGGATAGGCCATCCTATTGACATGCATAAAAAATATTTAATGAATCACAATGACTTTTGGCTTATTTAGCCTGTCATGAAAACTCAACATAAATTTTGTGTTTCCTAAGTTTGTAGTTCCCATGGGTCACCACAAGTAACATGAATATAGTGTCCTGCAAAGGGCTTAAACCACTCCTCAGCTGTGTGGTAATAATGTGCTGTTAGACCAAGTTGTGGTATGTTTCAAGAGAGGACATTAGAACATGTTAAGGATGAATAACTACAGAAATCCCAATTTTCTACTGGTGATGTAAAAGAAGTAAGAGATGGGTTAAAGTAATACATGAACTATACATTTTATCTTTGTTCTGTAACACAGCTGACGTGAAGCCCTAAAGATGTTATATTTACTTTGCACCCAGAGGCTCCACTGTGTTAAGGATGTAAAGGTCCACGCTCTCTCACAACAGGTTCTCTTAGACTCTTGGGCTGCTCGTGTGTGTGAGCCTTAGTGGGGCTGGGTCCTCAGCCTGTTCCTCTGTCCCTTGGTTGAAGTGTTCTTGAATATTAGATAGTGAGCTCTGCTTTCACAGTGGGAGTCGTGACTGGCTCAATGTAACCTTTGAGTACCTTTCAGGTAAACCAAAGTGTATAAAAAGAATTAAAAGCACTCCTGTAAGTCAGTGTGGCTCAGGATGAAACTGTTAGAAGTATCAGTATGTTGTTTTTAGGAACTGAAAAAGTGGGCCAAAAAATTGTAAAGGAGATCCTGAAGTTAACCAACCAAAGTCTTTGCTGAGTGATATTTCACTGAGAAGCCTCCAAAGGGTTTTACTATTACAGTTACTTAGACTGAATGATTTTGAACTTACGTATGGATGAAGAATGAGATGAATGAATGGAATCATGCTTGCATCTGCCTAACTAATTTCATTTTGCAAAAGAGAACTACATATTTTTATACACAGTTGTGAGGGAATAACTGAGCATTGCTGAAGAACCTGCTTAACCTGAGGGTGTGCTCACAGCTTCAGCAGGGTTTATGCAGATTTCTTCAGATCTGGTTTAGGATCAAAGCAAACCCTGGTAACCCCAGCACATTCAGAGTGAAATGAGGGAGGGACAAGAGAATGTTGCCAAGAGAGAAAATCTGAATTCTGGCAATTCTGAATCTTAAATGTAGGTGGAAGATGGTAGATAAGAAGAAGGCGTGGTAGAAATCAAGTGAGTCCTCCTACTCCTGTAATGCAGTGGAAGAAATCATGTGTCATGTAATCTGGATGCCTGTGGTGCCAGAAAGAAAAGGGTGGGGTTAGCTCTTCCTCTTTATATCTGATTTTTCCTTTTTCAGCATTCTTGCCTTTTATTTTGCCTGCTCTTTGCAGCTTCCCCACTGCTGATCCCCGAATTCTCCTGAGGCTTCCTGTGTCTCACAGGCAAAAGACCACTGTTTCTATTCCATTCTCTTTTTGGATCTGTACAAGAAATCAATTTTTCGCTTGGTCGCAAAGGTAAACAATAATAATGGTAATGATGGTAATTACATTAAATTACAGTTTTTCTTTATCAAATTGAAAACCACATGAATTGTTGCTGTTTTTCAGGTGAAATTCTCCTTTTTGTTCCAAACATTTCAAACAGGTTCTTTGTAAGCTTTTCTTATCCACTTGCCCAGCAGTTAAAGAAGCTGCTCTGGATTACAGATGTTTTGTTCCCATTCTGCCTGAGATAATTGGAAGCAACACATTCTAAGAGAGCATGCAGCTGCCCTCACTGGGACGTAGTCTGGGCTCCCTTGATTGCTCTTATTCTGTCCTTTGGTCGCTGTTCCACTTTGCAGAAATTCTTAAATAACCACTATTCAGCAGCTTCAAACTTTTAATCTGTCTTGTCAACAAGCAGGTAATGGAGTAATTGTCTCCTTGCTCCCCCATCCTTCACACATGCTGAATAAAAGTATTTCTTACAGAGTGAAATAGATCAACTTGAGAGACTGCTCCATCTCTCCCTCCCTGCTCGATACACCCCTCGCAATGCCCCAGGGCAAGGCACTTCCAGAAATGTTGGTTGAGATGCCATCAGCCAAACGCGGCTGGTCCCACACAACCTGTGTGAGCATGCTGACAGCCCAGCTTTTGGCAACAGGGGGTTGACTCTACCACTTCCTCAGGCAGTTTTGTGAATCTGCTCCCCCTCAGTCCCTGCTAATTCTCTCCACATGAAACCAGTTGACCACTTAACAGTTTCGGGATGACTAGAGCAGCATTTCCCAGCAAATTCACCCTCCTCCACTCTACTGCTGACTTTGCTCCTTTGTGGCATTCTTGTGTCTTTAGCATGTCTCTCCATTCTTTCTTCCTCCTCTTTATATTCCCTTTTCCTGGCTCTGTTCTTCCCCATTTATGTGCTCTTTTGAGTTGCCTGTCCGCCCCTTCTTTCCAATGTGACTGCCCTTTTCTCTGAAGTTCCCACCTCCGTGGCCCAAGTCAGCTCTTCAGGGCTGGGCCATAATACCTGAGATCTCTCCAAATGAGTTGCCCTTAGTGAAAGGAAGCGTTCTGTGTAGACCGCTTAGCAGTTACATTCACCTGGGAAGAGCATTTTCCTGTCATGACTGCGCTGGTTTGCATTTTGCTAACATCACACCTCCTGGCTCTGTGACAATAGCGTAGTATATATAGTACCCTCTGTGGCTCTGTGGGCTTCTATTGAGGCATTCTTAGACATTAGGATTCTGTGTGGAAGATGCAGCTTGACATCTGCTTCCTTCCATTGTCTTCTCCAGAGTGGTTCGTGGGGAATGCCGTCAAACAATTTCAGTACATTAGTAAGAACAAGCAGTGGCACCGCATGGTTGTCTTGCCTTTCAGCACTGGCTCTTCAGGCTGCCCAGACCTACCTCTGCTTCCAGCATGTTACAGGGGAGAGTCATCCCGGTGCTGTGGAAGCAGCAGCTACGAACACGCTCCCTCAAGTAACTCATTCTGAGGCTCAACTTGATTGAGGAAAGAGCCTAACGCTTGAGTGTGAGTGGGCTGTGATGCCAAGCTGCTGCTGGTGACTATCGAAGGGCGTGCTGGTGATGCTGCAGTGAGCGAAGGGTGCACATATTGGGCATAAAGTAGATTTAAAAGATGTGTTCCCTCCTCCCTGCTCATTCCCTCCACACACCGAGAGACACACCACTCTGTGTTTCAGTGTGTTTGGGTGCTGTGCTCAGGAATGACAAGAATCTGAACACCCATTGGCAATACAAACTGGCATAAAAATGTTCTAAGACTTTCCAGTTCTTTTCTGAATTGTCTTTAAAATGTTGTTTTAAAATTGGTTCTAGGTTTGGGCTTTGGAGATCAAGGGTAAAACATTTCTATTTTAAGCTCACAGTTACTATGTGGTTTTGGAAAACAAAACAAAAGCAAAGAATCTGTTTGAAAACATTTTCCTTTAATGTGTGCCAGCAGTAAGGGATCGATACCAAGCTGTACCGAGCAAGAATAGTCAATATCTTGCTACTGATGCATAAGCTGATCTCGCGGTGACACCTTCCCATCTACAGCGCCTGTTGTAGATGTTAAAGGTGAACAGCAGAGCTCACGTCTGCTGGAGTTATTCTATCCATTTCATTAATTAACTACTGTAGGCTGGGATTATTTTTCTTTTGTATTTGAACAGAGTCCAAAACAATAAGGGTCTATTTCATAGTACGTGCTATCAGAATACAAACACCAATGAATAGGATTAATTAATAGAGGGTTTTTGACTTTCGTAGCTTTCTAGGTACCCAAACCATCAATCTGTTTTAAAGGAGATTACCGAGCTCGAAGTGAGAATTTTGCTGAATAATTGAGACTTCCTTTTTTCCCTTGGTGTTAAGTGTCCAGGCTTTCTCAATCTTACAGATTTGAAAGTGTGAGTTTTACTGGCTAGCAGCATACCATTAGATTTAACCCATTTTACGCATTTTCCCTTCTCTGTGGCATTGAAAATATTGGAATCTTAAAACTTATATATAAATGAGCACAACTTATGGGGAAAGGAGATTTAGGATGCACTTTTGTTCTGGCAAAAGTATGCCTGTCCTCTTGTCCCATACGCCATTGTAGATTTCTCTTAAACAGGTAAAAAAAAAAAAAAGGACAGATTGTAAATATAAGAGCAAAACACACAGAAGGAGCTTTAGACTTCATTTGCTATTTCCCTTATTTGTAGCACAACTAAAATAATGACATGAAATTATTAAGCGGTTTGTGATTGCGACAAACAATGGAAGGAGAGTGTTTATCTGCTTGTTTCCACAATGACATGTGAGTGCTGTGCAGCTGACTGCTCTGCTTTTAACAGCCACGACATTACTCCTCCCTCAGCCCCTTCAAGTCATTTACTGACTAAGGGAAATTTCTCTAGTTTAAGATTTCAACTTTTTTCCCAGTTCAAAAATCATAAATCTCCCTGAGCAAATCTATGACCAGTTAATAGTGTTTAATTCAATAGGAACAAAAAACACAGAAGTAACTTGTGACTTCTAGTGGCTACTGCTGTCCCTGAAGTTCTGCCTCAGCCCCTCTCCTGGGCTGCCCCTTCCCTGTGCCCTGTCTCTCTCAGCGGCCAGAAGCAGATGCTGAGGGAGGAGGGAAAATTCGGCAAATCCAGGTGTTGCCCTCCAGATCCCCTGCCTCCAGCTGTTGCCAGCTCCTTCCACCCTTCTCCCCATGGGAGCCCTGTGGCAGGGTTCGTGCTGCAGTCCCTGCCCCTCACTGTCAGAACTCAAGTGCCCAGCAATTCTGATAGATGTAAACTGAAAGCCAGAATTGAGTGATTTCACATATTAGTGACCCTGAATGAGACAAGTGTAATTTTAATGAGCCTGATCTGGTTAGTACCCATGGAATTACTCCGAGGATGTTTCTAGTATCCTGGTATGATGGGGTGACATTCAGGGGAGGGCCTGATGTGTGCAGGGGCTCCCCAGCGTGGTAGGGACACAGGTACTGGTGAGGTGCTCATCTCTCCTGTGTGTACGTGTTCTCACCATCAATTCTACTACCGAAGGAAAGTGAAATGTAGCAATGCCCTGCAAGCAAATGGAGGTGAATGCGTTTGGTTGTGATCAAGGTGAACAAATGTCAGGCAGAGTGTCTCTCCAAGCAGTGCTGGCAGCACACCATTAGAGTCTTCTTCCTGTGCCTTTTCCCCCTTACTCTCTGTATTAGTTCCACTTGTCAGTGAAAGAAAATGGGGGCAGTGGTGGTGGGCTTTTCAGTAGATGCATTGTGGGCCATGCTGCAGTTGGAAGAGTCACCCCAGGTGTGTGAGGCTTCAGGGCAGGAGTTACCGGTCACCCTGGGCAAAAGCTGCATCGGGGCGAGGGGAGCTCTTTGTAAGACCGTCCTTGTCACACACACTGTCCTGCAGCAGTTGGTGTGTATAGACCTAGGACAGGCTGAGCCCAGAACCTGCACAGGAACGTGTCACTTGCAGATAGGATCTCCTGTTTGCTGCAGTGAGACCTGCCAGGGGAGCAGCTCAGTGGCTCAGTCCCTGCCAGGTGGCTCAGTCCCGTCCTGTACTAGGTGCGTGGTGCCAGGGGAAGAGGGAAGGAGAAGCATCTCTCCTTTTAAGCCAAGAGATTATTTCCTGGCTATCTGCGTTTAATCGAAGTTCAGCATTGCTTGAAATGGAAAAGAGCCTTCGTGCCAGGGAGATGGTGTCATATCTCCTGGCAGGTATCTAACCCTGCTGCTAGGTCCCTTGGGTTTTGTTTCAAATTACTAATGAAATCAAAGGGTATCCCAGGCCTATCCAGGGAGTGGCTTAGTTTCTGCAGCTGAAGAACAATCACAAGACAATTTTCTAAAAACAATAGGAGATGAAAGAAGAAGTTTAAACCACTTCCCAGTTGAGAAAACACAATTCTGCTGATTCACATCTGTGCAGAATGATAGGTTTTTTCTCTTGTCGAGTCGTTCTCAGATTGCCAAGATTATATTAATATGAGAGTGCAATAGAACACTCCCAGATGTAAAGCCCAGTAATCAAACACAAATTCTTTAACTATAATTATCTCTTCAAATTTCATCTTAGGTTTCAGTTTTTAGCTTCCCTTCCTGCCATATTCTTTATACAAATACCCTGGTGTTATTCAAGGATGCTTGGGCAGAAAAACCACATTTACTGATGCACGGCAGATTCTGAAAGGGTGTATCAACACCAGCATGGATACCATTCATAGTTCAGAGACTGAGCCTGCGCAGGATGTGAATGTGTCACTGAAATAACTATTAGCTGGGTAAATTGAAGACCGCCACTATGGACAAACAGACACATTCTGGCCTGTATAAGTGACCTCTTGTGTCCTTCATAAAAGCAACTGCTGGTCAACCTTTGCCCTTTTAACCTAAGGAAACACATCACAAAAAGAGTTCAAGATATAATGAAAGCAGCACTTTCTGTACAAGATACACTCTCCATAAAAGGGGAACTTCAGACATTTTCACTGCCCAGTTTCATAACTGGAACAGGCTGCCCAGGGAGATCGTGGAGTCCCCTTCTTTGGAGATTTTCAAGACCCGCCTGGATGCCGTCCTGAGTAACATGCTCTAGCTCTGGGCAATCCAGCTTCAGCAGGGGAGTTGGACTAGAATGATCTCTATGGTCCCTTCCAACTCCAAAAATTCAGTGAAATTCAGTGAAATAACACTAAAGAAGATGACAAAAAAATTTCAAAGCTTTTAAGTAACATCAATTGAGCAGTTAGGATTCGACGTGTTCGGTTTGGAAGGAAATGCAGCCACCTACATTGTGATTCGCGTTCGCTGACATCCAGAGTGAAGCTGCTGTTTGCTCGGGGGGACACTGCTGCTGTTCAGCTGGAGCGCGGCGGTTGCTCAGCTCCTGCAGCTCTTGGTCCGTCCCTGAGAGCCAGCTCGGAACAGAGAGACGAGCTGTGTCCCCTTCTCTGGGGTGGCTAGAGTCTTTCCAAGTCTTTGGCTTTTCCACAACCATTTTGTGTGGTGAGAATGGTCACAGACCTTGATCCTGTCCCTAGTTGTGTCCTCTCTGTCTTGTGTGCCCCCCAGCAGGACTGGGGTGTTTGGTGCTCTCGCAGCACACGGCAGCCTGGGAAGAGTTTGTTCATCTACCTCTTTATTATTCTGAAAAAAACCCAGGTTTTATAGCTTACTGCTCTACTGTTTCTGTAGCTGTTAGCTTTTCAGTAGCCCCAGTGCAGTGTCTGATCTGCACCTTGGTGCCCGTGCTGGCCATCTTTATGGCTGCTAATTAGAGAGCATGCAGGCTGTGACCTATCCATTAGGATCTTTGTTTGCGTCTGTGTATATGCCTCTGCTGGTTTTTTTTTTTTTTCTTTAAAGATGGTTGTGAATTAGTTGAAATGGGTTGGAAATTAAAGCTTCTTCCTGTGAACACTGGCTTTTTTTTTTTTTTAAATTTGAACTTTTTTATCTCTCTTACATTCTGTTTTCTTTTCCCATTATACTGTGACTGCAAAGAGGTGAAATCAAAAGGGAGTAGGAGGGCTCAGAAATTAAGCAATGGGAAAGCTGAGAATACTGAAGTGATTAGTTGGATTTAAATATTTAAACTGTAAGTAATTCTATGGTAGTTTTAAGTAAAATACTGTATTTAAAATACTTAAATCAACTGATTTTTTTTTTTGTTTTTTTGACAAGTTGTTACTAGTGTGTATAAAGTGTTTTAAAAGGATTATTAAAGGATTGTTTTAACAAAGCGTATTGTCAAATTTGGCACCTATTTGGATAGAATCATTGAACATCAGAACATCTCAGCAATTACTGAAAATCTACAGAGGCTGAAAGATGTGACTCAAATAGTCCTTTCTAAGAAACAGATATGGAAGCCATTGTATTGGTTTCCATGGGGACTAGCAACAAAATATTGGCAATGGACCTATCGGGGGAGTTTATGGGAAACACTTGATATAATGGACATGACTTCCTTTTTTTTTTTTTTTTTTTTTTAATAATTGCAAAAGCCAAGCATAAAAATACACCTTTCATGAGTGAAAAGTGAAAGAAACAGTTTGCATTTATTTTAAGTTACGTTATTTGACTCGAAAGAGTTCAACAGTCACTGCAGGAACTGCAGTTTGTAAAGCTGCTACTTTTTGTAGGCGTTTCTTAATCTAGCTGTCACAGCTAATATTTATATGGAGGGTAAACATGAATCAGATTATGCAGCAGAGAATAAAAGTCTTTGCTAACTTGCAACATTTCATTCAGAAAGAATTTTTTTTTTTTTTCATTGTTGTTCATATCAATAGTAATTACAGTAAATCTCTAAGCTGTAATATTACAACCCTGGAACACTATACAGGCTTGTAAATTCTTATACCCAATGCTCAGAATGAAGGAGCAGTTGTGTGTGAGTTACTACTGTGCGCTCAGCACAAACTAGCTGGGTTTGAATGCTGCCAGACTGTACAGCATTTTGACATAAATAGCACCAAATTTAATGTACAGCTTTTACAAAACTAAGATTTGGGAATAGTTAATTCTCTAGGAGTTCTGTAGAAGTCAAAGGAGACAAAATAATTTCTGGCAACTTCGATTGATCCTGACATAGAAATGATTTCATTAGCGGGAGTCCTGGGAGAGGGTCTGTCCCCCACGCTCTGCTCTTCCTGAGATGGCTTTGCAGATACCAGAGGTGCAGAGCCAGGAAAACGCGGTTTAGAGCAACTCGAGTCCTCTTTTCACCTCAAAGTATGTGTCTCTGAGGGGATATACATATATGTCACAGATGTTAATCAAGATATTTACTGTGAAAGGCTATTTGCAGGACACTTTAAAGATTTCCATTATGTATGTAACTCTCCTGTGTCTCTGTGCTTCGTTATCCAGGCCTTATTCTTCCTTTCTTGACTGAATTCCTGCACCACGATCAGGCTGCTGCCGCCGCCCATGCTGTCCCTTGTCCTCCCTGGTGTTTACCAGAGCTCACGGGTCCAGTGCCCTTTGGGTTGTAAGGTGGGAAATGTTCTAGTGACTCAGCTGCTCGCCAGGCTGCAGGAGTGAAAATTAGCAGTTGTTGGTCTCCTCAAGAGGTAGAAAACTCTGCACCTTTTCCTGGGTGAGATGGATGTTCTGGGGGTGATGTTTTGCTGTTTCAGAGATAACATGGTTTCATAACTATCTCGTCTGATGCTAGAATTAGCTGACTAGCCCTAACCTAACTACTAATTTTATGAGAGTCTTTCAATGTGGTACCCGGGAAATAATATCTAAAATGTATTGTATATTTTATTGCTAGGGAAATTTTATATTGTTGTAGAAGATTTTTTGGGAGGTTGGTCCTTCTCCCCCCAACTAAATAGGAAGATAGAACTTTGCCAGTGAAATTCTTCGGTTTAAAATAGGAATTTTATTTATTTTTATTAAAACTGCTTGGATGCGTCTTGGGCCTCACGGAGGTCTGTCCTGATGGACAGATGTGGAGAGCACGAGGCCAGCATTGCCGGTGACACCCCTCACCTGTGCTGAGACAGGCTGCTGCTCAGCAAGGGGCTCTGGCGCCCACTGGGACGTCGGAGTAATGGAGTTTGTTCAAACCAGCCCCAAAGTCTCTGGCTGGAGAGTGGCTTGGGGAGAAAGGTGCTCAGGAGAATCCCAGCTCAGCAGCAGAGGGGTCACAATTTTGTTAAGGAGCCGGTCCTGTGTGAGCAGTTGAACTGGAGTAACTTTAGCTTGCTCAGTGTTTATACAGCACCCACACCCCGGAGACCACTCCAAGTTGGATATCTACTTATAATAGTAATATCCACACTCCAAGTCTTTGGACCTTATAACGAGTTTGTTTTCCTTGCCCAGCCAGCGAGACACATTAGTGGATAATCTCTCCTATTATGGCGTGGATTCCCCTGCCTGCTCTGAGCTCCTTGGCAGAAGTGCTGCTGTGGCTGCCCAGCTGCGGGCAGGGTGAGTCCTCGGTACAAGGAAAGAGCCTCTTGCGGGAGGTGAGTCCAGCTTAGAGGAGGTTCAGTTGTCTGTAGATACATCTCTTTCTTGTCACCGTTTTTTTAAAGGTCTCCATTTTAGAGTGGCTCTTTCTGTAGTGAAAGCGGAGATGGAAGAGTTGAAAACTCTGGGCTTTAGTCCTAATGGTTTCCTGTTTGGACAAATCACTTGTCCTATGTGCGTTTCATTTTGCTTTTTGGTTTTCTGCCTTGTTTTCTCATTTATAAGTAGCTCATGTTTATCTCAGAAATATTCACTGTTCAAAGTGTGAACTAATTTGTTTCTCACTTGAAAGATCCTATATAATCTTAAAGGATTATATTTAGCAGTTAATGAAGTTTACAGTTAGACTGGAAAACAACTTCATTTAAACTTTGGGATGTGCAGTTTCATATAGCTATTGTAAGCCTTACATTTAAAACAAGGGGAACTTCTTAGTTACTTTGCCATTGATATTATCTGGATCTGATCGAATCCCACATGGTGAGGGAGCTACGAACACGTACGCGTTCGTGCTTTTCCTAGTTACTTGGATTTCCAGGCTTCTGTGATCTGCAAACCGAAGCTGTAATTCTCCAAATAGAAGTGCTTTGTGTTCCCACGTGGTCTGGAAACTGTGTGAAACTGTGCAACGTTTCAACCTTTTTGTGAAGACCCTTGGTAAATATACTGAAAACCCCAGTAAAAGTTCTTCTTGTGCTCTCTGTCTCCACCCCAGCTCTCCAATCCTCAGCTCAGGCACTCCGTCCTGCTGTCCTCATCTGCACTCTGTCTGGGCCAACTTCCTGCTCCCTGTAAGGGCCCTTTTGCTCGCAGAAGGGCTGAGGGACAAAGTGTCACAGTCATGAACGAGGTCTGGTTTGCAGTGACATTCGTATGGATCCTGGCACGTTGTGACAGCAGGTCACACCACCTGGGCTCTGCAGACGCCTGTCCTGCGCCCTGCAGCTCTACGGTCATTTAACAAAGGTCACTGTGAGTCTGGCAGGGAGTTCATTGTCATCCTTAGGTGACGTGCTGTCTCTCTGCACACCAGCTCTCCAGAAAGCATAGATTTCTCTTGACTGAGGTTCTTGGACTAGGGAGGGAAAGAATAAAACCGCCGAGGAATGGCCGAGCCCTGGTTTCTAGGACTTTCCTGGTTTCCAGTGACTTTCTGGTCTAGCCCAGGAGAGGGAGCTATCTTTCTAGCCACCACAGCTGGCACAGGGCGCTGGAGGAGGTTTTTTCACAGCTGATATCCCATGTCTTACTGATTATTCACATCTGCTGTCCCCAAAGAAGAGTCATCTTGGGAGTGTAAAACCACCCTCTCAAAACATTGGTTACCTCTGTTGAGTGCAGTAAATATAATTACATGACATATTCTTGACAGGGGAGTATTTATTGTTAATGTACTTTACTATAATTTAAGCACTGTTACGTATTGTTTGCTCTCTTCCCCCACTCTTCTGCCTTTCGCCTATTAAGGAATATTATCAGGATCTGAGTTTAGTTGTTTCTGTGTTGCAATGGATGCTGCTGGTGTTGCCCTGGGGGACAGCGGGGAGTGATGCTGGGCAGCGTGGCCACAGGGTCTCAGTGAGCTCCTGTGCCTGCATCTCTCTGTCAGCCCCGGGGAGCGCCCAGGCACAGGGTGGAAGGCGGGCGACACGAAGTGTGCCCACACCAGCCCTTCCCACCCAGGGAGCCGGGAAGTGACTCCTGGAGCCTGGCTAAAGGAGTTTGTGCCCTCCTGTCCCAGCCTCGGGGCACAGCGTCTGCCGTGGGCACCCTCGCTGCAGCGTCCAGACCGGGCTGACACAGCACAAAAAAAATCCCTATTTGTTGAAATAAGTTAATGCGTTAGAGAAGAGCACAAAAGAAAGGAGATGGGCTGGGGTGTTTTATGGGCCCACAGGGGGAAATGTGCAGGCAATTGTGCAGAACATCTGCCCGTGGGCTGTCCTGGGGAGTCACTGGTGCTGGTACCTCCCGCAGCCACATGTGCCCAAAAATGGGGAAGCGGGAGGCTGCCCGGGCACATCAAGGCTCTCTGCCCCCATCCCTGGCCTTGGAACCCCAGTTCCTCCTGCGCCAGGAATGCCTGCTGAGCCCCCAGTCCATGGCTGGCTCCCTCTCTCCTCTCCTGCTCTCTCCATTCTCTCTCTCTCACACAAGTTTTAAACTGTAGTTCTTCAGCAGCCAACTTTGAAAACCTGCCACATGTATAATAGAAAAGTTCAGACCCTAGAAAGAAAATGGAAAGAAAACTAAAGCACTGGGCTCTTTTGTACCTGGGTCGCTTGGTGGGTTTGATTAATAGTAATTGGTTTTGATCTAACCTTGTGAGTTTGGGTGCTTGAGGTTGGAGAAAATTTGGCCTGTGAAGAGTCTGAAGTGCTCTATTTGCTCTCTGCACAGAGCCCAGCATCTCTGAAGACATAAAAAACTGAGTGCAGAGCAGATGGAATCATTTTTCTGTGTTAGTTATTTTAATACAAAGGAACATGGGGGAATTAATATGGAAAATAAAATATCAATTTACCACATATTTAACATGAACAGAGCATAAAAGCTCAAGAGAAAGGGGAAAAAACTTTTTAAGGCTTTGAAAATTTTTCATGTTTGTTTCACAATAGGCTGATGTTAGTAAACAAGTAAAACCAAAGGCAAGAGAAATTCTTCATGTCCTGCTATCTAGCAAGAAACTTTGGTGCAATTTAATGAGGAGTAAGTAAACCCTGTGGGCTGGGCTGTAGCAGGGTGGTGTGTTGGCACAGAGCTGGTACCCCAACCTTCAGCGGTCTGCAGGGAGAGGGTAACATGGGGACCCATCCCTGCTCTCCACGTCTTGAAACAGCCTGACTTGGGACAGGAGTCACCTCAAACATCCCACAGCACTGGAAAATGCTTAGTAATACTCAAAGAGTTCTCTTGAAAACTGTATCCATGAAGACTGGCCCTTTAAACCTTAGTGGAGCTAATTGCAGCAAACTGTTTATTGAGCTAATTAGGCCACTTTTTCTGTTAATTATCCATGAAGATTGAGCATTTTGCTGAATTTATTTATTTGGAATTATTTGATGAATAGGGTGTGCAAGCATAGAGAGCTATCTGCCATGGCTATTAGTGTAGAATTCACTGTTCACACTCTGTAATTAGCTCGATAAGCCATGTGGGTTTGTTTTGCTGCGATTGGACGTCTCCCAAATTTATAGTTTTCAAGGAAGCTGGGCATATACTGAAGTGAATACATTTTGCCTGAGTGATGACTCGAATCCCCGAGAGTAGGGCCCGTCTGAATTGGAAGAGCAGAGCAGAGACACAAGCCTGTCGTATTAGGTGTGGGGCTGGTGACAGGGGTGGCCGCTGTCGCGCCGGAGGTGCCCTTCCTCCTGCCGACCCGAGCCCTGCCTCCCCCAGTCAGGGTTGTACTTTGCAGTGTGTGTCTGTTCCGTGAGGCCAGCAGTGTCACTCTGTTAAATGGTTTGCCACCCTAGGTTGGCGTTTGGTAGCTGTACTTTGCTGTGGAGCGTTTTTCCAGGGGAGGGATGGCAATGGAGGCTGTTTGTGCTGAGTGTGGCTGTGGGAGCTGCTGCTGGGAGCCCAGCGGTGCCATGAGGGCTGCCGCTGGGCTCTCGTGTGGCCAGTTTGGTCTCGGTGGCAGGGTGGGTTTGCTGCCCTGTGCCCCACGCAGCCCGTGGTGAGTGAGAACCCCCCCTCCCACTCGACCGTGGGTACCAATCCAAACTCACCCCATTCCCTCGCCCCAGAGCAGCCACGGGGATACTTTCCCGGTTATTCACAGTCACATAACTGGCCCTTTAAGTTAGGCAATAGGATTCCAGACACCGGTTATGGCAAAAACGCACAATGTTCATCTCCATTATCTCTGTTATTTAAGGCTTTCAGAAAACCACTAACCTTAACTCCTACACTCAAACAAGCACACACTAGCACACGGGGCTAAGCCAACTTTTTAACTCCCAGTCATTAAGGATGTCAAAACATTCTGATATATGATATAAACTCATTATGACTGGATTTTGTTTTTATTAATGTAAGGGTTAGGTTGTGAAGAACAGAAGATTTTTTTAAGCCTCTTACTCCTTAGAGACAATGTGATTTGGTGGTTTAACATTGTAATGTTTTAAAGGGCTTGTTAAGCCCTAATCGGAGCACATTAAGCGCTAACATTTTTAAAGTGCATAATAAGACCTAAACATTTTAATAGCATATTAACTTGTAACATAAACCAAACACAGTCACTCTGTTGTCTTTTTTCCTGGTGTTTTTCCTGTAACAGGTTCAAACAAGTAACCGATACTTTTAGCAACTATTAGAAAGTTGAGGTTTTTTGGTTGTCTTCCTGTTGAGAGGAAAAAAAAAAAAAGAAGCCAGGAAATTGCTATATAAGAAATTTTGTTTGCAGGGAAATTTTAAAATTAATGCATAAAACTTAGCTTCAAGAGTTCTCGTTGCTGAACGCAGCTAGAGGAAAGGACTGTTTTCAGTGAAATGATGTTTTGTACAGGTAAAATGGTTTTGCCTGAGAAGTTTTTCTCAGATCTGATAATTTTGGAGTCATCTGTGAATGAGAACTGTGGGATCTTGCCAGTGATAAAGGTTCCTGGAAAATCTATGGAGGTTTTGTTTTGTGGGTTTTTTTGTTGTTGTTTTTGGTTTTGGGTTTTTTTTAAATATGATCTCCTGCATTTGATTCCGGAAAAGAGGTACGAGTTCATTGATACTGCGGCCCAGCAATTTCCTTTGAGAGGTTAAAAACAAATAGAAGGAAAGTACCAGGTAGGTTGTGAGCATCTCCTTAATTGGTTTGGAACCCGCTGCTGAGTGATGGGGCGCACCCTGCCCGGGGGCGCGGGGCACCTCCTCTGCGCTCCCAGCCTCTCCCAGCCGCCCCCGGGCCTGCGCCGCCCCCCTGGGGCCCGGGGAGGCTGTGGATCCCTCGCCGCAGCTCAGGCTGGATCCCCATGCCTCGGCGGGGGTGGCAGGAGGAGGAGGAGGAGGAGGAGGGTGCCTTTGGGCAGCAGCTCGCAGGATGAGTTTGGAGGGAGCTGGGAAGCTGACCCTGGGCTGCCCGTGCAGTACTGGACCCATGGCGGCTGCAGCCTCTCGTCATGTGGAAACGCAGCGGGGGATGTGGCCCATGAGCTGCTGTAGCCACACAGTTGCCTCTGCATGGCTGCCCTCTGTCATGTCCCATTGCCTCCCTGGCTTGGTGGCCTGCAGGTGATGGTGGCCGTACGCACAGAGGAGGATGAGCAGAACTGTAGGTGGCTGCTGCCGTCTCCCCAGCACGGGCAGTGCTCGGTGGCTCCCTGCTTGGGGTGTTCCTCATGAGGACAGCCCAGAGCCTCCGCAGAGCTTTGGCAAGCGTGGGTCAGCTCTGCTGGAGGTATGGGCAGGTAACGAGAGCTCTGTCTTGAGAAGTGGCAGATGGTTGCTCTTTAAGGAAAGCGCTCCCGTCACTGCAGGTCTGACAGGGCCGATTCTGGAGAGGGGCACTGTGTGGGGTGAGGATGGTGCCAGGGTCATGACGTGGCACCCCAAACTGTGCCCAGGGCTCTGCTCCTGCCCTAACCCCTGGGGGGAGTTTTCCCTGCAGCTGGGGAAAAGCTGTGCAAGGTGAGAGGAGTGAGGGGCTCGTCTGCAAGGGACCACGTCCGGGGGAGTCCAGTGTGCAGGGAAACTAAGGGAGCCGCGTGGATCTCACCTCGTGTCTGGGCACCGCTGCTCTCCTACGGGAATGCCTGCTTCTTTGTTTGTCTGTTTGTTTATTTATCCCATGTAGTAGTTGGACGTAGTTAAAATAAAACATAAAACCCCATCCTTATTCTGGAATAAGAGTGACCACAGGGAGGAAGAAGTAATTCTAATGCAACTACAGAGGTTTAACTCCACCAGTATAATTGTGCCATGTAACTGGGAGAGTGTTCCTGTGGAGACAAGCTCCGGTCAGAGAGAGACAAAGTCTTAAAACGCTGTAGACCTCACTCATAGAAATAGCTCTCTGTAATCTCAGACTAATGATTCTTTATTTTTAGTAATTAACTTGAGTGAATAAAAGGAAAGGGCTTCATGTTTGCATGACTGTATTCTGGCACAAACATGACTGATGTCCTGCAAAACGCGTCCCCTGCAAAAAGCCTGGGGACGAACCAGGGCTGAGGATGTGTGGCTGTACTGATACTGATGCTGTGGTAGCCCCTGGGTTGGGGGATGATACAGAAGGTGTTCTTCAGGCCTTTAGCTCTTTGGTAAATAGAAGATCAGAGGGGAAAAACAGTGCAGAAATTCTGCCCAGGGAGAGAGCTCCGGTTACACCTTCCTACATCTAGGAAGGTCTGGCTCTCCATTCTGTTTCTCCCCAAATCCTTTCCTCAAACCTGCCAGTTTTGCAAGAAAAAAAAAAAAAAAAGGGAAAAAGATTTGATTCTTAGTTTGTCTGAGGCTCCTTTGTGAGATTTGAGTACTGCAGTTCAGAGCACTCTGGCTGAGAACTACCAGCCTGGGGCGCCTTGCTGTGAGGCAGAGCTTTGAACGGATCAGTCCATGTATCTGTTCTGCTCCTGCCAGGGCAAGAGGAAGAGGAGGTGGCATGCTGTAAGGGACTCTGCTCTGCACTGTCTTTGTGGCAGAGGGTCACCTGTGTTATGTCACCACAGGAAGGCACCAGCTAGGCAATTTGAGTCCCTAAGGATCAGCACTGGCTGGTGGCTAAAGAGAGCTGATGAAGCCCTGAGGAGGGACAGCATGCTGATCTCAGTGCCACTTCTAAAACGTGATAAAATCTGCACTGGATGTTCATCCTTATTATTTGTCCCTTTGTGCTCTGAGGTAGTGTCAGTGTGGAGCAGTGGATATTATCTTCATGTCTTCGGACAGGAACCATGTCATTCCAGAGGTAGGAAGGGACCTGTGGAGGTCACCTTATACAAACTCTCTGCTCAAGTGGGGTCACCAAGGGTGGCTTTCCCAGGACCATGCCAGAAATCTTTGGAATGTGTCCAGGGATGGACGTTTCAGAACCTCTCTGGGCAGCCTCTTATCTTTTATGAAAAACATTTGAGCATACCCTGTCCTCTGCAAGCAGCTTTGTGCATGCTATATTGGTACACCCACAGCCACAGTTCTTCTTGTTGCTGTGACCTGGTGGCTAGAAGGTGGCACTCTTCATATCAGTGTTAACCAACGGCAGCATTACATTGCTGCTGCTTGGCTTTCCCCAGGTGAGCAGTTTTTTAAAGCTGGTGTGTTTTTCCCTGTTACTTTTTTGTTTTTAAGGAAAACATCGGACCTATGGTAGGATGGTATTTGTAGACTCAATTCTTGAGATCGTCAAGTCCTTGTAGATCATCTCTGTGTGACTGTAGGCCTGCTTTGGTGACTTGCTCTGTAGCCAAAACCTCAATGGATGAAGCACACAGATTCTAGGTTCTCTGGCATCTTAATTTAGCGTGTTACATATGTGAATGCCGAGCAATTTACTGTACTTTATGGCTCCTGAGAAACTGCCTTTTCAGTTTAGAAGACAACTTAGGACAGACTATGCAAAGACTACAATCTATAGACTATGTGACGTGTATTTTTTTTTTTTTTCCAAAGGTGGGAGATGTGTCTGCCTGGGATGGGGGAGACTCAGTTGTGAAATATTTGTGAGTTCCTGGGAGAGAAGGCTTAAAAAGGGAGAGTGTGAAAGATTAGGAGAACCTGTTTGAGAACCCAGCTGCTTTCTGTATGCTACACCGAGATCAACATTGCTAAGCTGATGGAGTACCTGGAGCACTTTCAAAATCCATAAAAGCCATGTAAGAAAATGTTTTAAGTGAGCTCTATAGGGACTGTGGAATAGCATTGCACATGCTGCGTGTTCCTGGATTAACTGTACTCTTGAGGATGAGCCAACCTTACCTGCTCATAGCCCTCCTCATTTTAATAGGAGTATTTGTGGATGCTGACTGCTCCGTCTGTGTTTTGACAGGTATTGCTGCTCTCTGTTGCGTAGTTGCCTGTAGGTCACAGGGACTGTTTTTGTAGAATGCAATGGATATGTCTACCCGAGAAGAAAGGCTCACATGCTCCTCTGCTTGTACGCTGAGCTGACGGGACGCGAGTACAAACACATTAGCACAGTACTAAGCCCAAGCTAATACACCTGCCTCATTAGCAGGGGTTGTCAACTGGGATTCAGCACCGTGCTGACATCTGTGGCTTCTAAAGTGCAGGTAACATCTGGCCAGCAAGGAGAACTGGCAGAGAAGTCTGTTAACGTATGAAGATGTCTCCTGTGAATGAAACAGCTTAGGAGACTGGCTTAGTGTTACTGGGACAATATTTGGGGGGCTTTTTTTTTTTTTTTTAAAACTCTGATTATTTTACTTAAAATATGAGAATACATTTCAGGGTATTTGATGAGCTTGACTGCAAGAACTGATGAAAAAGGAAAAACAAGCAGAGAGGGAAGACATAATAAAAGGTTGGCCAGAAGTTTGTAAATTCTAAATTTTCAAAAGACCTATATACTTGTTTTGCATAAATATCTTCAGGAACCCGGTGGTTTTACCTAGTGTGGCTCAAACCTGGAAATGTTCAGTGGTGGAAATGAAACCAGATTTGATTACTTTTTAACAACGTGTATTTTTTCAATTTATTAGTATAGAAAAAAAATCACTCTTGGGTAGTTATTAAATTTGGCAAGCGAGTCTAACTTTTGCAGACATCATTTACAGAGATGAAAGCATGTGGCCCTGGATAAAAAGTGAGGAGAGCATGGCATGATATGAAATGCTGGGGCTTCCACAGAGTCGCAGAACAGCTGGGGTTGTCAGGAACCTCTGGGGATGGAGTCCAGCCCCCTCCAGAGCAGGGTCACCTGGAGCAGGCTGGGCAGCATCGCGTCCACTACATACACCTGCTTAGAAGCACATTTCACACCAGGTTAAAAGTTTGGATCTCTTCCAGTGCTCTTAAATGTATAAACCCTTTTGACAGAAAGAGTTGATGAGTAGAGATGGAAGCGCATCATAGCTCCTAATTTGTGACAATAGATTGCTGCTTTTATAAAATGTGAGGAGTTTAGGTGAAGTGTGCTCCTTTTCAGGCAGCGTATAGAATTGCAACAGCTTTTGAATAGGGTGCAAGTTCTCTTTTTTTTCTTGGAACAAAAATGTTGATGTGAAATTGAAAACTCCTTTCAGATGCCTGCTGGGCTGGCAGGATGTCAAGTTGTTTGGCTTGACTGTCTCTCTCTTTCACTCCCTTCACATTGTTTACAGACAACATACTCAACTCCAACTGACTGTATTTAAATATCAACTAATTATGTGCAAGAGGATTAGGAAAAGGGCACCACACCAAAGAGTCTCCATGCCTTAGACTGGTCAGGAATAGACCTTGCCGCAGGCAAATCATAAAGTACTGTCCAAAGTAAAGTGCGTAGGACAGAGAGAGAGAGAGGGTAGGAAGAGACAAAAAGTGCTTTCAGCCAGTGCTTTCTGGCGCAAGATTAGAACCGAGACAGTGGGTGACTCCCAGCATTTGCCTCCAGTTGTATACGCTAATGTGGAAGATCTTCTGGAAGCACCGTGTTTGCCAAACCCAAGGGGGGCGAGGGGGCGCTTCCCGGGGTGTGTTTTAGTCGGAGTACATCAGTGCTGTGCTGCCAGCCTGGGTCTGACCTGGGTCCGAGACTTAGTTGCTCTGGTATCCCCACAGGGCTTTGTTGATTTAGGTATTGAGCTGGTTTAAGCAGAGATTTTGCTGTAGCGTGTGCCCAGATCTGCCTGTAACGTGGGCTGGAAGTTGTGCACCTTACGGTGAGACTAAATCATTCACGGACTGTCAGCCTTGCAATGCCCTTGCCATGGTGTTGGATGACAGGCAGGTTCTCCTGCAGCTGGGCCACCTCTCTGGAGAGGAGTCCTAGAGCATCTCAGCCGAGGTGCTGTGAGATGTCATCTCAGACATGGGTGACTGGAATCGGAAGGACAGAGTGTGCATGGCTTTGGAGAGGGGCGTTCATGTCTAGGCCAAGCGGTGTTGCTCACATCAGTACCTGGGCTGGTCAGCTGTGGAATGATGGGCTGTGGGAGCTCGTGGGACAGTCCTGGCTTCTTACTGGTCGTGAGTTATTGTGTCGACTTTGATGGTGCAGCCACCACAGGAGAGGCTAACCCGGCCAGAGATTTTGTTTTGCTATCAGCCAAAAAACTCCTGGTATTCCTGAAGGGTCCTGATATTCCTGAAGTTTTAAAATACATAAAAGTTTCTCTTATTTACGGCATTCTCTTGCTTTTGGTTACATACCCTTTCTTGTCCAATCTGGTTGAAATAAGCAATATGATACAAAAGGCAGGTAACTGGGAGTCTGACAGGCTTTTATCTGCTCTCATCTGTGGGATGTGGAGTTTTGCATATACAGAGATGATCAGTGGCCGAGTGTGACCTGGATTTTAAGGCTTTATACAGAAAACTTACTCAGCTTTGTCCCAATTCATATCAGATTCTCCAATTGTTTAAAAAAACCCCACGTTAAAAATCTATGTCCAGTAGTTCATCTGCTTAAAAAAAAATTATGTGATAAGGGAGGGCAAATAGAAGAGTTGGATACTGTTATGACTAAGGACACTTTCTTTGGGAGCCTCATCAACCAAATGTGCTTATCTGTTCCCAGGAATTACAATGTGGTTAGTTTACAGTCTGTTATGCAAAGTTGCATGCAATGTGCTAATAATATTGGTAATTTAGTAACTATGTTCTGTGCTAATTAGTAAAGCTGAATGTCGTATTGCTCATCCTGGATCACTTTCAGTGCTGCTGCATATCTTTTCAGTGTGTTTTAGCTCTTGTCATTAAAGCATGTACGTACAAGCCAACATACCTTGTGAACTTTGGAAAGAAACTCAAAGCCCCTAGTGTTTTATTATGTCTGTCATATTAGGCAAGAAAACAATCTGGTGGTTTGATAAAGAGATTATTGTGGAAGGACAGCTTCTGTGGTTTAGGGAATGGAGCTGACTAGAATCCTTTTCCATCACCTGTGTTAAATGTAGGATAAAGGATGACGCTCTGTGTTGGGAATAGAGCCGAAACAGAAAGTTTTGACAATGTGAATCTAATTATACCCCCACAATTAAATGTTTTGGTCAGAGGTAGCTGAAATTAAAGAGTTACACACTATAAGATCTCTGTCTTGGTTATTCCTGTTATTTTTTTTTTCTGTCATCTGCAACAAATGTTTAAAAATGAAGCATACCTGTCTTCTGGGGGGTGGGTGGGGAGGTGTGGCAAAGGGTTGGTATGAGAGTAAGAAGAAGCTTGGAAGTAGTCTTACCTCAATATTAGATACACAAACTAGTGTCAAATCTGTAACTTGCTGGGCTCTCTCAAGACCACTGTGAAATGCAAATGTGTTAGCAGGTAAACCTCTCTGGGGAGATGGATGGATGCTTCACTTACAGCTACACAGAGACCGGTTTCCAGCTCCAACATTTTGAATATTCACCTGGACTCCCCAGCCCTTTATAAAGTGCATGGGACAATTCAGTGTGAGGGTTGACCAGCCCTCTGGGAGGAACCCTGGAAGCTGAGAGGAGACTCAAGTTGACGATTCAGATTAACAAACCAAACTGGATCACACAGAGACTTTGAAACACTTAAAATACCTGGTGCCAGATCTTCGCTTGGTGCCCACTGGACTGCAGTGCGCTGGCAGAGCCTTTCGGATCCAGTATGCGTAGGAAAAACACACCGACATCATTGGTTCTGAACTAGTTACTCGCACTCAGGTAGAAATTTGGAGGTTTTATTTGCTAATTCTGTAACAATGCCAGCTTCAGGGTTCAGATGCAGTTAAAAAAATAAATGAAATACTCAAATTTAGTGGAGAGGAATAGAGAACTTTAAAAAATCCTGTAGAAAGTAAACACTCTTGCTGTCATCTGCTAGACTACAGTCTTTCCTGTGATATTATAAACAAATAATATTTGTTTATAGTCGAGATACAGTGATAGCGTATAGATAGGCTGATAGTGGAGATGAAATGACTGGAGATGCATTTTTCAGTAGAAAATGCAAGGTGTTGATTTGATATATTAAAAAAAAAAAAAAAGGATGCATCTAAACAGAAAGGGGACTTTGGTCATCACAGGCTGATGTGCTACCTGGGAGCACTGACTGACAGGCTTGTCTGATTCTTCTGTATTTGTGGGGTAATTGGTTGTACGCATTTCTCCGAACATTTTTAATTTAGAAGATAACTTTTTTTTCTTTCTACATAACTTTATCTGTGTTGTTTGGCCTCTTCAATGAGGCTGCTTATTTCCATGATGTTAAAAGAAATGAGGTGTCTGGAAAGACAGAGATCTTAACTCTTTTATCTCCCATTACATTTATTGCTTTGAGTGGATAAAAACTGAAAGTAGTTCCCCCTCAAACAATTATTAATGCGCATCTGCTGTGTTTCTTGACATTCACAGAACTGGTATAGTGCTTGAGAACTTCAGTGCTCTTGGGATCAAATTCAATCTTCAGTAGAGTCAAAGAAATGCATTTTGCATTTGACCATCTTTCCCCTGAGCATAAATGCAATAAAATTGTAAAAAAAATATGAAAAATTAAACCCAGAGGTTTCCCCTGCTACAAAGGAATTCAGTGTGAAACGGTGTCACACAAAATGACTGCTGCTAGTGTATGGCCCAAGGTTAAAGAGTCATTTAATTTTATCTTGTATAATAAGTTACTAGATAGCAGTTAATAATTGAAGTGAATCCCATATTTCATAGCAAAAGGCTTCTATATTAAAAAAGAAGAAACAGGTAGAAAGAACTTCTGGGAAAGTTAGTGCATCTTTTCCTTTGACCTGTGAGTACATGAAGCAATGAGCTCTTGATTCTGCATGTACAAAATCTATGAAAGAGTGAAGAGCCCTGTCAGGAAAAGGTGATGATGAACAGAATAGCGCGATGGGGTTCGCTCTGTGGCCGAGCCCTGCCTCAGCAGGGACTTTGCCGAGGGAAGCTGGGCTGTCCTCTGGTGGAATCCATGGCTGTTTGTCAGGCAGTTTTGTAATTCACTGCCCCCAAACTGGTGTAACTCAGCAATGTTTCGCTCTATGGACAGAAGAGCAGGGAGCTTCCTTGGTGCCGGTGCTGCTTTTCACAGCAGCCTTCACAGTGAGTTTTCATGGTACGAAAATAGGAGTGAGACCATACTTGGCAGGCTCAAGCTCTGCCCCCAAAATAACAGAATCTAGCTGTAGTCTGGGGCACAAGGGCTGTGGGGTAATTCAGCTGAAGCGCTTGGCATGGCCGTCTGCACAGCCCCTGACCTGCCCCGGTGCCCAGCCCTACTGCCCTGCAGGGAGGTGGCAGGAGATACAGGTTACCCCTTACCCTGCTTTCCGTGGCTCAGGGATGCTCAAGGGAGCCCCACATGCTTTCTCCTTGCTCCTACACTGTCTTTCCCATGACTGGAAGAGTGTTGGGACAGTCTATATTCTGTTGAAACCTTTGGCACCGTCTCTTCCTTTGTCCTGCTGCTCTGGCTGCTGCTCAGCAAGTCCTGCAGAGCACTCTGAAATGCGCAATGGGTGTATTTCCCTCTGTTTCCCTTGACAAATCCCGTTGCCCTGCTGCAGAACAGGCCTGTCTTGTATTTGCCAATGGAGTCCTTCAAAGAGGGTAACCATCATGGGTTTGCCTGTTTTCAAAATGGATGAATAAATCTGGATCCTGCCAGATTCTAAATATCCAGAAGTGATTTTTCATATCAGAGTTGTTCCTGAGTTTGGGGGCTTTTTTTTTTTTTCTTTGCACAAATATATCTGTTCCAGTAAAAATGTCATCAGATCCTGGGTGGGGTAAGGCAAGAGGAAGAGCTCCACCCAAGCTTAGTGGTTAGGACACTCATCCGAGATGTGGGAGATCCAGATTCAAGGCAGTGTTTTCCTGGTTCAGAGTGGGGACTTGAACCTGAGTCTCCCACAGATCAGTGAATGCTCTTGCTGCTGACTATTGAGCTGGGACGCAGGGCTTGGCCTCCCAGGATATTTCAGAGGTTTTGTTTTTATTTTGTATTGTGTTGAAGACAAATTTCAACCACTGAAATTACTTCGCATGAAATGGAGTAGCTCTTTTCCAGCCAATCCTAATTCCCTACATGGCGAACTCAGCCAGGGGTCAGAGAAGCAGACTTTTGCCACGGCTTTGGAAATGAACATCTGGAGGCAAAGCCATAATTGAGCCATTGTATATCAGAATAATACACTTTGGACTGTGTGGATGGGTGTGCAAGGAAAGCAGCCAGTGCTTGCCTACCGCACACGGACACTGCTGCAGCCAAGTGCCAAACATTCATGGGCCGGAGGCTGCCCCCTCTGCCACTTGTGTGTGGACAAATGGAAGAACTGGGGTAGTTTTTTCACACTGCAAGTGATATTAAGATACTATTTCTTCTGGCTTCCTGCCCCCAACCCCTCTCTCTACATTGATTTCATTCATAGAGTTGGAAACTCTCTGCAGTGCTTTGAGACACAAGCACACGTGAATGGCCATGGCAGCAGCTTTGCTTGTTTTCAGGGGAGCCACTGGATAGGGGAAGGAGCTGACAGAGGTTGGCCTTGTATGGAGGCTAAGAGCAAGCTCACTGAGCAAATATAGGTACTACCACTTCTGGGAAAGCTTGATCTTTGACTAAGTCTGTTTAATGTCTGACAGTGTGGTTCATTCTTTAAAAAATAAATAAATAAATTCCTGTTTCATCCTGGTGTATCCAGGCATTTTGGTATATCTAGGCAACCTGTCATCACTTCAGACAAGCTTTCTCACAACGTGTGGCTGCTGATGGCTTTTTGCACAATGAAGGAAAATTCTACACTACCGTTACTGAAAAACAAACTTGCATGAGCCTGTAACTACACCTGGAGTATTTTCTAAGGAAAAATTTTCTGTTTTGGAACTAAGTTAGATTTTGCTGAGCTAACACTCCACTGTATAATGGATGTGTTTTCAGTAGTTGGTTAGTAGTTAGTAAGAGAAACTGTTTTGGTTTCTGAAAAATTATAAGAGATTCCAGGTAAAGAGAAAAGAAATTATAATGTGATGAGAGACATTGAGAAAGCACATAGAACTTTGTGTTTGTAAAGCTGAACTGTAGAAACTGAGTGACTACTTACGTAATAGCCCCAGACTCAGCTGGGGAATGGCAATCTGTGCCTCTTTATCTTGAAGATCTATCACTTTTAATGAAGGATAATAGCACTCACAACAGCCACATACATGCCTGGAAAAAGCCCACGTGTGGAGGTGCAAAAATTTGCCTTGCCTTGGGCAAATACACTTGAAAAATTGAATGCTGTGGTTATAGGTTGGTTTTGGCAGAATCACGAAGAAAAAAACCACCAAACGATATAAATATCTTGTCAATTATAATGCCGTATCTCTTTAACCCTTAGATTTGTTTTTTTTCTAATTTTTTTTTTTTTTATTATGCACACCACAGTCATTTTCTGATTGGTGTATAGAAATTAGAGCAAATTTGTGTAACTAAACCCATTTCCCGGTACTGTTTAATTTTCATGCTGCTGAGGTTGCCTGTGCTGGTGCCAGAGGCGGTCTATCAGCTAGGCTGTGCCGGGAGGTGGGCAGGGGTGGTGGAGGACGTGAGGCTGGATGCTGTGTAGGGAGTACAGGCTGAGCCTGGCGACAGCCGGAGCAGACTGCCTTGAGGAGAGAGAGGGACAGACAGACTTGTCAGCAGTGAGCAACCTTGGGAGACTCCGGGGAGAGGCACCTCCCAGACCGGTTCCTCACCATCCCGTGAGTGTGGTGCCATCTCCAGGTGTGAGCACATCGGAGGTCGGTAGCAGAGCGGCCGTGAGCGTACCAGTCTGATGGGATGCTCAGGCAGCAATGGAGAGGGGAGGTGATGGGGAGCATGAGGCTGTGGCTTCACCTCAGATGGCCAGAGACCGACTCCTGAAACTTCCAACCATGTGGTTTTGCGAGGCCATGCAGCTCTAGGTCGTTTTCTTCATCACACCCATTCACCCTGTCGAAAGGAGGCGAGGCAGAGTTGGCTGCCCTGTGCATTCAAGCTCTCTGTCCCTCAGCCCACGGGCAGGACGCAGCTCTGCGGGCAGCCCCAGCGGCACCATGGGGAGCGCGGCCACCGCGCTGTGCTGTGGCCAAGTAGAGAGATCATACTTGTTCTTAATATGCCTTGTCAGCACAAAAACCTGCCATTTTCTGTGGCTTACTTCTTATTTCTTCTGCTAGAGGTATCTCTGGAAGGATCCATACCTTTCAGTAAGGAGCGCTCATCTGATAATCAGTCCAAGATACTGCCTGTGACACTGGCAGAGGAAGGGTGGCTGCATGCTTGGTTTTCTTTTTTTGCATATCTGTATCTAAGACAGCTCATAATTGATTATCTGTATCTAAGAAAGCTATTAGCTAATAATTTTTGCAGAGCAATGTGAGAACAAAACACAACATTTGTGAGCGTGTGGTTTTAGAGGGAAGAATTTCTTTTGTGAGCGCTGCTTCTATAAGCCAGAGCAGTAGAAAGCTTTTCCACTCAAGAGCCTCTGTAAATACATTGTATTTAAGAAGGTTTTGTTTTTGTAAGATGGTTAATTATTTTTATTTAAAAAATACATAAACAATTTAGCTGGGTTATTTAAAATCCATTTGCTTTCGTTATAGTAGATATTTAGTTCCTTGCCATTTACAATGTATTTCTCAAAATTGTTTTCTCCTTTCTATCCCCTTGCCAGCTGGATCTTTATTCTACCATTGCTAGCCGCCTTTTTTTCTGCCAAAATCTGAAACATTTTTAAATTGCATTAACATGGTTTAAAATTAGCCTATATGAGTATAATTTGGAAAATGTGTTAGATTGACTCAGCCTAATGAGTCAGGCCTATTTTTTAGATACATTGGGTATATTGTAATATTTTATCTGACTGTCAATAACTTAATAAAGTAAAGAAAAGGGGGATGAAAACACAAAATGCTCCAGTAGAGCAGAAAAAAATCAGAATAGTGTAAGTGTGGGAACAACTAGGAGCTGATTCTGTGTTATTTTAGCACCTAAATTCCCCTTTATTTTGCAAATTTTTTTCTAGATACAGCTTTACCTCAGTAACATTCTCCTTTCAAGCTAAAGAAACATAAGTTTATTCGTTAGGATTTCAACTCAGAGTGGAGATTTCCATTCCTTAGCACACACCAAGGAGCTATGCTCATGCATTCAGAACTGTTTACAAAAATGGACTAATAAGAGAAAACAGCTTTATCATTGTGGTTTTCCTTGTGGTCAGCATCTGCACGAGAGGAGGAAGGGTACAGAGGAAGGGTAGGCAAACAGAGCCAGCCCTGCCCCGGTGGCTGGCTGTAAGGCCACGGCTAACTGCCGGCTTTGCAGGGGTAGCTGGAGGGGTGCTGCCACATACAGAAAAGGGGATTTGGTGCCGTATCAATAAGTTATTCCGGGGAGGTGGGAAGAAAAGCAACGTACTGTGTCTGCTTGCAAGTTTAATCTGCTCTTGCAAGGCATGTCCTGCAAGAGAAAATCCTGGGGATAAATCTTCCTGTAGCGCTCTCTTTCAGCAAGACTTACACCCCTGTAGCTGATGCAAGGCTTGTGTTCCAGCTGCCAAGCTGTGAACAGCCTCCCCAGTATTTTCCAGCGTGGGCTTATGCATCAGTTTGCCATTACTCGAGCTAACGTTACCAGATGCATATTGCTCTGGATAACCCACATCATGGCACATGTGTGGGTAGCTAGGACCTCGGATCATGCAGCTGCTGCTCTGGTCCCTCCTCAAAGGCTCTATGGGTCAAAAGATGGAGAATTGGTGTAAGAGTCAAGATGGGAAAATTCTGTGGCCCTTGCAGTATGAACTGGACCAGATTTCCTGTGTGTTTCCCTCCTGCATGCTGCCGTGAGCTTGCACCATCAATTTAGAACTATTGATGTGTGGGAAATGCCTGCTGTGGCAAAACACTACATGGGATTATAGGTCTTTTGGATAAATAATTTGCAGTATTCTTTTACCCAAAGAGCCCTGTCTTGAGCTCTTTTACCTAGCTTAGATTCCCACTGGTATTGAAATAAGAATTGAGGCAACTGTGTTTGGAAGCTTTACAAAGAAAACATGTATCCAGTTTGCTCAACATGGGTGTCTGAAGAAATGTTAAAAGGTGTCCAAGATGCAAATGCTTGTTTATGAAACACTTGGGAGAATTTCACAACGGCATACAAGAGCAACCTAATTTTCCATTTGAACCGGTGTACTTCAGATAGAGGTGGTGTGGATGTCCACACCTGCCCTGCCACTGCCGTCCTTCTGCGGGGCTGGTGGGACAGCAGGGCCTGCAGCATGGCCACTGCCTTCTGTTGACCCCGGCGTGGGTTGCTCCCCAGAGGGGTGTCTCTGGTGTTGGCTCCGTGTCAGTGCAGGTGACACCTCAGTACGACGTGTGGAACTTGGATTTAGCACCAAGGGTACGTGCAGGCTTCCCAAGGTGCCAAGAGGTGGCTTCCGCTCTAATGATAACAGCCTTATCAGTGTGACTTCCTAAAAAGTGTCCAAAGAGGACATGATGGCTTTCTCACTCTACCCTGACTTTTCCCCATTGACAAGCCTAGGGTAATGACCAAGAGACTAGGAAGTATCTGTCTGCAAAGTTCATATAAATTCTTGTAGTTCTTTGCCAGTATCGTGGTAGGAGAACTATTTCTTAGTTTGTCTTAGTTCTTTTTTAGGCTGTGAATCTAATTGCAAAACCATGATACTGCACTTCAGCATGTATTGCAGAGTTTCCGGGATCACGTGTAGCTGCAAACTTTCACTTCATGCCAGCGTACTGCGCTCCAATGGGTGAACTTTCTAAACTCAATGTTCTGAAAGTGTGGAGGTATTTTGAAATAAAACCCCAGTGGATAAAAATAATCCTCTAGTATTTTACTCTCGGTTAACCTTTTGATGAGAGACGGTGTAGAGTTGGGCAGTAAAGCTGAAAGTCCAGTTATTCTTGGTGGGATACTCATGGAATAGCTCCTCTTCTGTGTTAATGAATCAGAATCTGCCCCCAAGTAAATAATCTCTAAGTTCAACATCCGTGAACAGGGAATATACAGAAAAGAGCCATAAATACTACACAGTCATAGGTCGAGGCAAGTGGGCATTTTGTGGTTGTGCACTCCATAACTGTGGAGCTGTAGCTGAAGTCCTGAGCTTGTGGGTGCAGCCGAGGCAGAAGCTCATGTATTCTTTAGACTGCCTCATTTTTTAGCTTTAGGCTGAGAAATAATCTCTTTCCTTGTCCCGTCTCCTCCTTCTGGCTCAGTCACTGTTCAATGATTCAATGCAGAGTTGAACAGTGGATCCCAACAGCACTGAGACAGCCCTTCCTCCAGTGCCTGTGGGACAGCAGGTATGTCCCTCAGTTCCAGAAGGGAATTAAACCTGTTTCCCTTCCACTCTGCCATTTCGGGTGAATGCTCTGCCCACCGAGCTGCTGGTGAGGGTGGGTGGGGGATAAGGGCGAAAGTCTTGTAAGAGGAAGGTGGTGGTGTTCTATGGGGACACTGCTCTGTCTGCAGGAGGCTCATGTTGTGTACTCGCTGGAGCAGTGCAGGAAGGTGCAGGTGGTTCCTGCACGGAGCTCGGTCTTGCCTGTGCCCCCAGCGGGCATGTACATGTGGGACATTGGGACCAAAAGCAGCTGGGACTTTGGTGCTTGTGGCTGTTTGTGTCTCCAGGCAGTGAGGTCCATCAGACATATTGTCAGAGTAAGATCTGCTGGATCCAGCAGAGAACTTCCTAACCCTAAGAAAATGAAAACAATAAAAACATGTTAAATTCTGTCCTGATGCAGCTCCTAATTGAATAGATTTACCACCAACTTACTGTGCAAATGTATATCTCAGTGGCAAAACTGTGTGGACATCTGAGAAGCGGTACAAATGGTGACATTTAAGTTCTAGATCCCCTTGCATGCAGAAGTCCAAACTCTCTTCTTTTTGACCTGATTGGTGATTGCTAATGACAGTTCAGAGGCTTGGTGTGATTTCAGTATCTTTTGAAAATTTGTTTGTATTTTTAAAACTCTTATGTGAGATGTCAAAGACTCTCTTTGAGGGATGTTCTACCACATCACTGACTTGAGCAGGAGTTTACACCTGGATACGGTTTTGAAGGGCCAGATCCTGAGCTGTCATGTATTTGCAGATAGATGTTGACACCCTGCCCCCCCCCCCCCTCCCCTTTTCATTAAGCTTGTTGATGCTTATCCAGTGAACTGGGTGGGAATCCCCCAGGAATGAGTTTTCCCAGGAGCACTTCTGGCCTTTTGGATTCCAGTGGTGTCTGAAAATGTTAGAAGCAGAGCTGATCCTCTTGTCACCTTCACTCAGGGTGTTGCTTTGGTAAGCTGGAGCAGGAGGTGAAGGTAAAAAAAGAATTACAAGGGTCATGGTGAAAAAGGAGTTCTGTAAAGGTGGGTGAGCTGAGGTGCTGCCTGTGCTATTTATATCATTTAAAGCAAAATATTCTGTTTGGTGGGGAAGGACAGGACCATGGAAGTGCTTTGCTGGGCTCCTGATTGCCTTAGCTGCCCTGATGTTGGTACGACACCTGAGGTACCAGGGCAGCGTGACAGTTAAGATCAGGATTCACCAGCAGATAATACCAGTAAAGATTTTATTTTCTGTTCTAATCAAATGTAGTATCGCTGATATCTGATGACAATTGCTGTCTTTTTAATAATCCCTGCTGTGGAAAGCCTTGACTACTCAGTTATAGTTGCGCTGCTGGAATCATTTATTCCCTGCATAGAGATGCAGGACGATGTTTGCTCCAGTTAAGCCAAGACTGAGCTGTGCCCCAGGGAGCCAACCAGCTACTGGATCTTTATCAAACTGACACGGGCAGCCCTCGGCCCCAGCAGGGAGATCAAATACCCCTCGCAGCAGCACCAAGTTCTTTCAGCCTCATGGAGCAAACTGGAGCGTATGATAGCTGGGCAGGGAGGTATGGAAGCCCTGCAGGCCTCTGCCTCTGCCCCACCAGTGGTGGCAGCAAGACTGTGCTGCGGGTCCCGGGGAGCGGGGATGTATTTGGACAGCTGCAGAGCAGCAGCGAGGGGAAGAAAAAGGGCTGTCTCCAGGCAAACATGTCCTGATTTATAACAGAACTATATTTATGTTAGTCGTGGCCACATTATTCAGTGTAATTGGGGTCAAGAATTGAACGAGTCTAAAAAGAATGCAAAAAATAGTTTCAAAATTCCTATTATAAATAAAGACCTGGTTTAGAGGTTTTGTGAGAACTCCAGAAGTTGAAAGGGTAGAAAAACCCCAGTGTATCCAATAGACAATGCCAGAAAAACCACATGAAAATTCCTCTCAGTGGAGACTGACTGCTTTCAATTTATTTTTTATTTTTTGGTGCTTGTCAGTGTTTCATGCTGCCCTCGCTGTCATTTGATTTCACGCTATGTCTGTGCAAGCTGACCAGTTCAGTACTGGTGCATTGTGATACCAGTCAAGAGCAGGGACTTGTTTCCCTCCCCATGCCCCAAGGCGTTAGCAGTTGTCAGTCAAAGCAAGCCATGGCAGTGCCCTCCAGTCTTACCCTGCGTTTGTTAGATTTTCAGCTGGGAAATGTATGTATTTCCCCACGGCTGTGTTTTGGAAGGCTGGCCCCGGGCTGAGGCACTGCGTCCTGCTCTCCTTTACGTTTATGTGCTACCCGAGGGCAGCATTTCTCTGAAGAGTTCCTACTATTTGCCTAATTTTTTGCATCCTGCTTCTTTGCTTATGCTCTGTCTGATAGGATAATTCTGAGCCCATAGTGAAAGCTGTGCCTGGGCACAACTTTTGAGACATGAATTTTACTGTGTTTAGCTCTGTCTAAAAGGATGTTTCTTCCATCAGTGAAAGCTCTCCTGACTATTGCTGCTTTTCATAGTTTTCAGGCAAATATGAAGTCTCCTGCCTTCCCCAAGGCTTCTCTTTCCACCTACTCCTGTCTTCCATGGTACCAAGAAACATTGACAAATAGTTTTTTGCAATTGACTTTTTATGGCTGTATTGCCATAATTAAAGAAGTTGTCTTCATTTTGACAAAAAAAAAAAATAATCAGAGTGTGGCTTGTAAGCGATAGTACTGCTGACATTTTCTGTTACAGTTAACCTTTGCTCTTCAGTTAAAGCTGTATCTCAGACCGAAGCCAAGGGTCATAGATAAAACATCCCTAGGTTTTTTTCACCTCTTAAACTGAGTTGCATCAGTGAACCATTAACTTAGTAGATTATTTACTGTTACCTTTATGGAAGAAATGCATACTGTACTTTTCCTGCATTGCTCAGGTGTGATTTATGTACGGCCTCCGTTCTATAGGTTTCTCGCCGAGGCAGGACCTTTGTACCCCAGCAAAGTAAACAGGCAGCTGAACCTTGCCTGAACAGTAGTCAAAACTTATAGTAATTCACATACTTGTGTCCTCGTATCTTTTCTATTTAATGTATATCACTAACAGTCCTAGTTTGCACTGGGAAAAACTAATTACAGCAATGTTAGGCTCAGATAAGTGTTAGTCTGGAGTGAAACTGCAGAGGCCGGGGTCTGAGCTGTGCCCGGGCTCTACTGGGAGCCATGGCCAATTAATTATAGCTCCCCACTCTGAGGACAGGGTCTAGGCTGCCCCCAGCCCTGGTTAGAGTGATATTAGAGAAGAGATTACAGCATCCTGGGGGCTGTGTAGTCATGGCCAGCTTTGGGTGGCCATTGGGGCCTGCAAGAGCACAGCCTGTATCAGCCTGCAACCTCTGCCCTTGCCATGGCCGTGTGGGGGCAGCGGGGACCGGGAGCACCAACTGCTGGGATAAAACAAACATCCAGGCTGAAAACAAGTGATTTCTTTCAAAGGAGGCAGCATGCGGAAGTGGGAAGGCCATGGGCTGACTAAATCTTCATCCTCCCATTGGGCAGCTCAGCAGGAAGAGATAACAGAGCAGGAGACATCCGCTGGTAGTGACCAGCTTTTCTGCTCTCTGACTAGCAAATGGAGCCTTCCTGGCGGGATGATTTTCTACTTCCTCCCAGTCTCACCAGCCTATCTTTGAGAGTCAGATCTTACAGTAATTTTGGGGAGGTGGACTTCCCCATTTCTTCTCCTGCATGCTCCTCTCTGCTGTTGCCAAATGTTATCTCCCCTCCCAGCATGTTGGAGCTCCCCAAAGTGAAGGGAGTGGAGCGTGAGGAAACCAAGGGATTTGTCTGACTCAGCCTCGTTTGGTTTTTCAATCAATTGAGAAACAAATGTGATATCCCCCTCCACTCCCTATCGACTGTGCCTGTAGGTCAGGCATTGGAGCTGGATTTTCCAATAGTTGAGAAAGAGCTTAAGTCTTGAAAGAAGATTTGTAGGGAGGTGCGGAATAAAGGGATAAGTTCTCGATGTCCATACAGTGGGAGCCAGGAGAGAGGTGATTCACTGGGCTCTGCTAGTGGCTTTCTACAGACGCCTTTTAAAAGAGGCCAGAGCTCCTAGAGACGGGCAGTACAAGACAGCTATGGGTGCTTTTACGCTGTTTACATTAACTTCAGCTGATTTCTTGACAAAGCAGGGCTTACTGCTGCTTTTATTCTGTATTGTGGGGAGTGATAGGCTTAATTTATTTGGCAAGCAAGTTTAGTTCTGCGCAGCGTTGCTGCTTCACCAGTGGGGATAGCTGGGTCTGACAGTGGTGTTAGGGGTGCAGGGCAGGAGCTTGGCTCTGCGGCTCTGTAGCACATGGTCTGACACTGCTGCAGGGGCTCTGCGTGTTCTGAGCACTCCCAAAGGGCTCCAGTCCCCACTGCTTTCAGAAGGAGATTCCCTGCAGCAGTGGACAAGTCTGGGACAGCACTGCCAGCTGCTATCTTGCTACATCTAGCTTGCCAAAAGTGGCACGATTTCTGAGGGCAGAGGGGAAAGAGCACGAAGAGAGAAAATACTGGGATCTCACTGTTTTCCTCCCACGCACAGCTGCGTTAAGCACATAGCTGCTGTGTGTTGTGCAGCCCTGTTCAGCTTGAGCCTGGGGTGTCCAACTGTGTCAGGGCTGCCACTGCTCTGCCTTTAAGCACCAGACTATACCACAGAGCCCAGAGGCTGGTAGCAAGCTAAACTTGGGCTTCCAACACCCAAGAGCACACCACCCTCTTGGATGCAGGGCTGAGATTGCACATCTCTTGGCTGTGATGTTTTCTTGCCCTCTGGCCTTTGGCTAGATGGTGCTGCCCAGACCACTCAGCAGCTGAGCAGTGGCTCATGCCCTTACCCTTCCAAACGCTCCAGTACCCCTGGAGTGCTCAGGACACACAGTACCCCCCTGCAGAGCCCATCTCTCCCACCCTGCTCTGTCAGGACAAGGCTATGCGCAGGTAGGACATCCCTTCCCGTATCCTGCAACTTGCATCAGCGTTTCCAGCCCCTTGCCAGCAGCCCCCATCATCCCCACATACTCTGACGTTCCTGTCTGCCACTCCTGGCACTGTCCAAATGCGGTGCGGCTCCAGGCGCTCCTCCCAGACAGTTAAGAAAGTTGGATGGGACTTTATAATCTGAGGCTAACTCAGAGTACTGTGTACATTTCCTTTCCTCACCCACTCCAAAGGAGTATATATATCGGTATCTGTACCTGACTGTATGGGAGAAGACCTTGTGCTCTCAAACCCCGGTCCCCTTTTGGCCACCCTGGTTGTGCATGGAGATGTTGCAGTAGGTGAGGCAGAGGAAGATAGCTGAGAAGGGAAAGAAAAGCTCTTTGAGTGCGTGAGACACGCATTCAGTATAGCTTGTTCCCAGTCAAACTCAAAAGTCCAATTTGTTGAATGGATGTAACACCCTTCTCTTTTCTCTTTCCCAGCCTAGATACTCTTCACTCAATTTAAAACAGCCCATATCAGTGAATCTTAATCTAGTTTGGTGTGATGGTAAATTATGTTACATGAATTTTAAGTAGCCTTAAAAGCACTGACTGAATCAGCTTTAAACTCATTTTAATTTGGCCGGTGTATCTTTGTGAGCAGTGGATGCCTCTTGGTCCCAGCTGTGCCATGGTTCCGTGCCACAGCCCCGACCTTGCTCTCGCCCTGCCTTGTCCCTTTGTGTCGGCTCCTGTGCCCTGTGAGCGCAGCACAGGCTGTGGGAAGGTCGTAGAGGAAACAGCACAGTCCTATCCTTCATGCTCACAGTGTTGTTCATAATCAGTGTCAAGATAATGATCTGCTAGTGTTTTTCCAAGGGACTGAAGCTATAATTTTCCTCTGCATGACTTTAGCTCTCAAGAGGAGTTTGTTTTGCCCCTTATTACAATAGACGATTGCAGCATTGAGCAAGATGATGAAAACTGTGAGGTTAGGTAAGGTCAGGAAGAGAAAGCCTATGTAGCCTTAAGTGTGCTTAACAGGTGAATTTTAAGTACCTTTTTCCTTCTCTGGAAGAAACAAAGAATTAAATTCTGCTTTTCCTATTATTTCCATTATTGTTTTATATTTTCTTCTATTCTGTGCATGAGTGTGTGCGTTATTTTTAGCAGCTGGTTGCTCTCTCTTGTAAGTATACAATGGCATAAAAATTCTTCAGCTGCAGGACAGGAGTGAGAGATGCAGCACAAGTAACATCTGCATTGCTAGCTCTGTTTGTGGTGGCAGTGTCCTCTGATGGCCCAGATCCCTGGGGTGCTGTCTAAGGAGTCCTTGAGGCTCCAGGATATCTCCTGGGAGAGAGACAAATTAGTCTTTGGGCCATTCTTCCTGGCCAGGATTCATGGAGTGGCCTAGATTATTTTCACAATTTTTTCTTTCAGAATTTTATAAGGGGAGAACATTGTTTTTCAGGAAATTAGACATTTCATATTGACCCTCACCTCCCACAGAGGATTGGGCTGATCATATTGACTGCTCAGACTGCGGGAAGCAAACTTCAGCTGCGTACAATGAACTAGCAAACTCATGCTCTTTAAAGCTCCTCCTGATTATATTCATTGGCATTCTAAAGAGTGAGGACGTAAATCTGTATTCAAAATGCAGAGGCTAAAATTGTGAATGCAACATTTTTCTTCTGTGGGTTTAGATCTACTCTCGTTCATAACCTAGTGGTTATTCATAATCCTGGCAGTTCCAATGAGATCGGTAGACTTTACCCTACTGGAAAAAACGCAGAGAGGTTCAGGATTTGCACAGAGTTCTGTCCTCTGTAGCTTTGGCTTTAGGGACCTCAGTGATCCTTCTCCATGTCAAAGCCAGGAGCGGTGCACATCACCCTTCAAATACCTACTCTCCTAAAACAAATGTTGTTTTTCCTCTTGGAGGCCAGCGGGTACCAGTGGTTCTGAGCTTTCCTCCTCTGTGGCAATTTCTGTAGGTTTTCCTCTGTGAAAACTTCATCATTTCTAAACTCGCCATTTCTCTCAGTCGCTCACTGTCTGCCTTTAAAAATAGTTTCACTTGCGCATTGCTCAATCAATGCTATTCTTATAGTCTTCTATTTTTGGGGCTGGAATTTTAGACCTGTAAGATGGCTCTGAGTAGTGGCCATTGTTGAGAACCAGTGAGCTCCAGGATCGTCAGAACTGGGGAGCGACTGGGGTGACTCCTGCTGTTTGCTCTGCCTGCCAGACCTTGCGGTCGACTGGCTCTGGCGTGGGCCGGGAGCCGGCTCAGGTCGGGTGCTAAAGGCTGAGCTCCAGCATCAGAGCCCAGCCAAAGCGCCTCAAAATGCTGCCCTGGATTTTTTGCCCTGCGTAGGTGTATTTTTCTATTAGCTTCCATTTTTCCTTGGTGTGGAACTGGGGATCTGGCAGAGGATAAGAGGATGGAGGAAGGCTCAGGCTGATGGAAAAGTGCTTCACGTGTGTGTGGTGACCAGGGAGCGGGCAGCAGAGACACGGGTGAAGTGCCTGCACTTGTCTGCGTGGTGCTGGTGCTCCTCGCCACAGGGCCCGTGGCCTTTAAAGTGTAAAATGGTTAATAATGTTTTCTATGTTATTTTGGTATAAATAAGGAAGCGCAGCCTGTAGCCATCTTTACAGTCAGCCGTTTTCAGTTCTCCTTTTTCTCTGACCCGCCCTTGGACACCAGAACCCCTGTGCGCCCATGCAGCTCAGGAGCAGTCCATGGTCACTTCAGAAATCATATGAGTCATTTAGTTGACCAGATTTTACTGGAAGACACTGTTCTGATTTCAGTAACAGAAGTACACAAACAATGGAAACCATGCAGATTTGAAATGTTTGCTTTTTAATTTGATTAGCAGCAGGATCCATTTTTTGCTGTTACTTTCACACAATACCTTCAAGTAATTCTTTGCAGTTCCTTAATTTTAACATTTCACTGCAAATTTGTTGCTATAGCTCTGATAGGATTACAGTTGAAATCAGCACGTTAGACAATGGTAGGATTACATCAATTACAGTAGAGAAAATCCTGACTGTAGAGGCTGTGATGAAGGGTGGGGTGGGAAATAGTGCTGGAAGATAAGCTGCACCGCGGCTGGTGCAGCAAGACAACGGCTCGGTTCCAGACCAGTTGAAAATAATGGCTAGGAAAGATGTGTTCAGTGATTGAATCCCTCTCGCTGCTTGTGTGGTTTTAGAGCTAGTGCCATAGGCCCTGGTGCATGGAATGCCTCTGCACAGCATCGGTGGTGCCCCATGTTGGTGAGATCCACAGAGCAGCACTTACCCCATACTGCTGGTACTGGAGAGGAATAGGCCAATGACCCTTCCTGTAGTCAAAGGTCCTGGGCAGGAGAAGGGGAAGTGAGGTCACGAAAAGTGTCCATGGCTTGAATTTGATGAATTCAGCTGCATTAGCATAATGCTTCCTTTGAGGGAAAGTGTGTAACATCTTTGCAATGCGTTGGACTTTCAAGTGGCATCCTGCTGCAGAAGATAAGATCTACTGCCTACCTCCTAGCGGCATTCCTGTGCTGCTAGTTGCGTGACTCCTGCTCATTTAGTAGAGGGACAGAGATTTAAGCTGAAAATCAGGGATTCAAACCCAGTTAATAAACCATCTGGTCTTTCCTGGGGAGACTGCATGAATAATCAATGATGCTAATCATGTGAACAGATGCCGAAGGATTAGAGTTTGTTGCTCTGGCAGTGTAAAGATTCCTTATTATCATGGCAAAGTGGTTTTATATTGCCTTTATCAGCTCTCAGAACTATATGAGTCGTTCTGCCTGTCTGTGGTGAGTGTACCTATCTGCGGGGGCTGTCTCAGTATCCTGCCTGCTCAACATCCCCTTGACTTAGCCTGTTAAAGCATGCGCAAGGTCGTTGTGATGTTTCTCAGCTTCTGGTAATTCTGGGCTAACTTTACAAGAGTTGAGCTGAATCCAGTCCTGGCCATATTTCTCTCTGTACATGTTGTAATAATCTCTTCCTCTTCCCTGTGCCGCCGTCCCTCCTGGCAGTCCGTGACCACTGCCCTCCGCTGTTCTAGAGCCCAGTGATCGCAGTTTCACAGCAGCAAACTCAGAAAATATGGCAAAACTCAGAAGGGAGAAACCAGGTTTATTTGATGAATTTCCAACATGAATATACTTAAGATCAAATATAATTAAGAAAACCCATGCTATTGGCAGGATAATCCATGCAGAAGATACTCTTGTCACCAGAATAATTTGCCAGGTTCTGGTCAGATTTGGTAACAAACCCAAATCAGCTGCTGCCTAAATGGGCAATAATCATCTAATAGCACAAGGGCCAAACGCGGCTGTGTGGTGTCTTTCACAAGGATGGAAGGTACAGTTTTTCTTAAAAATGTTTTAATTTTGTTTTTAAAATTTTACATGCATATTTTCTGTCAGTCTAACTCCAGAAATTTCTCTTATGAGGTTGGAATGAATGAAGCACCTGAAAAAGGTGCTTGTGCTTTTGCAGGGTCTTAATAATATTTTTAGAGGAGTAGCCACTGATAAGCAGGACCTAAACAGGTGAAGTACAGACCATTGTGCAAAGCTGCACCGGTTGTGTTTCCATTGATTACGCAGCCCATTCAGATCATTAGGAGATGGGTGGTCATTAGTGATCGCTGTCTGAAGTCACAGCCACAGTAGCCTGAACTCCAGATGCCAGAAGTCAAACCACAGCCAGAGCTGAGAACAGAAAGTACAATACATAGAGAGGGATTTTGAAATGCTGTTTTAGTGAACTTTTCGTAGCAGTGAAAATGATGTAACCATTTAAGGAGTTTGAGGTACAGTATGTCAGTTGCTGAAATGCTTAAAAATAAACCGCAGCACCCTCCTTTCACAGGCTGGGAGGTGGGGGCGCGGGGCCACGCGGAGCCTTGGCCGGGGGCGCGCAGCAGCCTCCAGCAGCTCGGGAGCGTGTCCCAGAGGTCCGAGGCCCGGCGCTGGTGTTAATCAGCGAGCCTGCTTCTTTCTGAGCAGTGTTATGTCTTGTATAATAGTTGCAGCCTGGTGTCATTTTTCTGCTTTTTCTCAGCTGGGAGGGCAGGCAGAAGTGGCCGTTTCGCTCGCTAGGTGACAGTTTTCCTTACTGCGTGCTGGGAGAGGCGAGTTACCAGAAGTGCCCTACGGAGAGAACAGTGCTTGTTGCTGGGAAGTTACACGATCAAGTGTCTGAGCCCAAAACCACAATGTACTATTTGCTTTAGACAGTCATGCGATAACGCGTTTCTTTCTTTGTAAGCTGTTAAAAATAAAACAAGGATGCAGAAAATAAATGTTAGAACAGAAGGAGGGCTCTGACTTTCCACATAGCTAAACCAGCAGGGTGGCAGCCCTTGGAGCAGAGCAAAATTATAATTCAGGGAGTGATTTCTTTTTGCCCAGATTTAAAGAAATCATCACATCATTTCCCTACCTTTTTAAAATAAATGTTTAAATGGGCTCTGAGTGTCACGTTGGATGCTGGCCTGTGACTGGGGAGCAGCTATGCAGAACCCTCTCTGCTTGGCCCTTGTCTCCTGTTCACACCTGACTTGGGGTCGGGTTTGGAGCGGAGCTGCCCGTGGGCACGATCTGCCATTTCCACAGGGCAGGGGCACCGGGGCCAGCGTGATCCAGGTGAAGTTGGGTGGGTAAGGGCAGCAGATGGTGAGCTGTGGCCTCATCCATATTATGGCACACTTTGTGACACTTACCACCCTGGACAATTATACACTAAAAGCACTGATTTCTTCAGCTAAAGTTTGGTGATCCAAGAAGCCGCTGTGAAAGACTTGTGCCATCTGCGTGCTAGAAATAGGGAAGGAGAGAGGAGCAGCGGGAAGGGACATAGAAGGTACATTTTTCCTAGGATTTTAAACAGCTCCTCTTTGGATATTGTAAAATAAGTCACACCTAGTGCAGGTTCCCAATAATAACGTAATGCAGTGAATGGTTGTCAGTAATTTAAAATGGGAGTGACTGTCACTGGTGAGTTCCTGGTGCCAGCGCAGAACCTGCCTCCTCGGGGTATCAGCTGTGGGTGCTATTTGGTTTCCATGGGGGGAGTGGACATTCCAGAAATGGACAGGTTTCCTCCTCTTCCTCATGGGCTTACACAAACACATTTACACAGCAAGTGACTGGAGGGCATCTAGCTCCAAAGCAGGCTCCTCAAGGGTTTCATGCTGTTTGCACAGCTGGAAACCTCCGCTGCTGCCACTTCTGCTCTGCGGGACGGAGTGTGTTGGCCTGTGCGGGGACAGAAATGGCTATCTCTTATGGCCATGACTTACACGTGACTGAGGGGGTGGATGCTGCAGCCCTGCAGGTGCAGAAGATTCAACGATGTGTTATCTCTAGCCACGGACTGTCCTGTTTCCAGGAACGCTCTTCTGATGGATCAGATAAGAGCCTGCCAGTCACTTCTTGTGTGAAGGAGTCACCAAAAGTGTCTCCATCAAAATGGCTTTGTAATCGCATTAGTTTCTAAGAAGCACGGGAGGAAATAAAGATAGAGCTGCATGTCATACCCTACTTTTTATATATTCTTGTTAGGTAATTGTATCATATTTGCTGTGTAGCTGATAAATTAAATGCGCTATGAAATGGCACACAAATAAATCAGGCCTGCAAATGTGGATGAGCCGACCCCCCCTGAATCCAGCGAGATACAAGCAGGTGTGGAATGGTCACTTTTTCTCAGAGATGAAAGGATCAGCTGCCAACATTTCGATTTGTGCGTGATTTGAACATTTGTTTAGAACAGGATGGATGGAAGGTACCTTACAGTGGATAGCGAGCGATAAGTGTGCATTAGGAATTCCCCCATAATCCAACCCAAATAATCACAAGTGTACACAAATAATCACAAATGATCCATTTATACATAATTTTTTAAAATATTTTGAAATGAAGAAGTTCTTCAAAATTTCTGTCGTGAATTTCAAGCCCCTCTCTCTTGTGGTTAGCTCTAGGTCTCTGGCATCTTCCAGGCTGGAGCTGAACGAACACTTTGGGGTTTGGCAAGCAGGCGAGTGTAGAGACTATGGGATAAGAGCCTGATCCAAAGGCCATTTTTTCCAGTTGGCCTGGAACATTTCCTTTAGGCCAAAGGAATTAAGGCCATTGTACCACCCTGCAATGTTCAGGCAAGGCTGAGGTCTTGCAGAACATAACTGTGTCCAGCTCTTCACAACAGTACATTTTGCCCTGTGTTTGCCCCCTGGCAAGCACTTTCACTGCTTTTGTCATTATCTACAGCATCCTTCTGGGGGCTACGGTGCAGGAAGGCATAAAAATGAGAAAAAGTGAAGAAACAGGATTTGCAGGGGAGCTAGGATCCATGCAAGTGAAGGGAAGTCATTGTTTCTAGACCACGTTCCTGAGCTCCTCTAAGCAGGCTGTGTTTGGGGTTTCTGGGGTTCCGTGGTGGATGAGGCGGGTGATGTGCTGGTGTGTGAGGATGTAAGATGGGGGCATTATAGTGCTCAGAAAAATTCTAACCAGGTATTAGTGTTGCAAATGGGTGTTTTGGCTGCCACAGCTCTGCTGTTGGTTATCACTCCTTATCCCCCTCTTCCTCTCTCAGATTTAGCTTCTGCTGTTCCCTCTGGAGCGCGTCTCCTAGAGACGGGGTCAGTCTGTCCCTGTGGCCCCTGGGTGCAGTCCCCATCTGTGCTCAGCTATAACTCCCCGAGTCGGGCTGTATGCAGACAGCAGAAATTCATCTTGGTTCTGGAAATATTGCACCCCTGAGCCAGCTCTTGCAGAGGATTCTTGCTGTCGTGTGGAGTAATGGGAAGGGCTGGAGAAATAGCCAGGGGTCTGAAATACACAGCTGTGAGACCTGCCAGAACGCCTGACTGCTCCGGAGGGGAGGCTCGGCCAGGCTTTCGGAGGCTGATGGACCCGAGTGCCCAGACATTCACCCGTCCCACAGCTGCTGTAGGAGACCCTACGGCTGCTGCAGCCTTGACGATCAGCTGGTTCCGTGGAGGACAGCCACAACCCCCGGGTCCTCCTCAGGCCACATACAAAAGCTGTGTGTGTTGCAAGAGGGCTGCAGACCACCCTCGGGAGCCCTTGATGGACAGCTTCCCGCCTCCTGCCCCTCAGCATCACCCTGAAATCATCATTTCTGCTGGGCCACAGGCCTTCCCTAAGCTGGCCTGAAACGCCAACGCTTGTTTTCCTCTTGCACTGAAAAAGAGACTGACAATATCTAATTGTCAGTACCCCTCCCCTGAGAGACGTGCAACAGCATTGCTCCTCAGGGCATATTCCCCACTGCTGTATTTAGAACAGTCTGAAAAGACCAAATTTTAAAAATAATAATCTTTCCAAAAACTCCCCACCCACCAGCACTCCTCTGCCAAATTTCAGTTTGAAGAAAATGAAAAAGGACAAGTTTATACACTCTGATGAACGGGAGTTCAAAATGGAACCTGAACGTCATAATTCTTGCGAGTATACGCTGATAATGGAAAGCAGTGGTGATGGTGGCATCGTGCCTAGAGGGGCCTTTTGTTGTAGATGCTTGTGGTGGTGCTTCTTTTTGCAGTTTATATTAAAGGTGAAAACGTCTGCTTTCTTCAGTCCTTAAGACTATTTTCCTCCCTCTCAGCTTATCGATGGAAACTTTAAATAAAGCTGCCCGTCAGTAAGCCTGCAGTATTGCAGTATCGCTTGCACAGTGAGTTTAGCTACTTTTCTGTTCATGGAACTCCCACTTTCTGCAGATGTTATTTCATAGGGTTATTTGTGAACATTTGCCACAAAAGATCAAGTAGGCAGTCTTCAGACTTCCGCCGCTTCTGTTAAGATTTGTAAAGGAAGGGTCACCTAAATCGATGGCATCATCTCTGTTCCTGAGTTTTACGGACAGTATTTGCCCTGTGTATGCAACTAACTCTAAAGTGAACGGTGATACCAAATAATTTTATTGGCCTACAAACACTTGCTTTAGAAAATCAAAGGAGGCTGAAATGTTGTGATTGGATGTTTCTTTAAAACTGATGTGAACAGAACTCTTTTGTGCAAGTTGTCTCAAACGCTGTGAATGGGGCTGGAGATCGGGTGGAATAAGAATGACTTTGAACCTGTAAGTGCAGGGGTGGGTGCTGGGTTGCACAGGACTTGCACGGGTCACATTTGGTGAGGTGAATTTTGCAGCCTGGAATCAGTCGCCTTTGTTCAGGCTCTGCTGTGGTGCTGTCAGGGTAGTCATCTCTAGAGGTTGTAGAGGATGTTTGATCTAATATCAGGTAACAGGTAATTTCCCTTATCTCCTGGCTAAACCATTATTGTAGATGAATTCTGATATCACTGAATCCTCTGCAGCACCAGTGAAATCTCTGTAATTAAAAGGCAGAATTTAATCTTTAGATTTTATAAGGGTATAACAATTACCTTTTACCCATGCATATGAAATACTGCATCAGGCAAATCTATAATTAGTTAAAACTAAAACAAAGTGCATTTCTATTATTAACAATATTGCATAAAAGTCTCAGTGCCATAGCTGAAAAATCAAAGCCAAGTAACAGTTCAGAGACGGTTGCTGCTGTAAAACTTTTGACCTTAGTTACCGAATGTACATACAAACAAATAAACTAACCAGACAGAGATAGTCCCCTAGGAGCAATCAAGATTTGCAAAATTTTGGGGGCATTTAGCCAACCTGTAAAGTTGATGGAATAAAAAGTTTGCCTGTGTATGCCAGCTCATTAATCAGTGCCCTTCTTCACTAGCTGAAAGGCTGGTTTGTAGATTTGCTTTTACTCGAGGCATCCATTTTTGCATCCCTTCCAGTAAATATTGCTGACTCGGAGGCTCCGGGAGTCGGAGAGCATTTTGCTGAACCATCAGGGACAGCCCTGTGTATCTTGCAGGGATAGCTCTGTGAAGGCTCTAAGTCCAGTCCTGCCAGTTGTATTCTTTAGATACAACCATCCTCTTGGATACCTATTGCTTCATATTGGCTCAGAATACTGCTATATTGTCAAATCTGGGAGCTCTTGGGGAGCTGGTTCAAAATACCTTTCCTCAGTAACGTTAGAGCTCTTTGATGGGGAGTGTTGCTTGTGCTGTGGGTCTCAGGTGTGCCAGGTTGGTTCTCCATCTTCCTATGCTGACTCTTCTCCTTGTTGTCAGCCTCAGGCCTTGGCATATCTCACTTGGAGTCCTGAGGACTATCTCGATGAGGGTTGGTGTTCGTCTCCATCATTCCAGTCTTCCTGCAGGCAGCTGCAGCCATGCTCCAGTTATCAGCAGAAGTGCTCATTATTGAATCTTACCTGGTTTTTCATCTTCAGCATAAATTTTGTTTTGACTGCATGCTTATCCCCAAAGCCTCTTAAAGTCCCCTTTGGAACATAGATTAGAGGCCTAAACTTACTGTCTTCCTTTCACTTTACTGGGGTATGTACTGGCACATACTGGGACTGGGGACAGTTCAGGGTGGAGTTTTAGAAAGTGACAACTCCTTCTTTGTGTCCCTGAGGACACGTAGGACACGTTAAGCCTATTTTCCAGAGCTTTGCTCCCAGCTGGCATTACCTACCACCTCTGAAACCAGAGCTGCGTCTCTAAGCCTGAGCCCCTGGGAGGGCATCACCAAGAGGAGCCTGGTTACCTCCCCAGCCCCCCAGCATCAGGGGGTGCCGCTGCGATCAGCGCCGCGGGGCCTCTGCGCCCCCCCGGGGTGTTTGAACAGCCACCTCACCTGCCCATCCTATCCCATTTCAACACACACCTACTCACAGCATATTGCAGTTGGCTTACATCAGAACTAGATAACACATCGCCATCTCAAACTCGCTCACGGTGTCCAAGCGTGAAGAGAGGGATCCCTGTATTCCTGTTTCGAGGCAGTGTCACGGGGAGGCGCAGGCAGTAAGACAGACAAGTGGATGTTAGGAAACCACTCGGCAAAGACTCGTTTAAGTTTACAGAAGGTCTTCCCATGCTGAGGTGCACGGAGGGTGGTGCAAGGCTGCCTCTGCCCCTCACCCTCATCTCTGGGAGCAGAAGGGAAGGACCGGAGTGAGAAATGGGGTGACAGGTGCTGGATGTAGCTGTAACCCTAAAGGAGGTGCCAGCAGCAGAGAGGTGACACAGCAGGACAAAGCATACTACAGGTTATTTATCATTTTTTTTTTTTCTTTTTTTAAGTACAAGGACACAATTTCTCTGTGTTTTGGGGCAAATCCTTTTGTTCTCTTTGCCCAACCCCTGTGACTTCTCCTGGGAGAATAAAGGGCTTAGAAAGCTTGGGAAAGTAGTCCCTCATCCTCGCAGCTGGTTATTAAGTCCTGTAGGCAGAGCTGGAGGAACACAGGCTTTGTTCTGGAGCAAGAGCAAAGGGCCATCTTCTGCCCTTTACCCAATAATGTTTATTTCCCAAGCGCTAATCTGAATTAAACCTTTTCACAAGCTATTTTTGAAGCAAATCGCCTTGCTGAGCTTGGATATGGGAGTCCTGTGAGCTAGGCTTTGAAACCACAGATTGCTATAACAAAAGGTTAAAGTGTCATGCATAAAAATGACCCTTTGCCTTCAGAAAAAAGTCCACACAAAGCAACCTACGTTTTGTCCACCTAGTAAGATACACATGGAGCTTACATCAATAAGCCTTTAATCGTATTTGTGTCTTCACGAGCTGTGCTGTGACTTGTTTGGGCTGTATAAACTCTTCAGAGCCCTGTCCTTGTGTATTTGTGTGAAATGTCTTGCACACCTACAGAGCCGTATATAAAAAATAAAACCTAATCCTCATCAATAATCAAAGGAGGGAGCAGCTGCAGGCTGTACTTTGGCTGACCCTGGCCCAAGTGAGCTAAAGAGAAGGAAATAAAACCCCTCTATATGGCACTGTGAGGCAGGAGACAAGTGTCCCCGCTCCTCTCTGAAATGATCTGTGTACCTGCGGCGTTGCGAGAACAGGGAGGGTTTTTCTTCCCACGGGTAACAGGGTGTTGCTCCAAGTGCCCCCCGGCTCTGCACAGCCTGTGACGGGCAGAGCTTCTGCAGGGCGACTCTGGGGCCAGGCAGATGGACACCGGGGCTGTCTCTGCCCCGTGGGGGGACGAGGCAGGGTGGCTCCAGGGGTGCCTCTGCAGCCCCACACAGCTCCCAGGAGGTGGCTGTCACCTCTCCCATACGGGCATCACTCCATCGAAGCCACACTTCCCCGCAGCCAATTCCACAGGCTGCTCTGTGGGATGCTGCACTTCTGGGGACAACAGGAGGTGTGAATTTGCCCTGCTTTGTCTTCTCTGCCTGCCAATCTTTGGCTCTTCCCTGTCCTCCCAGGGATAGTGGATACGCACAATTTCACATGTTCCACCACAGCTGAATTTTCCATACAAATCCCCACTTTACAGCTCTCCTGTGCTCTCGAAGATGAGAAATGATGTTCTTGCCAGTTTAACCCGTGTAAACTTCATCATAATCTGAGTTTGGGAGAGAATTAATAAATCCCAGTGCATGTTTCCTGGGAAGGAATTCTGGTCTGTTTTCAAGGCGATGATGCAATCTCACTGATGGAGTGAGAATAGCTTTTCCTTCAGTCCACACCTCAGATTGCAGATGAGTTACGTAGAATGAGTGAAGTATTCCCAAGAACTCCCAACAGAAGGGCAGTCATTTTTTTTCCTCTCCTTTTCCCACCATTCTTAAATCTTCCCTGTTCTCCCTTTCAGCTTTTAAAACAGCGTGTACTGCTTTATTTTAAGACCTAAGGCCCCCCATCAGACGTCTTCTGCTGGCTGGACGCCCATTCTCCTCCTGCCCGCTGTGCTGGGGCTCCTGCCGTGGCCCGGCCAGTGGCCGTCCCTGGGGACCACACAGGGGCCCGGCTGCGCTGGCCAGCAGGGAGACACCGGGGTGCCGCCGGCACCTTGCTGCCTGAGAAGGAATGGGAACTTCTAGCCTTTTATTTTACAAACCTTGCTTAGTCTGTAACGCCTATCTTGCAGAACAGCCTTTCTAGCAAGGGGTAGTTCCGCTTGTAAAGAGGTTCCAAGTTTACCAAGTGTTCTTCCTCCCTCTCTTTGCCGTGTCTTTCCCAGGGCCTTGTTTTCCTTTTTCCCTAGACGGGAGGTAATTTAACACTGGTCTGTTAAGGTTACATCCGAAATGCTGCAGCTCTTTCACGATCCATGGACAATCTATTTTCAGACAAATCCATTTTCTTTAAAAAATGGAAATATTTGTTCTCCCAGAGGTGCTTTTCAAAGACTTAAGGCAATGGTTATATGAGAAAGTAGGTAACTTTTATTCGCTTGGGTTAGGGAAGCAGTTCACCAGTAGCGTTTTGCACTATTTTGGGTTTTTTTTGTGGTCTGAACTTGCGTGTTCAACTGCTGTAATTCACTATCAAAGCTAGAAAATTGTTTCATGAGTGCATAAGCAGTACATGGCACCTCTTCCTGTGTGCTGTGCATTGTTGTCAGTGCCTCTGTTGGATGGCTTTTCTTCTCCTCACTGTTCCTTAGGCTGATCTGGGGACTGGCATGTGCTTTGGGATAAATCTGAATCGTAGTTTTAGAATACGGAATTAAATTGTGTGTCTTATTTGTACGGTTTATTTCTTTGTTATGAAGCAATTAGTACCTCAGTGATGCTGTCCACATTGTACTTCATTAAAATCTATATTGAATATACAATTTATCTACTTTGAGATCGATATTCATCCCCTGGTCTGTCCCTGCTGCCGGGGGTCTCCAGTTGCTGTTCACTGAGACCCCGCTGGGTGTTACTTGCTATTTTGCTTTTCGTGCATGATGTCTCGGGGTGGTCAGTGAAGGACAGCACAAAGCCAAGTCCAGCAGAAGGCTTCGTTGGCCCCCAGACAATCTTCACATTTTCACTATCATTTTCCTAGAGTGGCAAAGACCGTTTGGCCAATTTACAGTTTAACTTTTCGAGAGGCAAGGAGACAGAGTCCTGTTATGTGGAGCTCACTTCATCTACAAAATACTGGAATTTTTTGAAAATAAGTGGAAAATAAAGAATTCACAGGTGAAACTGATTTGGAAATGAAACATAACTTTATTGTTAATTTAGTATAAAATGCTGTCTGCAGCATGTTTTGAAGCAGAGTCTTCTGGAGCTACCCTAATGGGCCTAATCAGAATGGGCCTTAGCTAAGGCACAAATTCCACTTTTAAATCAAAGCTTTCACTGGTTTAACTGACCTGGTACAAGTTTGTGTGTAGATGAATTCAAAGTAAAAGTACGAGACAGGATGTCAGCTACTGCTGTGTGCCTGCCATCTCTGGCAGCTCAGATTGTGTGAGAACAGATTTTAAAAAGCACGTCTGATTTTTACTTTAAATCCTTACATGTATAGCAATATATGTATTCTCTTTATTTATTATTACCTATATTTCCCTGAACGTGCCCCTCCAAGTTAATAACCTTGAGGGCCTTTGTGGGAGGTAGCCAAGCTGGACAGCCTTGGAGAGGCCACTGCTCGCACCCCACAGCTCATTAGAGTTCATGTAAGAAGAAATGAACTGAAATGGAAAATACATTCCAAAATGTTGAGAAGCAAGGAGTTATTTAGGCTGAGTTTCGGGGACAGCTTCATCTGGTGGGTGAGTGCTAATAAAAATGCTCACAGCGTATAGTTCTACTGGGAAGATATTCATGTTGTCTGTGCCCTTTCTGTCACCATGTGGTATGATTAGGCTAGTGAATAAGTGTATTTTCTTGGCATTAGAGCTCATGAAAACCGTAACCGAATGATTTGCTAGAAGTAGGTTTCAAAGTGAGTAAAATTAAAATTAGGGTGACAATGGGACTTTGAATCTCACATTGTGTGTCTTCCTTTGGATAGGTCCCTGGGAACACATAATGCAAAAGGCATCAGTGACAGATCAGCACTAAATAATCAAGTTAATTTGCCCTACCTCTAAAAACTGAAATCTGCAAATCTAATTTCCTGTAGAGGCTTTCACTATTGTTTACAGCTGTACTGTAAAGCATATATGGATGTACAACAGGAGAGTCATCTGGCCTTAAATGCAGTTGGTTGTTGGGCTCAGGAGTGTAGTAAAACTGTCAGCCAAACTCTGCCATTGAACACGGAGTTATCTGTACTTGTGACAGGAGCTTGTCAGTGATTCCTAGTGAAAACTCCTGAAGGCCTAATAATTGTAAAAATGCTGAAAGAGAATTTTCACCCTCATTAAGAGTCAGAAATGGGTTGTATATTAGTGGGCTACAGTCAGACTACACACACAGGAACTGCACAGAGCTGCCCCTCTGCTGTGCACGCTGCCTCCCATCCCATCCCATCCCATCCCATCCCATCCCATCCCATCCCATCCCATCCCATCCCATCCCATCCCATCCCATCCCTCTTCAGTGCACGGTCCACCCTTGGCCCCACCACCTGGCTGCTGTTTCAGGCAGAGGCTGTGCTGGGCGCTGTGGTGTCCTTGTTCCAGCTCGCAGGGGTGGGAGCTGTAAGGGCTCCCCACGCCGCTTTGCTGCTGCTGTTCCTCAGGGAGCTCTCAGCTGGAGGGGCACCCCAGGGGACGGGGTTGGCACTGGCTGTTCTGGGCTGTGCTGGCAGCATCTCTTCTGGAGCAGGCATGATGCCCCACACTCAAGACTGTCAGCCTTGCTCCAGAGTTCAGAGCAGGCTCTCCCGGGGTCCCTCAGGTACCTGGGAGGTGGGTGCACCCACCAGGACAACTCCCGTCGGTCAGAGGAAGGAGATGACTCCAGCCCCCCATGTCTGGGATGAGTGCTCTCACACCTGGGCTGGGGAAGGGAGAAGTGCTGCCCCTGCCAGGGCTGGGAGGAAGGGCCGGTGGTTCCAGTACCACCCAGCAGGTCGGGACATGGGCAGGGGGCTCTGCGTCTTTGCAGCCCAGCGGGAAGCGTGCAGCGTGACTGGGGTCAGAGATACGTCTGTCTCCTTGGTAGGCGGCGTCTGTCTCCGTGGGCTGATGGAGGTGGCTGGTTTCCCTGTGCGCTCCTCCTGCCCTGGCGCCCATCTCTGCGGGTGTTGAAGAGGGAGCTGTGCTCAGGGCTGCAGCCCTGCGGGACGGTGCAGCTCTTCAGTCAGCCTGACAACGGTCTTTGTGGATCTAATCCCTGCGAGCGCGAGTCTTGTTTGCAAAAGCGATTTAAATGATTGAGTGCCCAGGAGTGCTCCAAACCATCCGCAGAAATAGTTCTTGCCCCGAGCCTTTGTGAGAACCTGTACAGGTTTCCATCAGGAGAGGTAAGAGTATTCCCTGCGCCGTACAGCTTAGTCCCAGCAAAGCGGGCAATGGGTACGCAGGAGATCAGAGAGGGGAATCTGAATTTATTTTATTGATTTACATTTATTTTCTTTTTTGTCTACGCCTGAGTGCCTCTCAAAGATTTAAGGGCGTTATTTAGAAAGACATCAGTGGTAGAAGTACCAGTACTGTAATAGTTGTTGCTGTTTTCACGTGTTTCTCAATTAATCCTCAAAACTCCCTTCCTACTGTTCACTCGGCCTCTGAAAATAAGATTTCAGACTTGACCATAGAGCTTGCAAAGGAAGCAAATGTCTTCCAAAGAGGCTGAGCCCCGGAAGTGTCAGCTGTGATTCATTAGTGTTGTAGAGACACAGAATCGAGCTGAAGAGGAGAGGGAAAGTTTCCATAACAGCAACAGTCCTAAAATGAGACTGGAAGAGTTGTCATCATTGTTTGAAACAGACACAACCCCGAAGCACATCACTATTATTTTCTAGGCTTGTTGTGGTGCTGGAGGCATTGTGCGACTCACAAAGCCCCTCAGCCACCTCTCTCCTTCAGTTTCTCCATCATTGTGGAATTTAAATAGCTTGTTCTTCTCAGACAATAGTTTTGTCTTTCTTCCACCAATACTGTATTTATTATAAATGACATTTCTGCTTAAACAGAAGAGCCATGATTCAGAAAGGGCAGCAGTCAAGTTTTCTTTACCAGACAAAGTAGAATTCCTTTTAAAGGATTAAACTGAGTAGATTTCAGATATTTGCATAACAGCCAGACTTGTGTTCAGAGGAAATCCAGTAATTTCAGGAACAAATGAGTTTAAATTTAATTGCTGCTCATCTGTCTATCTATCTATGTATTTTAATTGCAGAGGAGTTTCTAAACAGCAGGGTGACCACAGCCTTTATGCCTGGCTTTGGGTGCGGGAGCAAGGCATGCAGTTCAGGGGTGGGCTGATAAAGACCGTACTTCTCAGTCGGGAGGTGTTAACCTCACTTGAGACACGCTGGCGAGTCTGCTGGGGGCTACTCGAAGCTTTTTTAAAGTGCTAATCGCATATATTCTCTTGATGTTCTGTCCAGCAAGGAAACAGGTTTTTTTTGTAGAGTTGGGCATTGTGTTGAGTTAAAGTCAAGGTAGTGTTTGAGTGTCTGTTCCTCCGTGTGCCGGCTGATGCCAGGGCTGGGGCAGGCGGTACGTGCCCCACAGCCAGCTCCCGGGGTGACGCCCCATGAGCTGCCCTCACCCACGGCTCTGCTTGGGACGGGCCTCAGCAAATCCAGGCTTGCAGGATCTCTCTCGTGGCTTGCAGTTCCAGCCTGCTGAGTCCTGTTTGGGTGTTCAGGCTCCTGTGAACTAGGAAGTGTCCAACTGATGTCAGAAGGAAACAAAAATAATCCATTTGGAATGTGATCCAAAGTTTCCTGAAGCCAGTGCTAGAGCCTCATGGCTTCAAACAGCCTTTTGGTCAGACGTGTCTTCTGTAGTGTCACCAATGACGTCCACCTCTCCTGTTGCGGGTCTGAATGCGTTTCCCTCACCTGAGATGAACAGGAAAGATCTTCCCAAAGCAACCTCCTGAGTTGTGAAGGACTGCAGGAGGGATTCCCTTTTCCATTGATTTTTGTGGTGACCAACATCCTGGGGGAACATGCCAGAAACAGCCTGTGGAAACACAGGCTGGAGCCACCTGGACACAGGGCAGGGTAGAAGAGCGAGTGGAGACCAAAGTCTCCAGGACTAGAAGCAAAATGCCTCCTAGACCCGGGGCAAGTGTGCCAGGAGCGGAGGCTTTCGCTGGCAAGCGCAGGGTGAAGGTGCTGGCTCGAGCTCTGCCTGCTCGGCTGGGGCAGTGGGTGTGTGACAGCCTGCCCCAGCGTTTGAAGAGGGGCCGAGCGCTGTGGCAGGAACAAAGGCTTGGGCACTTGTGCCGAACCCCTCATTTCCTAACGCTCTCCCTTGCGGGCACGCTGCTGGCGAGGCCCTGGGCTCGCTCCCGGCACCTCGCTGTGGGAGAGGCGTCCGACTGTCCCAGCTCCCCCCCAGCGCCGCCTGTGCCGGCTCCTGCCTGAGACACCCGGCTTTGGGCTGTGGTGCAGGCACTCGTGCAGCCCCAGTGGTGTGCGCCGTGTGGCACGGCACCGTGAGGCAGGAGCTCTCTCTCCTGCCGTTACGAACGTTCCCCTGTGGCAGAAACACGAGCCAGCTCTGCTGCTGGCGCTGGGTGTCTCCCTGGTGCCGAGGGGCAGTTCTCCTCATGCATCAGAGGAGGAAAAGCTTTTTGTCTCCAGCAATATTTCAAAGGTGTTTTTCATGTATTTAACATGCTGTCAGGATACAGGGGAACCCTTGTAAGAGATATCAAATGGAGGAGTCTTCTCTAGAAATTAGATATTTCTCTCCCGCCTTCTTTAGTTTGTCTCTAAACAAAATTACTCTTTTTGTACCTGGCTGTCTGCTTTGGTGAGACTGACCATGCTGCATTGGAGAAGAGATCTGAGTGAAACACTGTGTATGGATTTGCTCCTTGCAGTTTAAAATTACAGATCGATTCAACCAAATATGATTAGAGCGAGTATTTGTGTATCATCTTTGTCAGTTGGATATGAAGCGTTGATGTTTGGTAGCTTGCTTCTCTCTGATCTGCAAAGAAGAAGGTTAGGAAATATCTTTGGTCTCATCTTTCCTGTTATGATAAATAACTGATCTGTGGTCAGAGCCGTAAAGTTCATAACCTACCCAGAAAAAGCCCAGGAACAAACCACTGCTGCTGCAACATTATGTAAAGTGGAAAACCTATTTTCCTGGGGAGGGGTGCTGCTAAAAGATGATTTCACAAAAGAGGAAGCCCTTGTTGTTTATCCTGCTTGATCCAAATGTGCAACATTTCCTGTGGCCAGATCTGCAGTAAAATCAAAGGGGGGAGCCATTTTCTGTGGTCTATTGCTTCCTATGGCGTACCCATATGGGAGAGGAAGAAAATTACCATTTGTTATAAAACTACTCCTAACCTTCCTTATCTGATTAATCAATTAAACACAATGATGCATTGGTAATAACCCCACAATGTCCAACTGATAATCTGGTGTTCACATCTGTCTGGCAGAACCACTGCCTATTTTAAGGTGACAGAAAGCAGTTTTACATATTCTGCAAGATGGAATTTATCCTGAAGACTTTGCAAACAGAGTAGACAGCTGATAAAATCTTTGCTTGTGGGAGGTCATCAAGTGATTGTGCAAGATTGCTAAATCTTGGGGTTTAGAAAATCAACATGACTATGTAGAACAATATAGAAATTAAGACCCTTGTTAATAATCGATGTGTACGACCAAATCTTGCAAGCCTGACACGGCATAATCACTGTTGAACTTGGGAATTCTGCGTGTTCAGGTGCTTAGCTCCTGTGTGTTTCGATGATCCTGGAAGGTGCTTGGGGACTCCGTGGTGGCAGCTTCTGAACCCTGAGGAGGGGCAGAGACAGCGGCCAGACCTCGGGTCCCTCCATCGCAGGCAGACAGCAGCGAGCCCCCGAGGCCAAGGGTTAGTGCACGGACTATTACCTTCCCGTTCCTTGCCCAGACCACTGCAGGGGCTTACTTTGGCTGGATACAAGCACTTGCTGGTCACAGGGAGCCTGTGACGGATGGAGAAGGCTATATGCAGGTTTTCAGGAGTGCGTGTAGTGCTACTGCACACACGCCCACAATTATATGAGGAGAAAATAGCTTCGGTTACAAAGTGAAGGGCAGAGCAGATAGCAAATGCCATCATGAGGATCACCTGCACAGCTTTGTTTCAAGTCCCCAGTGTGTCCGAGTAAAATGACAGTCTTTAATTGCACCCTGTGCCTTTTCCCTGTTGTGGCTCCTGCCGGGGCTGGGCAGTGTTTGGGGGGTCTCAGGAGTGCAGGGAGCTCTCTGAACGGACTGGCTGGAAGATCTCTACAGACTTTACCACGGAAACAAGCAGTGCCCAGCGCGGCAGAGAGCTGGCCTCTGCTGTGTCCTGCGCTGAAGCTGCAGCCTGGGGGGGAGTTTCTGTGTGTGTGCAGGTACCCACAGCCGTGCCCAGGGAACACGGTTCTTCCCGTTTCCCGAAGCACTGAGGTAACTGCCTCCTGGATCCTGGTGGCTGGCACCCCCTCGGTGCTGAAATGAGTGATGAAATCAGTTCCCAGCCGGAGTCCGGGGTGGGTAACAGGAGACAGGGGCAGGATTCCTGGATTCCGCTTGTGTCTGACTCAGTGAGTGATCTCCAACAGCACACGTAAGTCAAATCAGGGCATGCTCTGATCTGTCATGGGAGGCAGTTATGGGATTAATGAATGTTTGCCAAAGCTCGTTTAGTCAATACTGCAAAACACCGGCACAAGGAACTCGGGTGTTGGTTCCCATTTTGTCAGGGACAGGCCGACGAGGATGCTGCAGTGCAAGGCAATGCTGCTGAGAGTGTATGTTCCTTCTCAGTACAGGGCTGTGATGGCGTTTTCTGTCCCCCCTTTCACATAATTGGCCACCACCTTCCGTAGTTACCAGAATTAATTCATTGAGCCCAGCTACCGTTTCAGCTGCATCCTCCAGAGTTCCCCTCTCTCTGTGCTGGGTCTGCATCCCTGCTCTGTGTCTCACACGGCAAAGGACGGGCCCAAACCGTGGAAGGACAGAAACACACACAAGTGCACCAGCTACTTCGCACCAAGTCCCGTTCTTTTGGGACAGGTCAGATTTACTTTCCATGCTCTGAAGAGCTTACAGGGCTTGCACCACATTTCTAACGTTTCCCTGAGGCATCAGACTGACTGCCGCTGTGCAGAACAATGGGGTAATCAATGCAGGCACAGTGGGGCTGTCTAATTCGCCTGGAATTGGGACAAAATCCATGGGAAGGATCGGGCCAAAACGCATGTTCCCAGAATGTCTGCACCGAGCAGTCGGTCTGGTTCTCTGGGAGAGCAGCCCAGCGCAGGGAGCTCCATCCACAGTCCCGCAGCAGCCTGGGAAGGGAGCAGGGCTCCTTCCCCCGCTGTGTCCTCAGCAGCTCCAAGGAGGAAATATTGAAGAAAATGTTCTTTATTGGTACTGACTGCTCCATGGTACCGGGAAGCATCTGAGAGACAAAACGTAGGGATGAAATGTGCGTGCAGAGCATCCCACGGTTGGCTTGTGTGTGTCACTGGCTCCTAAAATCCAGGTGCCAACTTCCTGCCCAGAAATCAACATTCTTATTCTGAAAACATCAAAATGCTGAAAGCAAGTGTGCCAAATCTGAGACAACCTAAAATGTGGATGTGTTTTGCAAAGAAAAAAGCATTTGGGTTTTGTTTAGATATCAACCCTTTACATTTTAAAATATTTCTCATACAACTTTTTTTCCCCTTGATAAAATGTTTTCAAATGAAAATGGAAGATTTGATTCCAAAAATGTTAGTGTGAAAGTTTTAAAATATTAAAACATTGAACTATGCTAGGAGTCATGAAAACCAACGTGAAGTATTCCTATAATCAAAACTAGCCCAGAACTGAATCCGGCATCCCTCTGAGTGCTGGTGACCCTGAGCTGTTCGTGTGTGCTATTCCCTGTCTCTCTCACTTGCTGCTTTTGCTGAGGAGTTCATCAGGGTGGTTTTGTGTTACCTGTTTTGCAGTAAACTCATCAGTTGGAAGTTAGTCAGAGATTAGGAAACATTATGAAGTTATCAAAAAACTGGCATTTTAGGATGAAATCAGTTAATCTTTAGCCTCACAGGATAGAAAGAGGAAATTTAATTGCAACACGGAACTGTGTTTTACAGTCATTATCACTTAGAAAGCCCTTCAGATAATTCTATAGTTAGCATGGGATATGTAACAGAGGGCAAAATACCTGACAGGAGAGGGAGGCGGTGAATGTTCTCGTTCACAAGCAGGGTTTAGCTGCACGGCGGCGTGGCCTCCGAAGCAAAGCTCCTTTGAGCACCGAGTTCACCATATCTTGGGGTGCAGCCCCCCGGGCCCTGGCTGCGTGTCTCGGCTCACGCGGCTGCGGGTGCTGCTGCCAAACAGCACAGGTCCCTCGGGGGCAAACCGCAGGCACCAGATGGTGACAGGGACCCGCTCCATCCAGCAGCCCACCGCGCTCCCCTGGCTGTCGGAGACCCCTCGGCACAGTCACTACTCCAGCCACTGCTCCCAGCCACAACCTGCTCCCTTCATCACACATGTTGATGTTTATACAGTACCTGTCATCACTCGCTTAAGTGGATAAGAATATGGATAGAGATTAATTCCTGCTCTGTATTTTGTCTTGAAATGTAAACAGTGTTTTTAACTACTAATTCCTGAAGTGTGACACTTTGTAAAAGATCTACCTAAACCTCAACAATAGTTGCTGGTGCTTAGCTCAGGCTGCAGCGTTATTTATACAATGAACAGAGCGTTTCAGTGATTTCTTCTCTGCGAGGAAACTCAGTTAAGTTTTTGAGTGCTCAAAATCCAGGTTCTAATGCTGAATTGTGTAAGTAAAAGGTGAGCCGAGGCTGGCCACTGCCTGTTTCCCATCTCCTGTGGGTTGTACTGATGGGAAAACACTTCAAGTCTGGTTTCCAGCTTCTGCAGACATACTGCTTGCGTCTGAGGTGAGCTTTTTCTTCCTCCTTTTCTTCCTAGAATCCCGTTCTGGCTCTCATTCTGTCATGACCACAGGCTTTTCTTCACTGTATATCCCAAATATATTAATGGATATTTTATACCTGTTTTTCTTTAGGTGTCTTTTAGTTTCAACAGCTCTCGTAGGTATCTCTTGCCAGAGTACCTACAGGGAGCAGTAGCTTTAATTCAGCTAGGGGGAAAAAAGCAAGAGAGTCAAATTCTTCTCAGAAAAGAGAATGTAGTTTGAAATCAGGCCATTTTCTCCTCCTCACCACCAGTCCTCAGTGGTTTTGGAGAGTGCTGTCGACTCTGCCAGACACACTGTCTCCTGCTCCCCAGCAGAAGGGGATGCAGGATGGCCGAGGAGGTGATGCTTCCTGCTTGTGAAACTCTCACGTGTTCTCCACTTTAGTGAGCTGTATCCATGAATTCCAACCAGAAAGTGCTCACCGCAGACCACAGTGACCGCAGCCTCTCCAGCCAGAGCGCTTCACGTGCTGCCAGAGCCACCAGCGGAGGACACGGAGCCGTCCTTCCCGAGCCGCTCAGGCGCTGGCGAGGCGTGTCTCACGCATAACAGAAACCAGATGTTGTGCATCCATTGTGGAATTGCGCAGCTGAGCAGAGGTTGCCGAGTGGCCAGATACGCTGAGCAGTAACCGCCGGGAAGCGCTGGGGGAAATCCCTGCGGTCCAGGTTGGACACAGCCGTTTGGTGCTGCGGATTTAGGCGTTTGGTAGAGGTTAACCCTGACTTTGACTCGCCTGCAAATCTCTTGAGTGGTTTGTGATGCCCTGTGAGATGGCACCTGGCTCTCAGGTTAGTCAGGCCCCGCACTGATTTATTGGACCGACTGTGGCTATCACGGTGGCTGAGCGGGGATCGCCGGTACCTGTGGGGTGAGCCCTGGGCATGGCCAGTGCTGCAGGACAAGTCCTCCGAGTGTCCTGGTCGCATCTGGCCTTTACATTTGTGCTTGCAGTTCATGCATTCATGTGTGCACTGCACTTGGTGGGGCAGATTCTGCAACCAGATGAGTGGCTGCAGCTTCCATCAGGTCTGTGTCCAGATGTGTGTGACTGCGCTGCCAAAACAATAATTTGTCACTGTCAGCGATTGCTGACAGTAACATTAGTAATCTAACATTATTGGGTAAACAGGACTTTTGATTACAAGATTTTTCTTCTCCCAAAGATTAGAATTTTAAGAATAGAAATAGTTATTCAGCATTTGATACCCAGCCAGACCAGTTGAATTTTCGCTAAAAGAAATAAATCCAGCTAACGCTGAGCAGGGATGCTTTGTAAATGTAGCCAGATAACTCAAAACCTTGACCGGTCCCCAAGTGCAGATAATTTATGATTTGAAACCTCATGCTATCACCACAGGACCCAGGGAAGAAGTTCAAGGGATACAACGTATTTTTTGTTAGAAGTAGTATGAAATGACTCCCTCCACTGATGATGTTCTGGTGGTTGTTACCCATCCAGATCATTCCATGAAATCTTTGCTTGAACTTGTTGACAAAGTTGCTTCAATATCTTCCTGTAATACTAATTGGACAAAGTCAGGGTTTATGCTGGTGAATGGTCTTTGTTCACTGCTAGTAATTAACTATTTAATTCTTAAATGGAAGCCTTAGGGCTTCACACTCTCAAGGTATACACTCGGTGCAACTGTTGAATGTGAAGGTTGGAATCACCAGAATTATCAGGGAAGTGTCAGCAGATTGATTTCCTTTAAATTTATCTTGGTGGGGGAGACTGGTAACTAATAAGATTATGATTGTTCCAAAAAACAATTACGTATTGAACACGCTGCCAGTTGCTATAAATCCTGGAACTTTTCAAGAGATGGCTCCATTATTAGCAATGTTTTTGTGGAAAAATGAGAACCACAACGTTGGCATTAGGAAAATCCTGGAAATTGATAAAAGCGAGCTTTTGTTTGGAGGCAGAGTATCGTTTTGGTTCTCACCTCCTGAAACTGAAACCCTATGTGGTTTCACCCAGAGGAAGCTCAAGCCCAGCCTTGTTTATTAAAAATCCGAGCTACAGCATTATCTGCCCTGAAGAATTGGGTTCCAGGCTGGCATGATTCACCCGCTGGAGCCTGAGGGCAGCAGCTCGGGGTGCGATGACACAGGCAGGGAGTGGGTCTGCCCCGCTCTCCAGAGCTTGGCGCGTATGAGAGGCGTCCTGACGGCAGCTGGGGGCAGAGCCGGTGCCGGGGGCGTCCCGGGAGCACTAAGAGGGACCCGGTGATGGGTAGGCACCAGCTCTGGGTCTTGCATCTCCCTCCCCCTGCTCTTCCGCTGCCGAGAAGCCCCTCTTCCTGCCAATGGTAGCTGCAGGAATGCTTCCTAGCAAGGTATTTTGGGGGACGTTCAGTAATAGTAATTAGAGAAAAATGGGTTACGCTCGGGGACCACATGAGCTGCATTCCCAGTGCCCGAAAGCGCCCGTGATACGTAAGAGTCATTGAAGCTGAGGAGGAGCCCGTGAGAAGTCTGTGCCGTACACTGCACTTTAGGATGATAGCGTGTGCATAGCACGAGCGTGTCCTCCCGCAGGTGAAAATTGTCTTTGACTTCTGAGTGTATAAGAATGCTCCAAACACCAGAAAATGAAGAGCAATAAATATACTACCAAGCCTGTTAGAACTGTGAAAAAAATTAATATCTAATATAGCAGTAATTATTCTAAAAAAATCCTGGCATCTCTGGGATGACCTCATGCTTTTGTTGTGCTGGAACTACCCGTGTCTCTCACTTCAGGTTGTATCTCTCAGGGTAACCTGGTTTTCTCAAAATCAGCTCCAGATCAGAGAAAAATCCTGACTTCATTGAAGTGAATGGGAATTTTGCTACACAGAGAATCTTATCCCCAGATTTTCAAACATGAGGAGATGAAAATTTGGCTCTTAACTACCCCTTGGGATTCTTGAATTAATGGTTCAACTTCCAAAAGCTCTGACACCCACTGATTTCAATAGGAGCTGCTGGAGCTCTGTGAAAAAAGGTTGCTCATTTCCAACACTAAATATGGATGGTGGAATCTTAAAATTAGGCTCCTATTTTTAAAAATCTTGGCCCAAATCTTTATTAATACCACACAACCACGTGTCCTGCATCTATTAGCAAATATAACAGCATTCAGATCCACATCTGCTGTATTCTCTAAACGTGGGAAACAAAAATGGTCTTTTAATCAGATTTAGATGAAAAGCTGTCTCTGAAATAATGATAGCCAGTTATGGAGAGTCCATAATTTGCTATTAGTTAAAATATTCCCAAACAGCACAGAGGACAAGTGGTATGTGTATATACTGTTCCCAGAGAGCTCTGGTAATTGGAGTAATTTCAGCAATTTCCAATTTTAGAGGAAGTAACTGATCCCAAGATGTTACCTAAAGTAATTCTTACTGACAGTATTATAGGCTTGAAACATTTTCTGCTATGCCAATACCACAAGCTAACTGTGCAATTACAAGTGCATTTGTCACTTCTGTATTTATGTTATTAATGCCGGTAGTTTAAAAAAAATGTATTATTTAGGACAGTCTCTGCATCTGTCCAAAAAACAAAAAAAGAGGGTTTGATATGTTATTAAAATCAGCATTAAGTCAGATCTCTGATATGCTCTCGCCAGGATGAAGCAGGTACATAGGGCTGGCTCTGAGCTGAGTGGGAAAGCTCTGGGTGCACTGGGGGAAGTGGCGTTACTGGTTCTGTAGGTGGCTGGAGTCAATAGCCCCGCACTGCTTTTATATTGTCTTGGCTGTGGAGAGCACTGGATGTGTTTTTAATAAAAATTCTATGGGACATTTAGCAGAAGAATTAGTCCAGATGTTTCAGCTGGATTTCAGTTTGGCTATCCTCTGCTTATCTCTCTAGAAACAGCAAAGAGTTAGGGTTGCAAAAGATTTTCCATTGCAATCCTTGCTTTTAGCAGGCTCCTAATTTCCTGAACTGCGCACTTCTGTTTGCTGAAACTTCTCGAGCTCGGCTTCTGTTGAGCAGCGAGGTACGGCGCGCGGTGCTGTGGTTGAGCAAGATCTCTCAGCCACTTCGTGGCGGGGAGGAACATTGTACACATTCTCCAGCATAAATCCAACCACCTTGTTGTGAACAAGGCTCTGGTAAAAATCTCCTTCCCCCAGAATGGCTGAAGTGTGAAGTTGGACACCTTGGACAAACAAGGCAACTGTGGGTAAATGATGATTAGAGCCAGATCTTTATGCTTCTTGTTTTGTCTGTGCAGGAGCCGCCCCGTGGGCACAGCAATCCCCGCTGGTGATGCAGGGGTTACCCTGGATGTGACAGGGCTTGGCTCTTGCCAAAGCAGACAGGAGCTGCCTCCGGTTTCTGCTGCCTTGAGAACAGGTCTTCTTAATAGCAATACTATAAAGTAGTAGCAGGGCTCTGTCTCCTACATCCCCTAGGAAGCAAGAGACAGGGTAGTGAGAAGGAAACCACACAAAAGCCTTGCTGCGTTGCTACATCAGCTTTCTGCATTTCATTCCTGGAGGCAGGGTCTGGCTCCTCATCTGCTTTTCATCAGGGCTGAACCCTGCGGTACCCTTGTATGTTTGGGCCGTTTGAGGCTACCATAATACAAACAATAATAAATAACAAGTAAGCAACTGGAGTCTAAAGCCATAGGATGAACTCCTTCCAGGTCTAACGGATGAGGGGAAGGTCCTGGTGGACTGGGAGAGCCCTGACTGATCTCCAGCAAGAGGCTGGAGGTGTCTGCGGGTCCCTGTCACGGGGTGTACACCACGCTGCTGTACGGTTCCTCCTCAGCAGCAGCGGCTCAGACCGTTGCCCAAACCCAGCTGCCCCAGCACCCCGTGTGCCCCTGCTTCCTACCAGAGCTTTGGCCAGCACATTTCAGGAGGCATTATCTCCCTGAGATTGCTTTCCTAAGACTCCATCCTCTTGCGTCTTCTACCTTGTCCCCGGCTTGCAGGGAACTCCCGGTGTTGCTGAGGGCATCCCTGTGTGTACATAATGTGTGTGCCTCAGCAGCTCCTAAATATTTCCAGCAGTTTGTTGTGGTGTGATGCAGAGAGGAAGCCTTTGCGGATCCACCTGTGTCTCCTGTGAGGGCACTGGCTCTCCCCGCGGTGCGGCAGTGCATTTCCCAGCACAGCGTGGCACCGTGTGTGAGGATGGCTGTGACAACAGCCTTTGCGGTGGGGTGTTGGGTCTGTCTGTCTGTGGATCCCTTCAGGTGGAGGGCTGTGTGACCAGCACTGCAGCGGGGAGTGCTGGACACAGCCAGGGCCACCAGTGGCCCAATGGCAACGAGACCTGGAGGGTGCTTGACGGGCTTCTCCGTGGCTGCTCAGCAGTGTGCCACCTCCAAAGTTTGAGAGACCTGACAGGTTGAAAAACCGAAAACCAGAGGCCACACCTTTAATGCCAGTTTGGAAACAGGTATAAAGCATCTGGTTACCCCTGTCTGGGAAGCTAATCCACAGGGAGCTGAAAGCATCTGGCAAAGAAACTCATTTTGCCTTGGGCTTGATTTGGGGAGGGAAAAAAAAAAGCAGTATTTCCAGTTTTTTAATTGGCCTTTGGCAGGCGCAGAGCACTGCCTGGCAGGATCACTGGGATTATAGGCTACAGCGTGCACTGCAAACCAGGACTTCTGAATACCTGCTCAGGGCCTGGTTGATGCGGGGCGTCAGGATGAGTGGGGGCAGAAGCGAGGGCCACGTTTGTCTCCCAGTATCTCCAGCTACAGAACACAGGCACGTTCACATCACGTCAGTGTGTACCATAGCAATGTGCTATCCGTTACCTGACATTGTATTTTAGGCCCTGTTACCAAATTTCTCATTGGTCATAGCAAGAGTGAATGAAGAGGATGAGGGATTTTTGCTATATCCAGATGGTTACTAGATATGGCCTCTATGAAAGATGGATTTTCAGTTTCTTCCTGCTTTACTAGGGCTGATTCCTTTTCTCAGCTTTTTCCGTTTTAGAAATCTGTTGCTGCTGGGTTTTTGCTGGTAGGGTATCAAGGTATTGGAAGGTTAATTCTATTAGGATTCAATTGCTTACGAACAGTTTAATACACACTTTTAAAATTCATTATTTAGTACTGTACATAGATTATCTTGTTTTAGGGTTCCTGAGAAGGCGAAGGCAGGATCTTAGCTCTCAACCACAGCTTTGGAAGGAGCCTGCTGTCAACACAGCCCAGGCTGGTTTGTGTGTTCTGGCTGTACAGTCCCTGTACAGAAATCGGGGAGGCTGGGCAGCATTCTCTCGGGGCTTTAAGCTGGTTTCCCGGTGAAAAGAAGTTGGGCACCCGGGTCCCGTCAGTGCCCTGAGCAGCGTTCCCTTCACCTGCGCTCGACCCACAGTCCCCGTTAAGGAGGGGACTTCGCTTCTCTGCTGCCCCCATCAGTGTCTCCCAGATGCTCTGGGGGGAACTTGTGCAGGGGAAGGTGCAAGTGAGCAAGAGGAGTCTGACATGTAAAACCAGAAAAGGTTATGAAACGTGGCTGAGGGTCTCTGGAAGGTTTCCTCACGGGGAAAAGCGAGGGCAGCTGGGCTCAGCAGCGCAATCGCAGCAGTTGATTGGCCCTAAGCCACCGCTCCGCGCTGTTGCAATGCGTGTCCTGCTGTTGAGACACGCCATGGTAGGAAGCTCTGACACAGCCACCAAGTAACAGCAGCGGCCCCCTATCAGGGTCCTTCCTATTTTTAAATGTGGGGTAAAAATGGCTGGGAACAGAACCGGGAAACAGAATTTGTCTCCAATAAAATGGAGAAGAGCAGGGGCTCGGGGCGAGGGGGACGGTGGCTCAGCAGAAGAGGTCTTCTGCTGGAAAGGGTAATGATGGACTACGGGTAAGAGTTGTCTCGGAGACACACGGAGTGTCCACAAGGCACTCGCTGATGAAGCACACATTCGTGTGCCACATGCCCAATTCATCATCGTTTCAAAGCCATTTCGCCATTGTTTCTATTGCAGCCCATTGTAATAGGCTTAGATGGGAATTATGTAAGTACATTCATTCCCAAAATGACCTGGGGAAAGAAGAGCCCTGACACGTTACAATGAGAGCATCAGGAGTGCTGCGAACCCCAGGTGAGGTGGAGAGCAGTGTGGATTCCTTTTGCAGTTGCTAAGCCAAGCACAGGTAAAAGCAGTGTCAAACTTTTTTTTTCAGTTATTTTTTTCTGGGAGGATGGTTGCTAAAGTTAGTATCACATTGAGGTAGGCAGCATTTCACCTTCTGAGCTGCCTGTTCTGCTTGCATCTATTAGCACTGGGGAATTACTACTTCCTACCATTTGTAGTCTGTAATACTATGTGTTGATGGTTGCACCCAGCCTTTGACGAAGATGTCAAAATGTTTTAAAAAATGCAATTAACTTCCAGCTCGCCCACACTCTTATTCCACTTCGTGAAAATGCCCAATTAAATACCATTAGCTCACAGAAGGAAAGATCTGAGAACTCAAATTTTCAGCCGAGACTTAGCCAGACTTTGTTTGGTGATCATCCCGAATTCTGGGCCCAAAAGCTCTGCAACTAAAATTGAGATTAGTGTCAGCAAAATCACTCTAAAGATGCAGAAATGAATAATCTCATCTCTAGAAATAAGGATGGAAGTGTATTTAGGAGTAGTGCCTTTGTAGCCTTGTACATATTCAATGAACACTGGGCTTCCAGAGTGTTGATCAGGGATGGTCCTGGAGCAGTTGATTTACTCAGAGCATCATGACACTGACTAATGCAATGCAGATCTCTCTGCAGGCCTGTGATGTTTTCCAGAGCTGCTGAGCTGCTGTAATTTCTCAATGAAATCAGAGAGATGCGGGGACCTAGCATTAATTTCCAGTGCTACATAGATGTATCTTAATACAGGGTTTAATTAATGTTCAAATTAATAACCAAGGACTTTGTTTTTTCCATTAACGCATATGTATTACATTTTGATAGTCCGACGGGAAGTGTTCTACTTTGTTTCTCGGCAATACTGTGTATTCAATTTTTATTGTCTGTGATAAAAGCAGCTCAGCCTCATTATTATCCCGGGATTTGGGTGACAGTAGGGAATGCATCGCAGCAAAGCTAGAGCCTGGCTGAGAGCAATTTTACTGTTCCAGGCACAATTACCGTCCATTACAAATTCCAGGAATGAGCACAACCATAACTTTAATAGGTGACTGTGTTGCAGCAGCTCAAAAAGAAAAATGACATCCCTCCCTCAGCTCAGAAGAACAAAGAAATAAATAAAAGGCCTTTGGTTGCATGCTCTGTATTAAACCCAGGCAGTCCTGAAGGCATTTGGCTCTTTGGCTGGAAGCAGCCCTGGCTGTTCCCTTGGCTGCAGCTCCACTGGGTTTGGAGGACTCTTTGGGGCCCTCGTCCCACAGGGGCACAGGAGGCACCTGAGCAGGGGGCGCAGGGTCCGTGCCACTGCCGGGGGTCTCTGGGTCCCCGGGGAGGTGCCCGTGTGCCCCCTCTGAGGGGCTGGTGTGGGAAGACCGGGGTGATTCTAGGACCAGGGTAAACTGATGGTGAAAGGGATTTTCTTTTGTTGCTGTTTAAAAAGCAGCAACTGAGGCTTCACTGAAGTTGTTTGCATTGACTTTCCACGGTTCAATTATTGCTGCTTTATTTAAAGCCTTTTTTCACTAGAAGTGAAACTCGGACCAAGACCCCATTTCAGGAAAGCACTCCCCTATCCAGATAGCACTAAAGTAAATTCCTGGTTTTAAGCAACCGCTCAAATGCCATTGACTTTCCATCTCTTAAGAGGTTGGTTTAGGCAAGTGGATGAAACAGGTCAGAAACTAATATGAAGCTGAAAAAAATCCATCCATTTGCATTGCCCATAACCAGAGAACAGCACAAACGCTACCCAAGGAAAAGAGCAAGTGCTGAAAATTAAACTGATCTTGTTTTTTTCAGCAAAACTCTTTAATTTAAATAATCTTAAATTTACCATTAGTGTAAGAAGTATGGGCGTGATACTGTTTATTATCCTTTATCACCTCGTATCACACTCACGTGCATGAAGAGTACTGGGAGGGAGTTACTCAGTGGAGACTCTTCAAGCCTCTAACACCTCACTTGACAAGGGTTCTCATTTTCTTGCAGCTTCAGTAATTAATGCAGCTAATGTATGAAAAGGGAAACTGTCTATACAGGTTCTAGACAACATGATTTCCATGCCTACATTTTGTAACTTTTTAATTAATTTGTGTTCTTGAAGTAGCAATATTAACATAATTTGTTGCAGAGATTTAATCGCGTATGACACTTCAGCTGCCCAGACGTTTGTATTTGAATAACTGTATGAGGTTACTCGTGAGAGCAGGATCTCCAGGTAGAGCAGACGGGTTTTCCCTTCCCAGGCGTCTGTCCTCGAGTAGCCTTTTGCGATTGCAGGGCAGCGTGTCGGATTCATGGGAGCTGATGGTCCAGACTCCTCACCAGTGCCTTGGGCCACCGGTTTTGGCCACCGTACCTGTCTTTACACAGCTCCCTTTATAAAGGCTGCAGCCCAGGGTGTTCTTCTGAGCTCAGCTGAAGCATGGTGATGGGATAATGTTGGAGAACGTGGGGTTTACGTTTAACGTTTTCTCCAACGTTAGCCCATCACTACGCTCAGGGCCATTGCAGTGGTCTTAATTCTTATTTCACTTCATGGGAAAAAGAAACAGAACAAGGAGTTAAGTGCTTTTTTTTTTTTTTTCTGTGTCAATAATCCAACCAGTTTAAATGTATATTTATTCTATGTTTGAAATAATGCAAACTATTCAGAATGCTATGAGAGCTATGAAAAACACAGGGCTTGGAAAAATGGCAGTTTTTGTGGTTTAGAGGTTTTGAGTAAAGTTTCACAACCAATCAGCCCAGAATAATGTCCGGTAAAAGCATTTCTGCTTGTTAGTCTATTTATTTATTTACTTTGGCTTTGTGAGCCAAGGCGAGACACATTTGGAGGAAGGTCAGTGAAAATACTCCAGATCTGTGAGAGGGTCCAGGTCCTGCAGAGTGCTGGGGACCCACAGTCCTGGTGGTGCTCACCAGGGAGGAGCTGGAGCACAACCTGCCTGCCCGGGTGGCGCGGGCTCGCAGCCCTCACCGGGAAGGGAAACCAGTATCAGGCCATTGGATGCTTTACTTTGGCGGCCACCAGTGTCTGTGTGTCTCCTCCTTGGCTGGTGGCCCTGATGGCATCTGCCTCGCTGGAGATCTACACTTCACTTGATGTTGTGTTGTCCTGCGGCCATCCCAGTGGCCAGCCTGCCCCCACGGTGGCGCCTAAGCCCTGACCCCTGCCCTGGCAGAGGCTTCTGAGGGGATGGGCACAGCCAGTGGTCCCTTGTCCCCCTCCCCACACCGTGCTCACCTGTGTAGTACGATGTTTTGCTTTTGGGTTTAGGTCCCCGGGACATTGGTGTGACTTGAGTTCAGGGAGGGAGATCTCCCTGAGGAATGTGTTTGCTCCCGGTTTGCTCAGCTCGTTCCCGAGTTTCCAGTGGGAGAGGCTCCCCCTGCCCAGCTCTCAGCGGGGGCCGCCCGGGGAGGGCTCCAACAGGACCTGGGTGTTCCTTGGGGAGCGCAGGTGGTCCTGGGGCTCAGGGTTAGTTGTCTCACTGTGCTCCAGCCCCTCTTGGGCACGGCGGTGCTGTGACCCTGGCCCTGCAGGGAGCCGAATGGCTGTCCCGTGGCAGAGCTTCCGAGAGCATCCGGAGCCTTGCTGGGGCTGGGGGCAGTGCCCACAAGGGCCAAATCAGGGGTGCTTTGCTCCGTGCCTTCTGCTTGTGTCCCTGTGTGTCACCAACATGTTGCAAATACCTGCCACCAGGAGGTTTCTGCGGAGGAATCAACAGTCTTGAAAAGCAGAGGCTGGTCCCCATCCTGCCCATCCCCTGGGCTCTGGCAGGGTCCGTCCCCGCAGCTGTAGGGCCAGGGAGCAGGCACAGCCCAGTGAAGACCTGTCATCCCTCACAGAGCCCCCTGCCTTGCCAGCTGGCCCAGTGGCACCCTGCGCCCGGGGGACACCTGGGCACAGGGCCCTGGCTGTGCCCTGGCCATGGCATGGCTGTGCCGTGCCAAGGTGGGCGCGCACCAGCAGCCACCCTGGCTCTGGAGGATCCCAGGGGAGAAGCTGTGGCAATCTTCTGAGAGCACTGCCACCTTGTGTCAGTCCATCCCGCGCTCGGGCAGTGCCATGTCCTGGCGTGGATGGGCAGATGTGCTGCCTGTGGAGATCCAGAGGTGGCTTTACAGCCCGGGGTGGCTGTTTGTCACTGCTGGGCACCCTCTCTGGTGGCACGGCTCCCTGGCCGCAGGAGCAGGGCTGCCTGTGCCACTCTGTGCCTACGCATGAGCCAGGGTGATGCCACCCTCTCCTTTGGATCCTGAACGTCCACAGCCCAGGCTGGGTGTCCAGCCAAGGCAAGGAGCCTGGAGTGCCCTCAGCAGCCCCACGGAGCAGTCAATTGCTCTGTGCAATGTGGGAAGAGAGGCCAGAAGAATGTTTTGTTGGTTTATTTTTCTTTTCTAACCTGGAAGGTCAGCCGTAGTTCTCCCCATCCTCTCCTCCCTGCCCAAACAGATTGTTGGGAGCTGCATGCTTCCATGGCGCACATTCTGCACTACATTAGTTTAATGGCACTGTCACTATGAATTGCAAACTTTCTCAGCTCCCCCCTGTGCTGGTGAAACATGGCAACATAAGGAACATCTGCTCCCTTACCCTTTGCTGGAAATGGGAAACATCATATTGCATTTTTGTTATTAGCCTTATTTGGATGCCAGTGGTTTTGTTTCTAAACACATCAAGGCAGCTGAATAACCTTAATTGAGTACTACAGAAAAAGCATGGTTTCATGCAAATACAGCTGCCAGGGTAATTATTAGGACAATACAGAACTTCTATTCCTGAGATGGGTTCCAGTTCCTTGGTTTTTATATTGCTCCCTTGCTGCTGAGTTTCATTATAAACATCTCCACACAAACCAATCTATAGTTAGGCAGTAAACAAGTTAAGTCCTTAATTTTGTACATTAAAAAGCCAAACAAACCTAATGATTACAATGCACATTTGAGCCTTTATTTGTACACGAAATTAATCACCTAATCTCCACTAGGAACAGCTACCACAGGTAAATCTCTGCCTTACATGGTTTCAAACGACCCCCAAGATTTCTAGTGCAATTTCATTAAAGAGAACAGATTCCTGCATCTCCTATGGAAGACGACAGTATGTGTAAATGGAATCAATTAATGATTCCCAGATTTAATTATAATGGATTCATTGTTATTGCATGATCGACCACAGCATGCAAACGGCAGTTAAGCAAAGCACATATATGCAGTTGTCTCGTCCACCCATTATATAGAATCACTTTGTTATTAAGCTTGAGGGCAAGTCAGAGACCAAGAATACAGCAAAGGCACAAAAAATGGCAAGAATGATTCCAACAGTTTTGTCGGTGTCTTTCTGCACTGCAGCATACACGCATCTTTCCCGATAGGCACACTTTTAATGAACCTTAATGAAAATATTTTGCTTTTATCTTATCTCCTCCACCAGCTTACTGGAGCATTCCAGAATACTGTTAGCCAGGTGGGGCTTGCTCAGTTTTGGGTAGCTTTGCCTAGATTTGGAGAGGTCTTTGGTGAAGCCTGAAAATCAGGCTTCTGGTGGGAATGATGGGGGTGCTTTTTGCCCTGCAGATTCAATTAGGTTTAGTTCTCTTTTAGACCCACAGCAGAATCCGTGGCTGCTTTGCATCACCCCCGAAGGATGTTTGGTGTAATTCCTTAGAGAGCTGTGCTCGTTGTGGCAGAATAGTTGGGTCTGGTGTCGCAGGAGCACCAGTTTCTCTGTAAGGCAGGCTGTAGGAGCAGCAGAGGTTTCGCAGGTCAGGATTGTGTTGTATCAGCAGAACTTTTGTGGGGAAGCTGCACAGCACGTGCCTGCCCTGTCTGGCTCAGTCTCCACGACTAATAACATCTACTCCAAATTTAAAGCGGCACAAAGGTCAGCAAACCAGATTTAGTAGGGGGGTATCTTTGCTGGAGTCATTAGAGCTGATAAACTTGGCCTGATATTTGCTGTTGGAAGAGTGAATATGGGAACAATTCTTCAAGTGTTTATTTTCATTTTTACAATTGCAGAACAAAGCAATTTGCAGCAAAGCGTTGTATGCAGCTGCAACTCTGCTCACAGAGCGTAAGTCACAGAGGATGCCAGGCTCGGTGTTTGGGTTTAATGCTAGAAGTTTCTACCCGGTCATTTCTGTCTCCCCCAGTACCTCCTCACTGAGAAACAGACGCCCTGCGTACTGGCGCTGGTCTCTAGTGGGAAATCCATACTGATGGTATGGACTGTGGCAGTGGTGGTGTATACTGAGTTTTTCCTTTGTAAAAGTCATATTCCCCCACAGCTCTATCATATCCCCTGGTATTATTTCACAGGTCTCCCAATTGGCGTACTGTAATTCTCAGCCAATCGATTAACACATGCCTGAACCCCAATGCAGCCTTGCCTATGCCTCTAGCAATTAAAACAAAGGCAAAACTGCCTGTGAATTTTTGGATGGGTTGATATTAACCAGGCTAAAAGTTGCAGATGCAACTGAAAAGGGCCAAAGACTGTGAAAATGAGGAATGAGCGCCGTCCTCTCGAGGAAAGATTGGTGGGGCAGAGTTTGTTCAGGGCTTTGCTTGACCAATGTTATTCTATTTTAACAAATTTGCATCAGTAACTTTGCGGTGGTTTGTAGTTCGAGTACAGTGTGTGCTGTGCTGTGTTTGGGATTTGTTATTAGTAAACAGCCCTGAGTGCATGGCTTGTGGAGCCGGAGCCCAGCGTTCGTTTTCTGTGCAGCCCAGCGTGGGATGTTCCCCATCGGCACGTTTGGAACTCTGAGGAAGAGAAGACAGACCCAGCTCCTCCTGGAGTTACAGTCTGCGGCCGTCTGTTGTGTCAATCAAAGGGGGAAACTTCAATGTGAGCAAAGCACCTCGGTATCTTGAGACACCAAATTGTTGGAGAACCTCCATTTTGTAAAACTTTCAAAAGCAGATTCATGTCTTGGGGATGTATCTGAGACCCTTCCTCTCCTCTGATCAAGCCCATTCCTGGGTGTTTGCTGGGCTGTGACTCACGTGCTTCCAGTCCAGCGTCACCACTTGCAGTAGGTGACACCCGGGGCACCCCTCACCTCCCCGAGCCAAGCGCGGGTGATGGCAGTCCCAGGGAGCCGGTCCCCACGCTGTGACGGGGCTGTGCCCCGTTGCCAGGCAGCTCCCTGCCCCTTTGGGCCCGTGGCCAGGCCATGCTGAGCGGCTGATGGTGAGGGGAGCGGGCACGGCCAGCCGGGGTGCTCGGTGGGGACGGGGCAGAGGGCAGGAAGCGGGCAGTGAGTCACCGTCCCCACGGCGCTGGCGAGGCGGCAGGGCCGGGCACAGCCCCTCGCTCGGCACGGGCCGCTCGGGCACGGGCTGCTCCTCGGCGAAATTCATTGCATCTGGTGCTGTTCACTTCCTTTCCGTTTTTATCTAGTCTCTCTGGGCTTCCTGTCGGCACCTCGCGCCGGGGGGGACAGCCCGGTGCCCGCTCGCTGCGCAGCACCCAGCCGCTGGTGGGGACAGCCTGGGCTCAGGTTCAGCCCCGGGGCGTCCCCCGGAGGTGCCCTGCCGGGATGGAGAAGGGCTGGGGCACCCAGGGACCTCAGTGAAGTCTGTGACATGGATCCTGTGTTTCTGCTGGAAAGGACCATGAGAAGCAGGCAGCAAAGACAAGAAAGTCAGCTGTAAAATACAGATTCTAGTTTTTCTTCTCACTTGTCCCTTTGATTATCTTTTATTTGTGCTGATATAACCATTTGCTTGAATATTTTCAGCTTTTCTCAGGCCTGTGAACTTTTGTTTTTATAGAGTGAGCTTGTTTGCCAGGCAGGTTTTCCTCAAACTCTCCTGATGCCAGTAATTAAGGGATTATTGTAATTACCTCACTGGTGCAGATATTGAGTATTAGCGCTGAGGCTGAATGTGCCCACTTTGATTTCCCTGCAGTGACGCTAGGTAGGCTGTGGCTGATCTCTGCTCTAAATGAGTACAGTGTCATTAATGACAGCACTCTTACAATGGGCACTTTTGTGCTTAAGAAGCTTTCTATACCTTAATCCAACCTGATGCAAGCTACATATGCAAATGTATTACAGGTACAATTTACTTCATGGCATTAACAGAACATAAAAAGAGATTCAGGCTGCCCTGTGAAGTGTTTAATGAGCTGTGGGTCAGATCCCTGGAGCTGGCCCAGCTCCACGGGCTGCAAGTTGGGGCGTACTGCCTTCCTTTCCCTTTCCTGTGCCTGGCACCAGCCCGGGTGCCCTGCTCCTCCCAGGCTCGGGGGCTCTTCCCGTCTGCGCTGGCCATCAGGGGTCACCAGGAGTTGAAAAGCATCATAGGCTCTTTGTGGGCTGCTTTTCCCCAGGCAGCCCAGCAGGGATGGCAGGGGGACGTGCCGCTGGCTGCCACCGCGCCGTGGTCCAGGAGCAGGGCAGGCCATGGCCGCCCCGAGAGGACACCCCACCCCGGGCCAGCAGCCCTGCTCCTGCGGGTCCTGAGCAGGGCCGTCACCTCCAGCGAGGAGCGAGGCAGCTCTGCTGAAAGGGTGGCTCTGGTGGGTCAGCGTATCCAGCACGGCTGCCATCCCACAGCCTGCTCTGCTGGCCCACATCTGGCTCTTTCATGTCTGGCCTGAAATGGCCTTTCTCCTAACGGCAGCTTTCCCACTGCACGCAGGCTCCTGAGGTGATGATAACATTATGTTTCCCTGCAAGCTGTGCATGAGAAGCCGTGTCTTGTTTTGCATTTCATCCGCTATAATTAAACTGGCGATGACACCGCTCGGGACCTGAGTACCCTTCCACTGTGGCCAGTACAAAGCCCTGACGTTCATGGGAACGAGGTCTGACCCTCCAGTTCCCATGCAGATCACTATTCTTCATTCCGTACTCTGCCCTGCTCCCTTTCTAACTGGCTGTAAAAGTATCTGTGCTGTGAGACAAACGGTGCCTGGACTGCACGGGAGAGAGCCCGCGCTCGACGTGCGTGCTCCTCGTTGGCAGAGGAGCAGCCCGGAGCTATGACGATGCCCACAGAGAAATAATCCCTGCCGTTTCTCCAGCCTTGAATTCGTGTTTGTCTTTCTGCTATAGAGGCTGTGTGCTCTGTGTGCCATCTCCGCTCGCTTCCTGCCCTTGGCCAGCTGTGGATTGATGATAGCATCTTCAAGTTGTTGGACTTCCTCTTCTTGTCTTTAATCTCTTCTGGTTTCAAAATGGCCCCCGCACTTACAGTTACCGACCACAGCAGGCAGATAGTGGCAGCTGGCAGACAACACCGAGCGCGCTTTGAACACAAAAAGAGATCTCTTCTTTAGGTTATATAAGAAGATTTAGTGCTAAGATTTAGTAAAATTCAAATTTCTGAAATGTTTGGCAGTTAATATCTTAAATGTGCTAATTCTTGACATTTTCAAATTCATGTTGGCTATGACTTGACTCAGCAGTACCTGCAGGAGCAATGAGAGCCAGTAACACATTTATGCTGCATAGCATATACATTCAAAACGTGGCAACTTAAAGAGGATTTTATGCTGCATGAACTTCATCAACTGGCTTGCGATAGCCTCCCCTCAGACCATGCGGTCCTTGCCCTGAATCTGCAGGGATCAGACAAGCACCACGTTTTCTGTAGTAACACCTGTGCTCAGAGCCAGGCTAAGCCAAGCCTAACACAGTTGTTCAGAAGCAAAGCCACAGGTGATTTTGCTTCCTCTTCCTTTCCTTCTTCATTAAAATCTGGTTTCACAGGGCACAGAGCCTGAAGGAGCTGCGGAGCAGATGTTTTGAAGAAAGTCCTGGCCAGAAGCCACTTTGTGTCTGGTTGCTTTTGTTTTAAGATAGAGAGGGAAATGTACCTTATTATATATAGGTGTCTCTTCCAAGATGTATGGAAAGTAAGAACGAGTCAGGAAATGCAGAATGTCTTCAGTCAGGTGCCACAGACCTGCCCAGCTGGGAGCGCAGCCAGTGCACAACTGACTTAGCTGGGGCACCCGTGTGGACCGGGGTCATGAAGATGAGAGGACTCGGTCAGTTTGCTGTCAGCACGCACTGTTAGTTACAAGCTGCTTCTTGAGCTGAGTTCTGTGGTACAGTCGTGCGATTCTGCTAATGCAGTTGTGATTCTACATTATGGGCTGCCCAGGAAAGTGGTGGAGGCACCATCCCTGGAGGTATTTAAAAGACAGGTTGACGAGGTGCTTAGTGACTTGGTTTAGTGATGGTTTTTATCAGTTAGGTTGATGTTTGGACTGGATGATCTTAAAGGTCCCTTCCAACCTAGACAATCCTATGATTCTATCATAGTTAGCATCAGAGTCTAACCCTGGATGATGGTAGCAGTTTTTGGTTCTGAGGTCTCTGCAGTCATTACCTGTCAATGTGCCTTCAGGACACTGCACCGTCTTGCTTTCCTCTCTCTGCTCACAGTCCCAGATTGCAAACTGTTGTACTTCAGAGGTTTATTGCAACAGTTTTGTTTAAGGCTGTCATTATCTGCTCAGTGTTTCATTGGGAGGGAAGTTGTGTTTATCATTCAGGAATGGTGGCCACAAGCAGGAGATGGATATTGAGTTTGTGATGCTTCTCCAGATGCTGTACCTGAGACCTCAGCCCTGCAGGGCCTGAGCAGCTTGGGCTGAAGCCAGTTGGAGGTTGATATGATCAGTATCATGGACTGGTGGGGGATGGTGGAGGGTTTATCTTCTCTAATGTTATCTCCTCTTGTCTCTTGCTTCATTTATAGAATGGGGACTATGTCATAAAAGTTCCTTTATCAGCTTGGCTTTAGGGTTGTTTGAGCAGCTTTAGTCCCAGCCATCTTCTGCTGGAACCCTCATACCTTTTGGGCTTGATCCAAAGCCCAATAAGGACAAATCAGGCCAAAGTCTCACAGGCTTTGGGGAGAGACTGGAAAAGATTATACTGTGCAAGTCTGATGGCCAAAATGTCCTCAGAGAGCCCCAGAGCTAATTGGCAGCTGTAGGTGGACCTCCTGCCCCAGTGTGCTGGCAGCATGGCCAGGCTCGCAGGCTGAGGAGATAAGATTCGTCCTGTGCAACTCTCACCTATCTGCTCTTTTTTGACTCCAGGAGCCAGGATGCAGCTTTTACATCCTACACAACATTTTGCGTCAGTAGGTGCCTCTTATCTGATGCTGCCTTCTGGCAGAACAGCTCCTGCGTCCATCTCAGCGGGTTCTGCAGAGCAGCCCACCCAGCAGGGAGGACTCTCAGCCCGAGTGAGCCCACAGCACCCCCCTGGAGCAAGGCTGGCCACTCCAACGGCACCCGCCTCCCCAGCAGGCTCCCGAGTGGCCTCCACTGTGGTGGCCTCTATCCTTAGACCTTTTGTAAGTGTCTGCACATCAGGACAGTGGTCCAGGAGGAGAGAGCCGGTGCCAGAGCCCTGCCCTGCAGCGGCAGGGAGGAGATCGATGCGGTATCAGCATGGGTGTCACAGCGCTATCTCGTCTGTCTGGCCTCCAGCAATCACCCTGCGTGTCGCACAGTCCTCTCCTCTGCTGGCTGTCCAGCTGCCAGGGGTGGCCAGCAGCCGGCTGTGAGTACATCTGGAATTTGTTTTTCAAAGGGTTACTTCCCCCCCAGACTCAGGACAGAGAGACGCCAGCCGAAGGGGAAGGAGGCAGTGGACAGAGAGCTCAGCTGTGTCTCATTGGGCTGACACATGCACTCCCTCTGCCCCCACCTGATCTCTGTGACCTGATGGGCCAGAAATCAGATTGTCATTGGCAACAACCCATGTTGGCCTGAAAGCCACAGATTACCTTCTGAGAAAGCCTGACGTAACTTTTCGTTCTTGTTACCAAGTGTGGAGGGAAGACACCCCCCATACGCCTCCTCCCTCCCCTTGGTTCAAGGATTTCAGTTTCCACGTAGAAGGTGGTGTTGGTGGACAGGATCCACGTGCTTGCATGGACACGTTTAGATGTGAGCCCGGGAAGAGCTGATCTCCTCTTCAGGATGCCTCATCCTTACTTCCCCATTGAGATTGTACATTTGCACAGCGCTGACTTTTCAGAGATGCTGAACCAATGGGGGCTGCAAAACCTCCACTTGTGTTTCAGCCCAGATGTACTTTGTTTGCCACTGAGTATTGTGTCAGGAAAATATTTAATGGTAGGGGAAGAAAGAGTACCCCTTCTCTGATATGAGCAATATATTCTCAAGAGCTCAAATTGCTACCTTTGCTTAAGCTAAACAGTCTTGTGTTGTGTTGTGTTATCAGAGGCTGAATACTGATTTTTGCCAAACTGGTTTAAGTCCAGCCTTTCCCTACTGGCTTCAGGGAAGACAATCTGGATTTATCCCATTGATCGAGCATTTCAAAACAATCATGACTTCACACTTCCAAAGCCATTACATTTAATCTTGTCAATATGAACTGAACATGCAAGCAGTGCAGGAACACTAACAAATGGGGAAAGTCTGCCCTGAAAGCCCAGCAAGACCTGCCCTTATCAGCCCAGGACATATAAATCACATTCTTTTCCAGCTCATTTAACCTTGGCCAGTGGCTTTATGCCTCAGTTTGCTCCATTTCCAAAAATGTGTCCAGTTCCTCTCTTGATGCATAGCTAAGGCTCTCTTCTATCGCTGACTCTGTCAACTGGGTAGTATCCCAGCCCCTCCTAATTGTGTAATTCTGCCTCAGTTTAAATATATTATTCCACTTTTGCTTTCAAATGAGTTGTCTCAGAAACAGCACTGGCACCGTGAGGTCCCTTTAGCTGTCTGGTTTCTGTGTACTTTTCCTAGAGGAGCTCTAGCTTTTTACTAATTTATATCTCCCTTACGCTCCCCACCGTCAGGCGTGTGGCTGCGTGTTGGAGCCCACAAGGCACACAGAAAAGGGAGGGAGAGACCCAGTTGGGCTTTAATGTCAAAAACTCAGATCTGGGTGCAGCAAGAGGTGCCGGTGCTGGGAGAAGCTGCAGGGGTCCTGACAGCCCAGCCCCACGGGCTCTTCCCCCTGCTGCCGTCAGGGTTTGGGGTCAAAATGCGGCAGAGGCTGTGCCATGGCTCTCGTGCTTGTTCTTTGGGGGTCGCTGAGAGCTCCGAGCTGGGGCTCCGGGGTACCTTGGATCCAGCAGCAGGAGGGTGAGCACCTGGAGAAAAAGGTCTGTGACCAAAGGGACATCTGAGACAGGCTGCCAGCATCAACAGCTCGTCTGAACCGGGCTGGTCTAGGGGTGTGACTGCTTCAGTACAAAGCTCTTACAGGGACTAATTACCATTAAACTGCCCAGATTGTTGAAGATTAAATCCATGTGCTGCGTACAGCCATGTTACCTCCCTAAGGACATAACCTGTGTCACGCTGAGGCTTGGGTCTGCCCTGAGCAGGACGCGGTGCTGCGCAGTCTCCGACGAGCCCGGGGGGAGGCAGAGCCATGCCATCCTCCCGGTGTTTGTTCTCCCGCAGGAAGAGCGAGAGGGTGCTCCGATCAGTGCTAACGTGTTTTAGATGGAGCCCAGCACACTTACGCGATGGGTGCGTGCATTCCGGCGCAGTGGGCAGTTACACAGATTTGTAGTGTTTTCATAATGTGCTGCTGTTCCAGAAGACATGGCATAAATTTCTGGGTTTGCTGCAAAACTGCCGATTTTTGCTGTCACTGCCAGCCTGTTCTGTCCTCTGCGCAGAGCTTGTCAGGGCTTGGGAGCGCCGCGCGGGGGGAGCTCCGGCAGGGCTGCGGGCGGTGGGTGCCAGCCCTGAGAGCGCTCAGAGGGAGCCCGCTGAGGTGCAGCACCGAGGGCTGTCTGTGGGCAGATGCCTTGACCATGAGCCAGGGCACAACCTTCTCCTGTTAGATGTTGAGGGGAACAAAGTGGTCCCTGCCCTTCAGAACTCATGGTCTTTATAGAACAACTATTAAAAATATTGAATATAGTTTTAAACACATGCATGATTTAAAGGAACAGGTAGAAGAAAAGTGTGGGTGGAGGGTAATGCTGTTATAGTATTTTTGCCCTGAGCCAAGTGAAACCTTTCCAACCAATGGCTGATTTACATATTTACATTAGCAGCATTTTAAGTATCCTTTTTTATTCCAAATTTTTGCACAGAAAAATCTTCATTATAAAAAAATCTTATTTTGCTTATACACTGATAAAGATGTTAAGTAAGAATTCTTAAAACATTTTCCTGCTCTGCAGAGGCGTCGGGATGTAGCAACACCATATTTAAAAATATTCTTTCCTCTTCCTGGCAAGATTTCTAATTCCAGTGGAGCATGACAACATCTCCTTCTGCTTTGATAATGTCGTGCATGCATGTGCCTGCTGTTAGTTGCAGGACAATGACTTCACACCAGACACAAATGGCCAGCGACTGGAAAAGCCAAAATTAAGACTCTGTTTATGTTAATAATAGCTTTCCTCTGTGCTTTGTGTGTTCCTTCTAGTGGAGGAGCTAATTCCAGCTTTGGACCAGTTTGCAGCCGATCATCTGCTCGGGGTGGCTTTTGAAGTCACGATGTGCCGCGAGGCTAGAAGATGTTGGGTTTCTTCCATTGCCACTTGCAGGGGTGAGCAGTAGCTGGCTTGGCAGAGGCTTGACACCAGCAGTGCTGCCATGGCTCCTGTGCCAGCTCCTTGGGATGGGCAGCCAGGGTTAAGCTACGGGCTTTTCTACATCCTCTCTTTTCTTTGCGTGTGCAGCAAGACAAAGCTCGCCTCACTATTTGCTTGTCTAAATGCAGGTATCTTCTGGCAGGGCACCACAGTGGTGCTCACAGGAGCAGCCCTGGAGATGATCTGCGCTTACTGGCTGTGAGGAGGCTGGTGGACATTGGGACGTGCTCCCTGCAGGTACCCCTGCAGACACCGTCTCTACACCTGAGTGTCGGCACAGGGGAATGTGGAGGTGCTGAGAGGAACCTTGCCCAGCGCGCACCATTTCTGTGAGCAACGGACTTTAACCTTTGAAGTTAGAGGCCAGACAAGAAATTAACTCTTTATGATGAGTATCTGTGGAGTGTGCGGATGGGGAAAAAGTCTGCCCAGAGCCCATAAGGATCAGTCCTTCACTTTGATTGCTGGTGAGGAGAGAGTGACCTGACCTTCCCTGACCTCCTCCCTTTCCACCAGGAATGAGGGGTGAGAGGAAGTGCGGCCTTCCTTTGATTCGCTACATTAGTTCACCTTCCCCAGAAGGAAGTGCTGTCCCAAAGCCTGCAGCCCTGGTAAGGGAGCCCCAGTAGTTTTGTTCCCCAGGCAGAGCAGTAGTGGGCTCTATGTGACAACGTGGATGACAATCCAGCAGAAAGCACAGAGAGCAGTCTTGACTCACCGCCATGGGTGCAAGAGCAGTTCTTTGAACCCGCTGCACTCCTGGGAACAGCTTTCTTGGAGAGGTGACTCATTGCCGGGGAAGTCCAGGATGAAGTATGGACACCGCCTTCCCAAAAGGGACAGCTGTGATCTCTCACACGGACTCCTCCCCTGACTGTCGTAGCTCCAACAATGACTTGCTGCTTCTGGGAAAGAAGACCACGTGGTGCAGGTCTCGGGGACGTGTCTCCTCACTGTCACTTCCGAATTAGTAAGACTGGGCCACTACATGTAGTGCTCCCTCAGTCTTTGCCAATGAGGGCTTGCAGATGGTTTAATGGGTCTTTCTCAGTAGCCAAAGTAGTTTGCAATGTGATTTCTGGAAAGGCTTTTGTCTTTTTCACACTTTGCAGAAATCTAATATACATTTAATCCACCTAGTTCAGTAGTGTCACACACTCTGTGGCCTAACCTTGGTCATACAAGGTGATAGCAACAGAAAATTGGTCCATCACTTCTCATCCACAAATTTCTTTGCTACAAATAAGCCAAAAATTTGTGGGGAAATTCCAATAATCCACAGAGATTTTGGGGGGAGCATAGACAACCTCAGAGCCCTCAGAGAGGGGCACCAGCTCTGGACAGAGAACAGCAAAAATGAAGGGTCAGAAAGAACCAGTGAGGGTGAGGAAACATGGGACCAAAAAGCTGTGAGAGTTCGTAGCAACTTTCAAGTGATGGACAGTCCCAGTAGGTGACTTTGAGCTTTGGGCACATCTTTCATCAGTTGTGGTGAGGTTTGAAAGACAGGGAAGAAAGGAGGAGCGTGTGAGACTGAGGGTGGAAAATTCAGGTGAATGGTATGGAGGGGCATCCATTCAGCATGAGGAGGGTGAAGAGTATCTGCAGGGCAAATAAGTAAGAGAACAGAAAGAATAAGTCTTGAGAGAGCACAAGGATTATGGGAAGCACAAGGACTGTTGAAGGACACAACCCAGGGCAGCTCACAGAGCTCTAAGTACATAAAAACATACTTGGCTCCAGAAATTTCTAATCTGGAGATGGTTGGCAGCTGGGAGAGCACCCAGGGGAAATATTGTATGTGCTTACCCTGTGCTCATACTTTTCCCCAGGCATTTTGCTTTTGCCCACTGTTGGAGACAGGAGCAAGATGGACCTTTGGCCTGGCCCAGTGTGGCTGCTCTTGTGTTCTTGTGCTCTCGTGTTGTGAAAGAATTGGAGTCCTTGTGGTGAGTCCTGCGTTCTTTAGCACAAGCTGCAGGACAAACCGCGCTTATCGCGGCGCCATTGCTGAGTCAGGCAGGGAAGGGATCTTGCTGACATTCCTCCTCACGTTGTGCACAACGTGCTGAACACATTGTGAGGGGGAGACTCTATGTTTCCCAAAACCAGCTGGGCTCTTCACCGAGACGGCTCTTGTGTAGGTAGAGCGCGTTGCTGCGGGTGTTGCTGGTCCAGCTCCCGGTCGCGGAGGGGTGGCGGCAGCAGCTCTGTCTGACAGACCTCGTTGCTCTTCTGGGTTAGTGGCCAAGCCGTGGGGTTGCTGGGGCTGCCTGGGGAGCCTCTCCTGGGCATTCCCCTCACCTCCGGCCCACTGCGGCCCAGTACCCTCCGTGCTTCGCCTTGTCACCCACAATGTGCTTATGAGGCTGATTTTGTTCCCCGAGGGGATGGAGGGGCTGGTGGATCCCGTTGTTCCTCTCTCTGCGCGAGCATCTTGGTGGCTGGGGACAGGAGAGCTTTCTGAACCTCCCCTCTCTAGACCTTTTGGCTGCCTCCCTCCTCCCTGACTTCTTTGGCTTGGTACTCCCAGCTCTCTTGATTAGCTCCCATGATTAGTACTATCCTGTTTTGTCTATCGGGGCTGGCATTACCAAGAAGGGTCTCCATTTTTCCAGGAATATTGTGGTACTTTTTAAAAATCAGTGTCTCCCAAAGAGGCAAAGGTACTGTTAGACTCTCCTGATAGCTGTACTCACCTTCTTTTGTCTTCCTGCTTTTCCTTGCTTACTTATTCCCATGGTAAGGATGACAATATTTCTATCTATTAACAGGTAGGAAGAAGGGGAATCTTCTTCCAGAGTAAATGGGAGGACAAGGAGGGTGAGAGCAATGTTTATACACATACACAGTAATTTCTCCTCGGTGTATGCATACATATGCGCATGAACTATATATATCTACAATACATTTTTTCTAAGGCCAATGTTTTTCTCTGCAAAGCCCGGACCCCACTTAGGGGAGAAACAAGGCTTGCCAATAGCTGGATTTAATTTATAAGAAACTAGGTGGAAATAATGATGAGGAAATGAGAAAAATAAGCTTTTGATGAAATAATTAATGACTAGTTGTGACACAATCTCACAGCAGCAATCCAAGGCTCGGGGAGATCAGAGGAGCCCATCCGCTGCCAGACAATGCTTACCATGCAAAGCCAAGTAGCCTCCTGTTTGCAATTTAAAATCATAACCATATACATGAGCTGCAGTTGGTGGCGGCTTGTTTGTTTTAAGTTCTCTCCTAACGCAGTAACAGCACTCCCTTCGCGCTGCATCTGCAGGAGTACGGGGCCGCGGGTTCCAGGCGGTTACGGAGCGTGTAGGACAGGTCCAGCTCCAGGGCCGCCAGCGCCGGGAAAGGAACGTCTCAACGTGTGCGAGTCGTTCTGCACCAAACTGAGCAGAGCCCTGCTGCTTCACAGCCGGGGCGAGCGGCCGAAACCGGGGGTGTCTGGGGAAGGCAGGGACTGCTGAAGAGCCAGAAAGAGGTGAAAAGGAAAACCAGGCCTTTTGTCGGGACGATTCCGTTTGCTCTCACTGAGTCCTCACCCCTGTCGCTGATATTTTCATGAACCCACAGGTGGACAAAGTTGAAAAACAGTTGGTCCAAAATATTTTTTGCGGAAGGCTGAGGCGTTGCTTTCTCCCAGTCCTCAGAGCCGAGGGTGAGCCGTGGCGGTGGGCTGGTTCTGCTCAGGAGCTGAAGGGAATCTGCCGTGTCCCACGCACTCAGCTCTGCCCCCACGGCAGCCAGGGCTCGGCCATGCCCGCTGCATCCCTCTGGCTGCACTGACTGCATCCCTCTGGCTGCACTGACTGCATCCCTCTGGCTGCACTGACTGCATCCCTCTGGCCGTGCCCGCTGCATCCCTCTGGCCAAAGGGAAAGGGGCAGAGGTTCTGGGGGAGCACCAAAGGGGCTGCCAGTGCTGGGGGTGCTGCTCAGCCAATGGAGCCAAGCTACAGCCAGTCTGGGACCCCCAAAACCGCTGCCACATGGGCACATGGTGGCCACAGCGTGTGTGCCACAGCATTATCTGTCAGTGCTGATGGAGCTGCTGCCACCATCCGAGTCCCAGCCTGGCCAACTGTGGAGGTGCAGAGCCCCCTCTCCCCAGCCAGCTCTGGGGATAACCCCCAGCACTGGGCTGCTCCGACACCCCCTGTTCCCAGCAGAGAGATGGGGGACAGCCTGCTCCTAATCGCTTCCAGAGGTCCTGTTTCCAGCTTGGTCAAGGCTCTGCTGAGTCATTTTCATGCAGGATGAGTTATGGCTGTGTTTAAAACCTCTTTATTACCCTTCAGTAATCCGGAATTCAATCTTGCGTTTTTAACGTTGCACTTCTAAAGGGCAGATTTATATGTAAAACACTTTACACTTTGGTTTCCTCCTAAATAATAACTAACGTTGTTCTTCTGAGTGCTTTATGACATTAGCTAACTAGTCCTGACAACACCCTGCTTTTCCATATGCACAGCAGAAAGCTTGGATGAGCTTCTTAGGTCTGGTGTTTTCAATTCTCATGATTTTATTGTGAGTCTGGGGTGGGCTTTTTCTTCAAGTCTTAGCTCCTGGAAGCACAGGATCACATGACTCTCTCACTTTTCATTTTTTTTAACAATAAATTTCTAATTCTTCCAGTTGCAGGGAAAAGCCTGAAAATGTGATCCAAATGCACTGCGAGGCTCTGAAACCAGATGCCGAACAACGAGAAGCCAAACCCTGTTGCCATTTTTAAATCTCTAAAGCTTTAAGGCGATCTAAGCATGCTCTGGGTCTTCACCCATGTTTTTTGAGTGTGGAGGGGCCTGGCAGCAAATAAAGCCTTGCATTACAAAGAGGCAAAGGCAAATAAAGTCTTCAGGGATGCTAGTGTTCCCCCTCTCCCCTCTCTTTCCCGCTTCTTTCTGATTCTCGTCCTGCGCGTGCTTTGCTTTCCACATTGTGAGTAGTCACGTTCCTCACAGTGGTAAAGAAAAGCACACAAATAAATCTTTGCTGGAACAGAGCAAATTCTAAATCAAATCAAAATTTTGCAAACAAATAAGATCAAGGTTTTAAACTCTTCCATCTGTTACTGTGTGCTTGTGGCATGCCATGTGCAGCAGGCCGGGGTGTACGGTTCGTGACTCTCGGGGCTACTGTAACACAACAACCATTGCTGCCGCCGATGCTACTGCTAATAAAATAGAATTGTTAATTGTTAAGTAGAACTTGTAATTGTGATCATCTGCTTAGAAAGGTGCAGGAAAGCGTGCAGCAGGCTTTTCTTGCTCTGTGGCGCTGCAGACCAGCTATTTCCACATCGTAAGAGAAGCTGGACAACAGAAAGTGATCAACGTATTCATTTTGTGTCACAGATTTTGAGTTTCTTCTACTTTCTTACTGGGTTTATACTGACCCATTTAATTTCTCCCATTATTTCCTGTGACAGGGTCGCAGATCAGAGACTGCAACTGGCTACAAGACAGTAATTTAGATTTGTCTCACTAGGTTTTTTGTCCTATATGATACTTGCAGCTCTAAAAGTGCTATTGCTGTTTCATTTTTACATTCTGCGCGGGAATCTAATACTATTTTAATTACTCTATGTGTGTATTTATTCTTTAGCTACTAGAAAATCTCTGTTAAAATCCAGAGCTTCCCTGAAGAAAATATTTCTCAGCCTGCTAGATCTTAGTGATACAAGATCGTCTTGATATTTATTATAAAGCATACTTTTCTTCGTTTTCTCCCATGGCTTCAGACAAATGTTTGTGTGGCTTCCTGAACCAAATCCCTTGTCCCTCTGAGCTGGACAGTTGCCTCCCTCTCGCTTCTGCCCAGCCGAACAGCACCTTCTTCTCCTTTGAGCACTTCAGCGCTGCTTTTTAAACCGTTCTCCCTTTGCCCACGTTTACAGGCGGAGTAGAAAGACCCCTGTTCCAGGTAGAATCACAAGCAGTGGTGGTTTCCATCTTGCAGTGCACAGGTAATGTATTACCGCACCTCCCCAGGCCAGCGGGAGCCGGGGGGGCTCCCCGAGCCAGGGCAGGAGCCCTGCCGTGATCCCGCTGCTCTAAGAGCCGGTGGAAGGGCCCGTTGCTTCTTCCAGTGACTACAAACTCATTTGGACAGGTTTGTCAGGGAATCCAGGGATTCCTGTATCACCATCTTCCTGCGACCGGTTCTCTGCCCACCTCCCTTAGGATAAATCTGCATGAGTGAGGTTGCTCTAATTTTGCAAATTTTTATTTTTGTTTCAGACAGCCCTGTTTTACGTTTGCTCTCGTCGAAGGCAGCCCCTGCTACGGGCAGAGCGAGACCAGCACAGAGTGCTCCTGATGGTCCCTTCGGACATCCTGAGGGAGAGCAAGAGTGCAAGAGAGCGGCCACAGCATCCACGGGGAACTTTTCTGAACTCAGGAGCAGAGGCGTACTGGAAGGAGAAGAGCCTTAACATGTGAGTAAAAATTAATGAATGATTCTAAAACGGCGGGACAGAAATTTCCCACCGAGGAAAGTGCCCCAGCCTCCAGTTGGTGAATTTGCTGATATCACACCAGTGAATTACTATCAAGCACCCGAGAACTACCAGTCCTTCCCAGCAGGGAGCTGGCTTGGTGCGAGACCCGCTGCTCTCCCCTTCCTGCAGTAAGAGCCCCCTTCCTAGGGGTTTGCCTGGCTGTGAGCTGGCTGGGGGGTGAGACCGGCAGCCCTGGCAGTGCCAGCCTCCTGCCGCGGTGCAGGCTGACAGGGTTCTTGGACAATACCAGGCAAGGAGGGAATAAATTTATATAGGGATTGTTTGACATTAACATTAGGTATCTAATCAGATTGGCATTTTTTTGCACACACTCTAGCATAGAAGGAAAGATGGAATATTAAGTCAAAAGGCCGTGGTTACATCATAAGGACTGATAACAAGTTTGTGACCGATAGGTGGGTGTTGATATGCCTCAGAGGACCGGCTGCTCATTTTTACATTTGTGTTCAGCAAGGGGTACACCGACTGGAAGGCTGGCGTGTGGAAATGTTCTTCTCCAGACCCAGACAAGCAGTGGGTCTTTCAAGAAGGCAGTACCAAGGGGGAGGCTGAGCTGCAAGTAGGGCTGGTGTTTAGGTCTCTGTATTTTGGCAGCTTCCTGACTTCAGGCCTCAGTTGCCTGTATGAATTGGGGGATAATGGCCCTCCTGTGCCTCTCGGCATTTCTAAAGAGACTCTGTGAAGGGGTGTGGGGTGCACGGGCAGTGAGCAAAGGCGGAGGTTTGTATGTACAAGGTACTCAAGTAACTCAGTAGGGTGATGATCCCAGAGAATGCCTTGCTGAAGTGAGCCATGGGGAAGGGACGCACACGGTGCTGGCTCAATGTGCCGTGCTCCTCTGTGTCAGTCCATGGTAGATTTACCGAGCAATCTCGGTTTGTGTTCCCCTCTGCAGTCCTGCAGAGAGTGATTCCTGTTGTGATGATCTAACGCACACCTTACAGTATAGCGAGGCGAGGCAGCGGATTGAAAGATTGATGTTGCTGATTCTGCAGCAAATGCAGCCGGTGCCCATGCGCCCAGTGGCTCCCTGCGCCGTGCCCAGAGCTGCTCAAAGGTGTCTTGGTGAAAGACAAGGAGAGCTCAGTCATACCCAGGCACCAGCTTGATCACTGCGTTTCCTGCATTTTTATTTACTGCAGAGGCAGTTCGTTTCACTTGCAGCTTTACTTCACCAACTACTGAAGCAGCTTAAATAAGCTTCACTCCAGTATTTGGACATTGACCTGCTTCTTTCTTGTTTGTTTAGTGAAACTGCTGCATAACTGGCCCGGCAGAGTCAGGAGTTACAAACACACGGTGGCTGCAGGGTCTGTGCTGGGTCCAGCTTCCACCTGAAGCCAGAGCCCGAGCTTTCTGGGGAGCGGGGAGGCTGCGCGGCAGGGACCCCAGCGCACCCCAGCTCCCCGACGGTGAAACACCACCGGAACGGGCAGGAAACAACCCACGGCACACAGGGGCTTTTAATAGAGTGTGTGATTAACTTGCAATCTATTTATGTTAATTCATTTCAGTATTAGGCTGCATCATACCTTTGTGATATACAGAGCTGCTCTGAACAGATTGGCCTGTGAGCTCATTTATGCCACTGTAGATCCAAAGTAGCTCACTTGAAAACAGCACTTACAGTAGGACTCCATCAGCGTCCCTGATAATTAGTCTATGGTAGGTTTTTGTTCTTTACACATGAAAGTGCAAGTCATCTTGTTTGTAATTGGTGATTTTTTTTTTTTAGGCAGAATTATTTGCTAAGGCTGTAAATATTTAAATCCATCTAAATATTCTAGAATATAAATTCTATTCTACTGAATATTTTAATCTGAACAGACAGCACCTACCTTGAAAATGTAACATAAAGCTCATAATCTCCAATTTAAACTATTAAAAGCAGTCCAACTGAAGTTGGACAAGGCAATAGTTATGGTATCAGTTCTGTGGTATATGGAAAATAAGTGGCAGCGATATGTGGATGGCTAATATCAAACCAGGAGATGACCCCCATCACCCGTACAAAGCTGGCCATGCCTTTCAGAAATTAGTCCTTCAGGAACTTATGAGGGCTTCCTGTGACTTGGAGGAACTTTGAGCAGTGAGGTGTCTGCTTGGACAAATAGGCAAATCTTTAAAACTATATGTTTGCCCCAGTGAATTCATTCAGAGACGTTTTTCCTAAAGGGGTTCCCTGCAGGGGAGCTATTAGACATGTTTTAGCCTGAAACTTGAGCTGGCTGGAGAATGGAAATTGTGTTTCACAGACGATTTTGAGATTTTGAAATTTGTTTTCATTCCAATTCAGAACAAAACCTCAAAATGTTGAAATTCTCCACAAAGGAAAATTCCACAAAAAATAAATAGTTTTGGCTTATTTAGATCATTATAACTTTTAAAAATGTATAAAGTAAAAAATCTAAATGTTTTATTCCAAAAATAATTGGCATTTTTTCTCAAAAAAAAATGTTGGTAAAAAATGGTAGTTTCACAAAACATTTTGATTGTGACAGAATGACATTTTTGAATGAAAGCTAGTCCATTAAATAATTTTCCATCTGAAATTCATTAGAGTTCCTATTGCCACGTTATCCAGACCTTTAACTGTAACGCAAAAGGTCTACAAGTAGTCCAGAGCCACGGTCTGCAAAGCTGCTGCTCATGGGCTTCTTGTCGCTCCTCTGTGCCATGGCGAGACCCAGAAGGCCTGCACAAATGTCTCTTTCTCCTTGGCAAGGAGCGAGCAGTAGGAAGAGAGCACTTTTTCTGAAAAGAACTCTCAAGGTGTGAGAGAACTGGCTTGAAGTTGCTCTTCCTGCCACCGAGCCCCTGACACGATGTGATTCTCTGGTTCTATGATTCTATGAAATGCTCTCCCTGGCAGGGGAACCAGCAAACAAACCAGCCACAGGCACCAACGCTGGCGCCTTCCATTGAGAGGAAACGACCCGCAGGAGGAAATGTGTTCCTTCTCCGTCACTAACAGGGCAAAGTCCCTGGCAAACAGGTTCCAGGACACTTTAACAAACAGCAGCGTCAACACCCCGTATCCCAGAGCTCGAGAGAGACAGTGGTGACATGCTTTAAGTGCCTCTGCTGAATTTTGGAAGACTTGTGCTGTTCCACGGTTATCTGAACAGAAGGGAGTTCCATTTTTCATCCATGTCAAAGTATGAACTGTTTGACACCATGAACAGCTGGAGGGTGTATCTCTAACTGAGGACTGCCCGAAGAGGAGCTCTAGACAATACGATAAACACTGGCCACACTGCATTGTGTCCGTAAGAGGCAGAAAGAGGCAATGGGCATTGCCCTGCCTTCAGTGCAAGGGCAGTGAAGGCAAATACCCACCTGGGCAAAAGGGATGGAGCTGAAGAACTTTACGGGTGCTGCTGCCTCCTTGTTTCTGATAAGGGAAGCATATTTGGTGTGTGTCACAGACAATGACAGTGGCAGGGGATGAGGTTATTGGATGACAAACCTGGTCCCACAGGTCTAGTGAGATTCTTGCCCCGAATGCTGTGCCCGAGGAGGAGGAGCAGCAGCGTTTGGGTCCCTATTGTATGTACACAAAGCCAGCATGTTGTCTGCAAGTGGGACGTTGGGGCTTGGACAGTAATTCTGGAATATGTTTTTCTCCTTGGGATATTTCTGAACTGTAGTCAGCGTGCTCCCCACTAGAAAGTGACATGTAGGAGCCACCCTCTCTTGTTGAAAACTTGGTAGAACGTCTGTACAATATTATGGTCACCAAACTATGTCTAAACCTAATTGGTTGCATGTGGGATTGATTGCTTTAATATAAAGAACTGAATGCACTGAAGACCTGCCAGAGGTTGTGGAAAAGATCAAAGGAGGTCAGATAAAAGGCCAAATGGAGCTTTAGCGTGAGCAATTGTAATTGCAGCACTTCGGTGGAAGGGCTCCTGCCAGCTCTGAGCTGTGTCTGTGGTCTTTCGTCGGGTGTGTGGAGATGGGCCTTGGCGGAGCCCGCGCTTGACAGCCATGTCCATCCCCTCATGGAAACACTATGGTCCGGGCACCTGCATGGTTTAATCTTCAGCTGGAGCCAATAATTCAGTGGGAGGAGCTCAAAATGTTTCAGTCCTGAATTTCACTGAATTTCACTGAATTTTACAGTTGGAAGGTACCATAGAGATCATCTAGTCCAACTCTCCTGCCAAAGCAGGACCACCCAGAGCATGTCAGATCATGTCCTCTGGGAAGTAAAAATCTCTCTTGAGAAATTTATAAATTAAATGTCTTAAACAATCGTCAGAAACTCCATAAAAGCATCAAGAAAGAGGCACCAACCTTCCTGGTAACCTCGCCACCCTCCCCTTTCCCCAAAGACCGCAGAGCTGTTGCCATCACGTTGTGCCCCTGCGCAGCAGCCCCGTGTGAAGGCCAGGAATTCACTGTATTGCAAAGAGAAACCATTACAACTCCAAGTCGAGCCCCTGGGGTGCAGAGCCCTTGCAGCCTTGCCCAGGACCTGCCATACCTTTGGAGTCCACAGCATGGAACCGCTCCATCAGCTGTAGATCCCTTTGGGGAACGGGCTCAGTGGAATCCTCATAGAATATTTGCGTTAATGTGCAATGGGTTTCTACGCCAAAACAAAGTGCCATTAACTTATTTTTCCATCATCTAATTGTATCAGCTGTTCCTTGTTGGTTTGCTGCCACCTCGGAGCATGTGGAACAGCTCTGCTTGGTGTTTGAAAGCAGTGAGCGTTGCTTGGTCTGGAATGAGGATGGTGCAGAACTTCAGCAAATGCCACGAAGGAAGAGCAAAACCTCAGCCTTGCTGGGGGCACAGCCAGGAGAGGCTGCCCTCCCTGAGGGCTGTATGGCACCTTGGGCCAAGGGCTTGTATTAGGGCCAGTAAGCTCTTACGGGGCTCCGTCTGTGCCACGAGAGGTGCAGGGTAGAGCTTATTGGACATCATGAGATGTTGCCGTTAGGCCCACATAAGGCAGAGGCTCAGCTCCCACACTTGGGCTTGGTCTCCATTTACATTTCATAGAACCATAGAATGGTTAGAGTTAGAAGGGACCTTAAAGATCATTGAGTTCCAACCCCCCTGCCCTGGGCAGGGACACCTCCCACTAGACCAGGTTGCTCAAAGCCCCATCAGCCTGGTCCTGAACACTTCCATGGCTGTCCCTGCATCTCCTCCACCTCACCAGCAGTCACCAGGGGCTGCAAACAGCCGGGGCAAAGGCAGAATCTTGCCAGACATCAGGTTTGATCTGCACCAGATCCCAAAGACTTTGTCTCTGTGCCTGGACAGTTTAGGGCTGGTCTTCCCTGATGGGCTCTGGGTGAATTATCCTCTCCTATTACATGTACCAGGAACTCCTGAGATATGCCTAAACACAAGCCCTCTAATTACGGTGTGTGTTAGCAAATTAAACCGCGCTGAGCCCAAGGGCCTCCCCGAGGTGTGAGGTGACGCCGTGAGCCCGCTCTCTGCTCGGGGAGGAGGACACTGCCGCTCAGCAGAGCTGGGAGTGTGCAAGGGGGGCAGCGGCTGGTGCCCCCTGCCCAAAGCCCCCCGAGGACCAGGAGGCAGAGGTTGGATGGACCAGGGTCGTTTGAACACAAGATCCCTTAACTCAGGAGCACATTTTAAAGCCTTTCATTTCCTCAAAGACCGGTGTGCATTTGGACACCTGTGAAGGGCTGTGCCCGCTTGGCACTCGCCAGTGGCTGCGGCTCAGGAAGGGGCTGCCGGGGCGGCCGGCAGAGGCCAGGGCTGGTGCCGAGCTCTCCAGAAATTCCTCTCTAGCTCCCGTTCTGTTTGTTTGATCACCTTTGCAGAGCAGGCCATCTAAAAGCCACCTCCTGAAGGGCCCCGTATTAAAAAGCCCCAAACACTCCATGGCGCTGAGTGGTGACTCAGAGGGAGGGTGTTTTGCCCCGTGAGACGCCCTGGGAAGCCGAGGCGGTGGCTGGAGTGTCCCTGTGACCTGGGCTTGTGACTTTGAATGGCCTCGGCCTCCGCACCAGGCAGAGACGGGAGCACCTCCAAAGTAAGAGGGAGAAGTCCATTATGTTCAGAAGCCAGGAATTAGTCAGCCCTTTTTTTTAAATTAGCGTTTCATTAATTAGTACTAATTTAGCAAATGAGTGCCATGGTTACCTTGATTAGGACTGGAATAGAGGGGAAGGTGTGGGCTATTGTGGGGTGTGAGTGGGGCTGGGGACTGATGCCCTGCCGGGAGGAAGGATGCAGCCCTGTGGTCCCGTGGGGCTGCGGGGACGGGGACGGCAGCCGCTCTCCTCAAGTCCCCAAAGGCAGTGCTTCTCAGGCTCCCACCCTTCACTGCCAGCAGGGAGGTCGTGGTGGGTCCCTGTTCGTGTAGAGCATGTTGCCGGGGCTGGCAGAAACCTGCTGGGGAGGAGGAGATGATGCTTATGGTGGGGCCAGGGGAGCCTGAGCCACCATCGTGGGGCTTCTGACTGTGGTGTCCCCTTGCAAATGCAGGACAGACACCTTCAGAGATGTCATGGCAGCAGCAGGGTGTCCTGGTGACAATCCTCGTCCCCAGCTTCTATCTGCTGCCATCAGCTCCCTGCACCCGACCTGTCTGTGTCCCTGACACAAACACCAGGACCCCACTAACTCCCAGGGTAGAGATTTAAGCACAATAAGCAATTTTGCAACAGTCTTTTCCCTCTGCGATGCTGCCTGATTGGAAAAGAGGGTGAAATCTCTGCAGGGGACCTTGGACACATCCCCCTTCAAAATTTGGGCATGGCATCCCTGCCCCTGCGGGTTCTCAGGGCAGCGAGGGAGCTGAGCGCTGAGCTGGCACCTGGAACTGCTGCCCTGGGGTGGCCTGGGCTCCTCCAAGAGATACAGCTCCTCCACTGCCACCCGACCCTGTCAACTCCTCCAGTGCCACCAACCCTGTCAGCTCCTCCAGTGCCACCAAACCCAGTCAGCTCTTACAGTGCTGCCCAACCTGGTCAACTCCTCCAGTGCCACCAAACGCAGTCAGCTGCCCTGGAGCAAATTCCCCTGTTTTCATCCTAAAATACCATGGCGAGTCAGAGCTGTTGAGCTGATGCTGCACGTCTCTCGTGGGCAGCCCCGTTGCGCTCAGGGATCGCTAGCTGAAGCAGTGGTCCAAAGGAAGCAGCAATTATCTGTCTGTTGTCCCATTGTTGCCTTTCTGCAGGGCTGACTCCTTGACATTAGGCCTATGGAGTCTGCCCGTTAATAGTAGTTTTAAATGGTCAAGAGGTTACAGCAGTAAGGAATGTTAGTAAAAAATGTCTCTGTGGAGTTTAAACAACCAGTGTTTTAGGCAGGGCTTGGTGGGTTACTGTCCCTGCACAAACAACTAGAATGTGAGAGTCTGGGCTGGGAAATACTTAAACTGTTTGGAAAAACTTGTTTTGTGCAGCTTGAGAGTGTCCCTGGAGGCTGTGGCCCGATGCCATGACTCCTGGTAAAGGCTGGGCTGCAGTAACAATGCAGCTTTTATGGGGAAGCTGGAGTACAATCAGAAACTTTTTGGTCCCGAGGGATTATGGGGAGGGGAGTTCCTGGGTTCAAGATGTCTGGCACATTATGCACATTTCCACCAGGATTTGGGGGTGTTCTATGGCATGCAAGGTATGCAAATTGCTAAATGTGTTTTCAATTCTGCTGTGTTGTGCCGTCCTTGCTGGGCGATCATTTTCTCGTCAGCGTAGCCAGAAGACAAGACGGGCTCGTAGCACGAGAGGAGAAGCGTCGTTGTCTCACAAGCAGTATTGACCTGTGGAGAGCTTGTGGGTTTGGTTCTCCAGCACCTCCTGGCTGGGTGGCTGCAGACTATTCACTGACCAAGCTTCTTCCAGAACTGCAAGGCATCTTTGATGAGCTGTTCCTTACCAAAGTCATCAGGTGTGTGTGTAGGAATGGTCTTGCTCCTCGTTGCTATTACTTAACTAATCATTTACGTGCTGTGTCGAGCAGATGTCAGCAGGAGGTCTGGCAATTTACTGGAGTATCCACTGAGCGTTAGAGTCTCAATCCAGGTTTCCTTCAAAGGTATCACACTGCTGCTAATTAATTTGAAGGCTTTCTTATGGGAGAGAAGGCACTTCCTATCCGACATAGACTTCCATTACTAATGGTGTTAACTACTAGACAAACCAGGGCAGGATGGACCCTATGGACCAAAGGAGAAGGTATGGGGCCATTCCCAAGGGCTGAGCTAGCACTGTCACCATATATCTGTTCCGGCACCTGGTTTGGGGACACCAAATCTCATCCAACGCCCATGGCAATCAGTGAGAAGCTTCCTGCAGGCTTCAGTAGCTGAGCCAGCATGGGTGAGCAGGTCGTTCCTGGCCAGCCTGCGGCGTGGGCTGGTGGCTGTACCCTGCATGCGCCGCTCACGCCAGGGCCGACCCGGCTTCTCCTGGGCACGGGGAATGGGCCTCGCACCAACAGAGCCCAGGGGTGGAGAGGGTGGGAGTGAATTTTAGATTAGTCCTCTTAGATTACAGAGATGTTGTTACTGAGCTGGGGCTGCCCAGAGATTGCAGGATTCAGTGGGTTGTACTGCTGCCTTTCCTTTCCCTGGGCTCAGCAAACGGGGGACAAGGGGCTGGCTTGGCAATGGGACCCCCCGCCCCCTGGTTTGTGCGTCATCCCCCTTGGTTTGCTGGGGTTTAGCCTCAGTTCTGCCTCCAGTTGGGAAACACTGAACGGCCCTTAATGACGGCAGCGCAAACAAACCCTACGAAGGCAGGATTTGTGATTTACATGGGGTTAATTACCACAACAAGCATGTTTATTCACTTCTCTAATAAATCCTTAAGACAGGAACAAGTACTAGCTTGACGAGATTCATCCTGTGCATGTATATTCTTCTTGTAGCCATTTTTACAAATCTGCGTGTGCAGGACAGAGAGAGACAAAACACCTCCCATCACTCGGGCAGTAGCTCACGAGCCGTGTGCTCTTCTGCCTGTAATGGCATCAGCTTTTGCTTCAGATCTGATACAAAACAGACTTTATCATGACTTTTGCTGTCTTGTCTTCTTTTTTTTGAATGAAACAAATAGATCATAAATGTGTATTAACTGCAGCAGTGTGATCTATTGCTCTGACACCGACTGGCCACAGGAGGAACATGAGGTCTGTGTTGGTTTCTGCTAAACTAATAACACCTGATCGTTATGTTCATGAGGTTGAAAAGCTGCAGTGGCAGGTGCTGGTGCCTCCACAGGCCCTGCGGTGTGACACTCTGCTTCTGCTAGGGTCCTACAAAGTCCATGGTCAGCTTAAATATTACTGATGACAGCAAGTTGAAGATTCACACCGTCGAGTAGAATGGCTTAGTTTAATCTCTCCGATTGACAGAAGAGGTAACTGATGTAGGGAGGTGACCAGTGGCTTTGGGGTGCTCTGGCTTTAGGTGATGGATCACTTGAATGGCTTTATGGAGAGCACTGTTATGAAACACTGTCCCCGATTCCATTGCGTTCTGTCAGACACAGGTTGCAAAAGCTTTTCTTCAGCTGTTGGTTCATCTCAGCTGTAGCCACCTCCGGGTGTTCGGTGGCCACAGGTGCAGGGCTGCCTGCAGAGCCCCCGTGCTGGGAGAGGGGCTCAGCCTGTGCTGGGCAGGGACAGGGAGGCTCCGTCGGACACAGCGTTTCATGAAACGCGGAAGATTTTGTCACCTGGATTCGGAGGAAGTTGTTTGTGTTAATGCTTAAAGGTAAGGCGAGACAAGGCAAGCTCTTTGCTTCAGAACACAGGTTGTGCCGTTGATGTACACAGTACAGCAAATACAACAAACAAAGAGCCCACTGTGGTATTTACACTCACCGCAAGTGCATTTGCAAAATAGGATTATTTGCAGTCCAATAAAATAGTACCGCTTTTAGGCAGAAACCCTGTGTGTTCAGTGAAGTGCGCTCCTCAACTTTTCTTACCATTTATCAACCCAACACATTCCTCCCCGTTTTTTTTTTTTTTTAATGCCTTCCATTAATAGTTAAGAAAAACCTAGGGAAAACAAACACTCTATTCCTGATTGTTTATTCACCAGTCTCTTAGGAACCATAATTACGTCTCCCAGGAATTGTGTGTTTTATCATACTGTATATCTTAAAGAGCCACTTTAGGTAAAATAACAAGGAGTGCCTTATGAAGGAAAATTGGATTCATTTTAAGACTTTTTTAACCCTCCAAAGAATGGCTCTTTGTTTACTTCTTTAGTTCATGTGGCAACTTGCCCAAGTAAATACTATGCTGCATAAATACCAGAGATTGGTATTTATGATATTACATAAACATACTCTGAATAATGACTCATTGTTGCAGTGAAGAAGAACACAGGCAATATACATTGCAGGCAATGCATTCTTTCTCATCACAGAATTAAGTGGCACTGAAGCGTTGTAGTACGAGGTGATACTGAGGCTGGAGAGGAAATGTCCTATAGCGTTGTTTAGCGTATCTCAGTTTGCTAAACAGAACAGAAAACAGCCCAGAGAGGAATGTGATGAGGGTAAGAAGTGCAGCAGGTTAGTCATTGATACGCAGGGGTGAGGAATCAGTGGTTGGGTGTATTTTGGGGCCGATTGGCAAAAGATTTATTGCTCTTTAAACTAAAAACTCACGCTGTACATTCATACCGCTGCTGCAGGAAGGAGCTGAGCCCTTGGGGTTCATGCTCCCGCCCGCAGCGATGCTCGGGTCCGCTCACGGCAATGGGATGTTGATACTGGCTTTTCACTTGTGGAGCCATGCTTTCAAGTGACTTTATTTCTCAGAGTCTTAGTTTATCCGGTTACAGTGTCATTAAACATCTACCTGCATTTCAGCTAAATTCTGTGTGTGCGAGGATCTGTGTGAATAAAAATGCCCCTGTGCCACACTTTGTGTCACTGCCCAATGCTATCTCCCCTGCTGCATGGGATTCTGATCTGGGAAATCAAAATCCCAAGGGGAAGATGCCAAACCTTCTCTTTTAAAGCCAGTGGGTATTAACAAACTTTATTTTTCAGATTGATGGCTGTAGCCCGTCCCATCCAAACAGCAAAAATAAAATACACTCAAGTCCTCAAAGAGCCACTGAACCACCCCTTTCAAAATGAGTATGAAAAATGTCATCCATAATAATGCACGGGCCTAAAAGTGTGATTTTTTTTTTATATGCTTCTCTTTCCCTGAAGCAGCCACAGCCCTTCAGGAACAGCAGAGAAATCCCAAAGGAGGAGCATGTCCTCAAAGCAGGTGCTCAATCCCCCTAACATGCAGCAGTTTGGGGGTGCTCTGTGATGGGTGCACCCTACGTCGTGGCTGCAGGTTTGTGCACTGTGAAGAGGGGTGGCTGCCTGTGTTTGCTGTGGGCTATCGGCAGCAGAAGGCGCGTCCTCCCTAGGTGTGAATAAAGGGATGAATTGGGGAGCGCCCCTCCTTTCCCCCCCCCACCTGAGAAGATGGGGCTGGATGTTCCCAGCCACCTCATGGGGTTCATGGGTTTAGGAAACCGCTGCGCTGCCTCATGGCTGGTAGCTGTTTAGTGCGGTTATTTAACTGTACCTTATTCCTCTAATTTTTACTAGTTCCTGGTTTTACTTCTTTAGGCAAAGCCCACCGTGCACAAGCAGAGCTGTGTTTTGATGTTGTCCCGGGTGCCGTGTTCTGTTCCATCCCGTGTGCAAGCTCTTATGGGATAAATGGAACACTGGTTTTTCTTCCTCCAGGTTTTTCTTCCTTGCACTTACGGTTTTTTATGCAGAACAGGAGGGAGCGGGGGTGACGGGAGAACAGAAGGCTGCTGGACTGCAAGGAGCAAGGTTCAGAGGACGTGTCCTGCGCCAGGACCCACATGCTGAGAGCTTGCTGAGGCTGTGCTAGCGAGGCTGGCAGTGGCTGCGATGCCCGCTGTGCCGCCCTGGGTGACGGAAGATTCGTGCCTGTGCCACTCGCAGACACTGCCTGAAGCGCTGCAGGTGCCGGCAGAAAGCTACACCAAGGTTTCTCCTTAATTCCTGTTTTCCCAGGAAAAAATGGAGCAGCAATGTATATCAGCAAAGTTGAGAGAACAAGAAATATGGTTATGTTTCAAATTCAACTACAGTTCTATTATTATTATTATTTAATCAGCAGCACTGTCCAAATCCTCTATTTTTGTGGTATTTGGTGCTCTTCAAACACGTGCTGGGATATCATGCCAAGACATCACTCCTTTATTTGGATTTTGAAGCCATGCCTCACTACCAGTTATCTCAAAACACATATCAAAACCTGTCCCAGGCAGCTTTAACCTGAATTCCTTCCTCACGTTGTTTGGGGTCTGCTGTTCTCTCCTCCTGGGAGACGAGATGGCAGCCTGAGGTCAGCGCCAAAGCCTGATAACAAGCCAGCCCCATCCCGGCGGCCCCACAGAAGCCAGTGGGAAGGCTCGGGTGGACAAATGTGGTTTTGACTCAGGCCCAGAGATACTAGAAAATAACAAAGGGGCCAGAAGAAAATAGCTTGGTCAGCCTTGGGGGCTATTCCTCCTGTCTTGTAAATGGAATAAATATATGGAATTTGTTATGAATTTCTCTGAGAAGCAGTTTCTGGTCCTGGGCAGCCGTGTCACAGCGACATGTTCCTGTGATGAAGGCAGAGCAATTCTGAGCTTACAGGTTTGAAGATCTTTCTTCAGTGTAGTTCGTTGCAAGGAGCTGTGAGTCACCCGTCTTCTCTATAAGTCTGGTCTGCTCGGCATAAAAGCGTCCATACGCTTTGCATAAGCACAAGGATCACGCTGACAAAGGGCGATAGTGCTGCTTAAGTGGTTACGGTGGTTATTTATTCATTCAAATGTATGTGGATCAAGACATTTTTCTGTGATCTAAAGCTGCTGCCAAACCTCTGATTGGTTTGTAACTATTATTGTGTCTTGTCTTATTCCTTTGTTTCACACAAGAGGATGCAGACACAGTTTCACCAGCAGTTGCTCTGGAAGCAGCAGCCTCTGAAGCACCTCCCAAACGGGCAGGAGACTGCACGGCATTGCTCTAGTTCTGTGTGAGTGAACTGCACACCTGGGATCTCAGCCCTCGCTCTGCCTGTAAAAATGCACATGAAAAATACTGTTCTAGGCAAAATGTACCTACGTGGGCCTAATCCACAGGCAGCACTTACAGATCGGGGCAGGGTTTACACTTTTCAGAAGTTCAGCTCCCTAAACAAGGCAATTCTGGTTTGGCCCCTTCCCCTGACTATTGCTGCACAAGTGAGCATCCACCTGATGGCAGGAGGTAGAGAGGGATGAGGCAAACTCCCCATATAACAGTTGCTGAGATTGCCTAGAAAAGGATCCTATAGCTCGAAGAGGGTCCCGCAGCCGCTCAGTGGTGCTGCTCCCTCCCACCACTCCCCACCTACCCAAACAAAGCAAATTCTCTCCCCCGATTTCACCCATTGTTGGTTGTACAATGCATTTTTCCAATATCTTTTCTATTATTTTTGTTGACTAGAAAGCAAAAAGATAAATAGATCTGCAAACCAGACAGGGTCAAGAGTTAATTGAAGTTGTCTGACAGAGGGAAGTTGACATCCAGTTACCAAAGCAAGAGACTCGTCTCTCTTCTTGACGAGTTCAGTGACAGATTTCTTTGGGGTCCTGAAAAATAGAACTTCTGTGCAGAAAAAGATATTTCTCCCCAGCATCTCAGCTATTTTGAGGGGTAAGAGTGGTTCAGAGTTAAGGGTTTGTTCCTACACATATGATGTTTGCTTGTGAAATGTTTTAAGATTCTCAAGTCAAAGAGATATAGGGACCACATCCACAAATATATTACATTGAGATGACGCATGGCTACAGAGGTATGTAGACAGGAAAAAATATTAGATTATTTCATTGAACTTTGTACAGTTCTGCACAGTGTAAAACCTCGTTAAACTTCAAAATTGGATTTTAATTCTACAGTTGAGTAGATCACCAGCAAGGCACACTGCCGGCCCTGCAGAGTCACCAGAGGAGCTGAGCATCACCCCAGACAGAGCCGTGTCCGCGCTGGTAAGTGCGATGGCCCTGGGACTGGCCAGTCAGCACATGTGACAGTGGTCCCCAACAGGACCCTTACCCAGACACGCAGGAACAGCGTCCCTCTTGCCTCCGGCCTCAAGAGTCAAGGGCATGAGTGTCACCATTGCCACCACCCCCATTGCCACCACCCACCACCTGTGAGCAAGGAGAGGCAGGGACGGCACCGGTCCACAGGCAGGTTTTGTAGTGGCATCACCCGGTTGTCACCTGCCCTGTTCCAGCTGGGACAGGGGCTGTTGGACCACAAGCCCTTTCCTGCTCAGCATAGCCCTGCTGTAGCTGGTCACCCCCATATCACCCCTGGTGCCCCATCCACCTCACCCCCCCCACGTCCCCGGGAACGCTGGGGCTCGGCTTTGCTTCTCTGTGGTCTCATGGCTCCTTTCAGCCTGGTGGTCATTTGGGCATAGAGGTCAGAGCGTCTGAGATGGACTGAAGGTGAGAGAAAAATGTGCAAGAGAAGCTCCCTGAGAAAAGGCAGGCTGATGACTTTGTTGTCTGATGTATATATGTAGCTTTTCCTGGCATTTCTTCTAACTGCTGCGTTGTGGTAGGATTGTGCTCTTGAATTTGTAAATAGAAATATGCTGAAAAAACTGCATTTTCAGCCCATGCTGTGCAGCCTGTCCTTTCTGATGCAGAGGTCTGTGAAATGACTTATGTATGTTTTAGCATAAGAGCAGGTAAAGGTATGTGATTGCATACTTCCACTCTGCACGGGAGCTTCTGTTGCTCTGCAGGGTTTGCCCCATCCCCGTGACACAGCTCCCCTGCCCAGCCTCAGTCCACGGCAGGGCATTTGCTGGAGAGTGTCTGAAGAAAGGCTTAGTGCCCGTGCCCAAGGTACTCGGAGAGTACACTCAGAGAGTGCCTCTGCTCTCTACAAGAGGTGTCAGAGATTCCCGAGAGCAATCACAGCTGGAGAATAAACTTCAGCAGTGGCCTGGGTTCTCCCATGGCTGGTACAGTTGATATTGCTGAAAATGCAGGACCCACAGCCTCCGGGCAGCTGTGTTCCGCAGTTAGGCATACATCATGCAGTGCCACAGGTATCTGTGGATTCAAGGACGTCGTAGTTAGTGTACTTAGGTGTGTTATCACAGAATATTTTCTTTAAAATCAGTAGTATAGAGGAGTTTATCTTAGAAAAACAATAAATCTCAACATTCTTGTCAGATATCCTCAGGTGAATCACTAGTCATTCCTGCTGACTTTTTTCAGTCAACTGATTTTTTTCCAAATGCTCCAAACACAACCTGTGATCTGAAGAAAACAGGCAGTGTACTTACTTTCTTTCGTTTGCATCAGTGTGCTAATGAAGATTCTGCAATCGGATTTTATCTGACAGGATGATTAATGGTGTTGCTGCATGAGTGCAAGTGGAATTCAGGTCCATCTCCCATCCCTGCATTCGGCTCTCCATGTAGGAAAGGCATTTGGGTTTGTTTTTAAAAAGAAAAGCTTGGCTTTTGTCAAGCCTGCAGCTTTGACTTGAAACTGGGTCTGTTGATTGAGTTCCATTTTTTACCACTTTGCTCCCGTAACCTTAGCTACCTTTTTTTACAGAAAACTGAGCTCATCCTCATTGATGACATTATATGAGTCAGAGAGGTGTCAGAGACCAGAAGTGTGATAGCTCTTCTCCTGCAACCACAGGCATCCAGTGAGTATTATTTATGTGCCATCGACAACGGGACGTGCACAGACTTGAAGGGCTGGTGCTGACCTTCCCTTGCTAATCATTTATACACTCCTTGTTTTGAGTGCTCCACCTTAAGGTTTCTCATGACTCACTTTCTCTCTGGAGTGAGCAAATAAATCCTGAAGGACTGTGTACGCTTCCAAGTGTGTAACCTCTCCCCTCGCAGCAGAAGCTCTCCAGGTAGTAGAGCTGTTTGTTATGGAGTGACCTTGGAGCCGCAGGGAGCCGAGGACGGTGGTGTTCGGGTTGGTTTAGGCTTCTCCTGCTGAACATCAACCCAGTGCTCTCATGGGCACTGTGAGGGAGGGACAAAGCTCCTATGCTCACTGGAGACAGGGAAGTTGGGCATTTACAGTTCACCATCCAAATGGGGAACCTCAAATGGTCAAATGGACACCTTGACCACAGTCAAAGGCTTATTGGAGCAATAACCTAAACGAAACCTAATTATATCTCATAGGGATATATATATTGTAATATATAACATACATTATATATAATATCTACAATGTCATACACGTTATGTTAGTATATATTTGCAGTTCTACCTTACATATATATTATACATTGCACGAGTGTATAGGTAGTACCCAAATATAGGCATGTATATCCATATATACATGGGTATATATATATATGCATGTATAAGTATATACATGTATCTATGTGTATTTATAAACACGCATGCTTTTTTTAAACAATTTTTGCTCATATACATGGCTGAGAGCTCTTCAGGTGGCCTGCCAAATGCAGACATTTTTTTTACCTAAAGGGAACAGTAAGTTGAGGAGACCTCGTTCTGGATTGTTCAGACCAAAAGAGTTCATGGTGACCTCTCAGATGCTGAGGCTGCTGCTGGTAGCTCTTACCCTCTCTGTACTGACTGGTCCATCTGCTAAGGGGGGCTGCTAGTGCTTTTGGAAGAAACAAGCAGTAAATGGTTGCGAATGCTTTGAACATACAAAGACTGTACAAGGGTGAATATTATGAATAGTACAAATATTATGGAATCTAGCAATAATGGAAAAGCACCAATATCGCCATTAATGAGCCATGCTACAGTTCACAAAGACAACAATGAACTTGAGAAACGGGGTGGAAGCAGAGATGAGAGGGGAGGACATGAGTGCAAGAGGGTGCAAGGAAAGGCCATCTCGCCTTTGTCCTTTCCTTGTGTAGCTCTTCCCCAAGAGGCGCTGCAGGAGGTGGGGTGGGTGGGCAGGACCTCCCCCCCAGAGGCTTGTGGGGAGCTTTAGAGAGGGCCCGGTTCTCTGGGGCAGGGTGGCCTTGGCTGTGAGGTTGGAGGTGGAGGGAGAGGAGGAACATCCTTTGGCTTATGTTCAGCAGAGCTGTGGGGCTGGAGCTTAATTGTAGGGGCTTGGGACAGGCCAGCAAGGGTGGGAGACACATCAAAATGTCATCGGAAAGAAGAAGGGAGGCTTGATCTAAGCACTAAGAGTGTTGCTGCCCTAATGGTCCCTGGTCGAGACCCATCCATTGGGATGGAGCCTCACCGCAGCAGCCACAGGGGAGCAATGTGAGAAGCAGGGCACTGAGGGCTGGTCCAGCGTGAGGGAGTAGCTTCAACAGCAGGGCTGTGATGCAGAGAAGGATGTGGTTCTTTTAATTCCTTCCCCTTGTCCCATTGTTTCCTTCCCAGACGCACACAAAATCTTCCCTGCCCCTCCCTCCCAGCTGGGCTTTGCTCCTCTCCTCGGCTTTGTGTCCCTTCCCCGATGCAGAGCTCACCAGCACATACCCACGCCCAGTGCGGTGGGGGCTTGCCCACATTGAGTTAAATTTGCCGCCTTTTGGCTATTTCTCCCTATCTGGGACCCATATGTTGAGCGAAACAATTGCAAATGGGGTTAGTTCAGTACTCTGGCATGGGGCAGCTGGAGGCAGGGCCGGGAGTGGGTCCTTGAGAAAAGGTTGTGTTTCAGGGCTGTGCCCATGAGTCGTGCTGGGGGGCACTCGTCTTCGTGCCTTTGCAGGGCCCGGTCACAGCACGGAGCTGTCGGTGGGAGCCCAGGCCCTGAGTCTCCTCCCCACCAGAGGGGAAGGCGGTGGGAAGGTGTGGGGTCCATGGGCACTCGGGCAGGTCCTGCCTGCCCGGGACCTGAAGGACACGACCTGTCCTGCCATCGGCTTCCGGAGCCAAACTTCCCCTGGCTTCAGAGGTCGCTGCGGGAGATGCCCCGGCAGCCCCGCGGGAAGGGGATGCTGAGGCCGCCGTCAGGGCAATCAGGGATTTTTCTCTTACCACAGAGGTGACCGTAAAGCTTTCCTTTGCATGCTAAAGATGCCGCCTTTGACACTGAGAGGCGCAGTGCATCTTTTAATGGAAGTTCCCAGGCGACGTGCCAGTACTCTGCAAACAGACAAATTTATGGTCTTTCAGGTACAAACAGGCATGATTTGTGATCCAGAGGAGGATGTGGTTCTTTCCATTCCTCTCCTTGTCCCCTTCTAAGCCTTCCAAAGCACACGTGAACATGGCCCAGAAATGTAATATTCCCAGGGCTGGTTAACAATATTCCTACTCTAAATTACTTGAGTAACTTCATCAAAAATTAGTAAAATCCCCACAAGCACAGGCTATTAATCATTCTGCAAAGTACTAGGCCAGCTTCACTGGTATCACTCAAGACGTCCAGCAGCTGTAAGGCTTATGCAAATCTCTGCTGCTGAATTGTTTGTTACTGACTCCAATTTAAAACTTCGTAAACATTGAATAGTTCGTAAGCCAGGAAAAATGCCTCTCTCCAGATTGGAAATGTATTTTCCCGTACCGGTCCTGCACCAAACCAGGCATTGTTCACCCTGGAAAAGGAGCCGCCTCTCATTCCCGTGCGGTGCTGGAGAAGCCCATCTCTCCAGACAGGTGCCGACAGCCCTCAACTTGCTTGGCTGGCGCTGGGCGCTGCTGGGACGGGTGCTGGCTCCGCAGGGAGCCCGGGCTCCCGGGAGCACTGGGAAAACGGAGAACAACACATCTTTGGAAGGCGCCTGGGGTCCGGCAGCGCAGCCGTGGCTGCGACGTGGCCCTGCGGTACCCGTGACAGTACGGCCGTGCTCACTGTGCCAAGGCAGCTGCCACCCGCCTTGCAACGTTCAAAGTATAAAAAAATTAAAGGCAGATTACGTCCAGCAACAGCCCCAAGGTGCACTGGAGCAGATGTGCCAAGTGCACTGATTTATAATGAAGGAGCAATTTATAGCCCTGTTCTTTTGCCTGTTTTCTTTCAGTTAGCTCAGAGACAAGCATTTGTGGCATTCTTGTTGGGCCCATAGTTCATGGCATTATTTCTTGGGGATTGTAAACAGGGGGGTGCTTTTCATATGACTTTGGCTAATATCTAGGTTTTTTTCCCTGTAGTAATAATATAAAACCTCTGTGTGTCAGGAAGGGAGCTGCAGAAACTGCTGTAAGCACAATAATATTTACAGAGTGCTGTGTTTAGCTATTTCTCTACCTGCCTGGTAACATACTATATGGTTTTGTTCGTTCCTCTGCTCAAGGATCTTAAAATGCCTTGTAGACCAAACCGGTGGGGAGCAGGGATATTTTTATTAGATCAACTGATAAACAAACAAGCTGAGAGATAAATAAACGAAGATGTTTTGGGGCACAAAGGTCTGTTTCCGTTCAGAAGTCATCTTCCACAGCAGCAGTGATTTTTCAGTGTGAGTACGGGCTGGGCAGTGCTGGGGCTCGGGTCACCCCGACGTCCCTGGCTCCCCCAAGGCTGGGGGACAGCAGGGTCTCCTTGCTGCTGCAGTGGGGCAGAGCAAAGGTGGGGGGGCTTTCCCACAGCTGGGTGCCCGCTTCAGGAGATTGAGAGAGTCCCGATCCAGGACTCCCAGCCTTTACTAAGTCCTTAAAACCACATTTTCTCCTCTCGTGGCCAGTGTTGTCTCAGCAATATTTTGGATTGCTCCCATATAAAGCCCATTTTCCCCTGGGATGTTAATGTTGGCATGTAGGTGTTTTCTACCAACCTGCTCCAGAAAACTTCAGTTGTTCTGAAAAGGGAATTAAGTAAGGAAGATTTACGACAGTTTAAAGAAGCCAACACTTCAATGCACATCCCCAGAGGAACACTTTGCTATCCAACGTATCATTGCCTATCATTGCATTGGCAGTTCTTTCTTAGTCAAGGCCTTTCCATGTTTCTTCCTGCAATATTAACATGGATTTAATAATCAGTTAAAACATCTAGTGAGATAAAGTTTGCTTCTACAAGTGGGTTGAGTGGAAGAAACATCAAGTTATTTATCTTGTATTTTTGGTGGTATTTTTTGAGCATTGATAATTATGCAGGTTATTGGTTTTGCTTTCCCTACCATAAAAAGGACAAAAATTGGAAGTGTTTCACAGCGGTCTTGGGGGAAGAACAGGATGTCTTGTTCCCCGCACAGGATTCATTTTAAATTCATTGTTATTTCCAGGTAACCTCTTCCTCTGGCTGTTTGCCCTGCTGTCTCCCTGAGTTGTCGTTAACATAAAGATCATCAGAGATAGTTGCAACGTGGCTCAGACTTTGCCATCCGAAAACTGAGTTAATGGAAGTAAATGACACTTTTTCCAACTCTCTCCACAGGAGTGCTGCTTGCCGTTACGGCCACTGGCTGCGTCCTCAAACCGCAACTCAGAACATTTCCAGTTCCAGAGCCTGGCCTCCTTCTCCGGGGTCTCCAGAGCCAGGGCTGTTCCTTGGTGGTGCCAAGCTGATGAAAAGCCACATCCGTCACCCTGCCATACGGACACACCAGAGGTCGGCTGTGACCACGGGGGACTCTCTCCCCGAGCCACGAGGGTGAGTTCTGTGGGGGTGCGTGCCTGGGCAGCAGGCACACCTCGGAGCTGTGCAGCCCCCTCCCCGGCAGGGCACGGGGTGCCCTCTATATCCAGGAGACTCGCACGATCCCGGCAAGATGAGGCTTTAGAGTGGCAGGTGTATTTTAGAAACGTGGGTTTCAGATTCTTGGTTATCCCAGACTTATCACCTACTGCGGACGGCCCCGGAGGACAGGCAGAGCCTCCTCCGTCCCTGCCGGGTGCCGGGAGCGTTAACCCGGCCGGAGCCCGGGTCCCGCAGGGCACCGCCGTCACAGCGCCCGCAGCTCCCCCGGGCTGGAGCGGGGCTGCTCTGCCCGAGCTCCCCCAGAGTTGTGGAGCCGGGCAGCCCAAACGCCATTTCCAGGAGCATCTTTGTTTCTAAGCGACCTGCTCTGACAGCGGCTGGTCCCTGCAAAACGAACTTTCCATCATGGATTTTTTTCCTCTTTCTTTGTAGTTTAGTTAAAGGAACTGTGGATGCTTCTGAATAAGAAAAGCATATGTTCCTGCTGCCCGGTCGGTGCTGGGACCCAGTGCTCCCGGGGCTGGCTCGTCTGCAGACCAGCACCTCCCTGTCCTCCTCCTGTCCATCGGGGTGCTCGGTGCCAACCCCAGCTCCCCTCAGCCGCTGCCAAACCCTTGCCAGCCTGGTGTTGCCCGGTGCCACGGTGAGGGCCCTCGGGGAGGTGGTCTCCTGGCCCCCGGCAGGCGTCCCGGGGGGCAGCAGCTCCGGCCGCCCCCCCGGCAGCGGTGACTCACGGCAGGGAAGCGGTGAGGGCCCTGGCACATCCCTGCACCGAAACGCTGCCTACAGCCTCTGCCTCTGCCCAGCTCGCCCTTCCTGCCGCCTTTCCCCCGGGGTCCTAACTCCCGACTTTGTTGCTCTATAAACATAATAACAATAATTATTCTCTCATTGGACACATAGCCATCTTCTTTGTTTGCAGGCTTAGATAAATATCACTCAAATCATGGAGTCTGATTCATGAGTCAGGACGATGGCAGCCCTCCAAAACCTCCTTGCCCATGGAGAGTGTGTTTGTGTGAGAGAGATAGAGAGTTTCACTGTATGAAGAGTAAGAAACTGGAAGCCAAGTGAATTAAATACAAAGCAGATAATTATGTGTAATTCATTTACTGACTAATGATTGCACCTGGTACGGAGGTTTATGAATTCATTTCACTCTGCACAGGTTTTCAAAAACAATCTCCCTGCTACAAGATAAAAACCAGGCTGACGCTTCTTAACAGACTGGGGTTTACGTTAGTGTTATTGTAAGATTCTGCCTTTTTGGCTCATTTCTTGTTTTATCTCCTGACATTTCACTTTTCCTGGGTTCACCTTTGACAGTGACAGTTGCTCGGTGCTGGTGGAGGCCAGCACTACGGGCACTGCAGAAAGGAGCCATCGCTGGGCTCCTGAAAGCGACTTGTGCAATTAGTCCTGGTGCTCATCGCCCATCCGCTGCAGCCAGACCTTGCCAGAGACCCTGCCTGTGCCAGGGGAGCAGGAGGTCACGGCCCCCTTCCCCTCTGCCGGGATGACCGGCAAATTGCTGCTCTTCCCGTGGTGTCACCCAGTCCTCATCACAGCCTGATGCCATCGGCTCTTTCCAGCTGAAGACCAGCAGACGGGATCAACCTTCCCCTGCTAACGCCGGGGCTGATTTCAGGTTGAAGACCCAAAGACAAAGCCTTTAACGGGGTGGGAAAGCTTGTGCTCACCCTGTGAAACCCAGCAGCAATGTCCCAGAGTTGATGTCCTGCAGCCTGTGTGACACCAGCCCCAGTTACTGCACGCTGCATCTGCAGCCCCAGAGCTCTGAGCCTCGCCGGGAGAAGCACCGTCTGAGATGCTGCCCGAGGTGATGTTCTTACAAGTGGCAGAAACAGAAGAGCTTTCCCAGTTGTGTTCCCCGTGCTGTCACCAGGCATAAGCCCCTCTCCCGGCCTGTTAATGAGCTAAAGGCAGCTCCCCTTCATCATCGCCTCCACCCCCCAATTAAAACCATGCGCTCGGTTAATCGCGCAGGTCTCCTCTGTGACGGTGGTTTGTTGAATCAAGGGACGTGTTGCTGTGTTTCCTGCACAGTGTTTCCCACACAAAAATGCAACCCTGTGCTCTGCTATTTCTGATTTGAGCGATTTGTATTTAGAAGAGCCAAAACCAGCTCATCTTGTTCAGGCGAGCGTTCCCATGGATGGAGAGGCAGTGGGGCTGTGCGTTGATGGTGCAGCTCTGCAGCCCCTTCCCCAGGAGGAGCCGGCAAGCCGGGACAGAGCGCCCGGCCCTGCCCGGGGAAGGGGCTCTACCTGGAGGTGGGTCCTCGGTGCAGATGGTGCGACACAGCCGACCAGCCCCATTCACGGCTGCCCGACTCCAGCTCTTCAGCGGAACAACACCCCTGAATCATCGGCAAAGTCGAAATAACAAATGGTAAAACGAAGGCTTTCTGTCCAATTTTTGCAGCGTGTGTGGAAATAACTCGCTCCTTCTTGCAGAACCATTAACCCACAGGGGTTCGTCCCAGTTCAAAATGTATCTCACGTATCACACTGTGTCTCGGCTTACGTGTCAAAAACCCAGTTAAAATCTAATATAACAGCTAACATCGGACTCCCTCAGTTTGTTGATGTGGTGATTAATTATTATTTTTAATTCGAAAACCAGGATTTTTGAGAAGAGGGGTTAAACAGCTCCTGAAAAGATGCAATTTTTGATGCAGTTCATTTCTATGCACCAGACGGGCACCATGTAGAGCTTAGAAATAGTTAAAAACCGAGTCCTGGTTTCTTTTCAACTTATGAAAATACTCTCTGAGCAATTGAAAAGAACTGAGTAACTGTGATCTTTTTGCAAGTAATGCTCTGGAAAAGCCAACTACAGGCAGTAAGCAAGCTTGAAATTAGTAGTTCTAATTATAAAGTGTATACATAAAACAATGTAGCATCATAAATAAAGGCCAAGTTAAAATGATGCAATAGGAAGAGCAGAATATCATATAAAGCTGGACAAAAGATCCAGCAAGAGAAACACTTATAAATCATCCATGTTTTTCCAATAATAGCAAGAAAAAAAAATAGAATAACAGCAGTACTTCATTTTGTGTAACTTTTACAGTCACCCCATCTCAGTGCCACCCAACACTGGTGCTGTGGAGTGGAGTCTGCCAGGGATGACGTTCAGTCACAGGGTCAGACACTTAACGATGGTCCCTCACAAGCACCAGCTGCTGGGGGAGCCCAGGCCCCCATTGCCCATGGCCTTTGTCTTCATCAGGGCACCGCTTCCTGACGCACCTCCATGGCCATCGCTGGAAGAGCCATCCAGTGCCACAGCATTTTTATTTCTTTCTTTATTTTTATGTTTGTGCTGGCACCAGTATGGTTTCCAGGTAACCAGACGGGTGACAAAGGCAGGCTGTGGAGCCTGAACCAGGACCACCCTCGGGGACTGTGCTCAGGGAGGTGCCTGCACACCCCAATCCCCACCGGGCTGCGACAGCGCTCTGCGTCCTGCACAGGGAAGGTGAAACGCCGGCTCACGGAGCAGCATCGCTGCAGCCCCCGAGCAGCACCCGTGCAGAACACCCTGCCCTCAAAATAAAGTCCTGGGTACAGCCAGAGAAGGTGAATACGGTGTTTTTATTTATTCTTCTTGGGTGCACGCATGGCAATCACCCATGCAGCATGATCCAGGATGTTGAAAACCATTTCATTATGTTCTATAAATAAAGGACTGATGTGGTTCAGCTGTATCAATTATGCAACTCCTCTGCCTGGTGCAGTCAAGGCAAAGGGCGCTCCCTCCAAACCCACTGCCCCCCTGGGCTCTGAGGCATCGATCTGCTCCCGCTGCACCCTGGGGAGATGGATCTGCCCGCTCCCATTTACCACTGGATAAGGCACCACTGACCCTGCCACTGACTGCTGTCTGGGCAAGGGCTCCTCCGATGCGCAGACGACATAACAAGAGTGGGGACACGCCGCGTGTGAGTCTGTTGGGCAAGACGCAAGTGTGGCTGAACAGTAATTTCGAGCAAAGCATCGGTTTTAAACAATGTTTAAACTGACACCATTATTATGCAATATAATTAATTATGGCTAGAAGGGCATTTGAGGTTAGTTGGCGCTACCTTTGTCCATTTTATAATTATACCAAGAAGTGGATGACTAAGTTGTGCCTAAGCTAATTGTATCCATTTGGTTTTATCCCTCCTCTCCACCGCTGTAAGTCACTGGAAGTGTTTTTGAGGGGTCTGGGTGCATCTGTACTGAAGACGGTGCTGGCTGGGCAGCCGCAGGTAGGGCTGCAATAGCAGCTCTGACAACAGCAAGGACCATTACAGCGACTCACAGCAATAAGCACAAACCAAATGTAACTTTTTTTCCTGATGGTGCTCCAGTTCCCTGCAGGTGATTCATTCTCTCCCGCTCCCTGTGTTCCAGGAGGTGTTTTGGAGCCGGGCGCTCCCTGGACCGAGCTGCCCATGGGCACCAGCCGGACGAGCTGCCTGGAGGTGGCAGTGTGTAAACCGGCTCTTTTGACTGTTACCTGGCAGTGCCAGGATTAAAAACAAACAAAAAAAACCCCAATCAAACAAAAAAAACCACCATCAAAACCCTAATGATGACAGACTTGACGCTGGGCAGGAATCTGGTAATGCATGGTCTTGTTTGGCTACGACAGAAGGCTACAGTCCTCAGCTGATGGCTGGAGACTGGATTGCACTATGCAAAGCAGAGTTGCCTGCGAGGGCTCAGTGCTGTAATTAACAGGCACTTTTAGAAATTATTGGCTAATGCCATTTAATAGAAATACTGCCAACTATTGTTGTAAAAACTTGGGTTGTTCCTTTGGTGGTAATATAAAATGATTCAACATGGCTTCGCTGGGAAGAGATACCTTTGTCTGTTCCTATCATTACCTACATTTTTAGAGTCGTTTAATAGGACAATACAAATTTTGAAATCTAAATATATTTCCCAGAACTAACTAGAGGCCAACTGCCTCCAGCCACGACATGGGTGATACAGCCTGCCCTCTGTATGGTAGGACGGCACTTCCCACCCCGTCCCGCCGCAGCCAGGGCAGCTCTGGCCACTGACTGGCTTTGAGCAGTTGCAGGTTGGAAGGTTTCTGTAGCAAGCAAATATGTCCATGTAAATCTGAGCAGCTCCATCTAGAACATCGCCCTCGCAGCGAGTACAGCGCCACTCTGAGAATTAATCCACATTTTTGGTAACAAACTCTCTGAGCCACGCTGGAGAGCGCAGACAGCTCTGCGGTAACGTGCTCTGCTCTTGCCACGCGGCTGTTCTAAATCACGTTATATCACCCAAGAACATTTTCACAACACTGCAATAGTGACCGAAAGGTATTTTCTCTAACCTTGTCACCCAGAAGATACCAGCTGAAAAGTTTCTGTTTGATTGCTAAAGAGCAGAAAGCAATGAATGAATATTGGCAAATCTGGGATGAGGCAGGATGTGGCTGTTGCAGCCCTCGGCCTGACGCCCACCTCCACCCCCAGGGAGGAGAAACCAGACCTGCAGGCACCTGGTCTGAGTGTTCCCAGTTTGGGGATGAACTCCAGGACCTCACTGCTTTCTGTGGTGGTGGTGAAGCTGGTATATTAACAGAATTAAGTGAATTGATTTTCCCTTCCTGCATTGCCGTCTTCTCCATTCCCTCCATTGATCTAGGCATTAAGAGACAATTTATTCCTGCATCCGGACCCCTTGTATCGTGTCAGGAGAATTCTTGTCCACCGGCTAGAAACTGTGAAGATGTGAATGCACCTTCTCTTTAGAGCTGTTACCTCCCGTGCTTCTTTCTTTGCTACCTGCAGTCAGCCATCCCCAGGACCTACATCCACACTGATCCCGACTCACCGGCAAACGTACATGGAAACAGACCTTGCTAAATGGAGATCAGCTCCTGTGTTAACAGGATCCAGGCTGTGTTAACAGGAGCATTCAGATACTACACCCGAGCCATCAGTGAGAGCCCACGGGGTGGGTAAGGACACCGGGGTTCAGTGCTTACCCCATGGCACAGGTGACTCCCCACGTCCCTCAGCACCGCAGCTCCGAGGTGCTCCAGGACCTCGGGACTGAGCCCAGGGGAGCTGCCGCTGGACCTGAGGAGGTGTTTGGGAACATCTCCCCGTAGGGACAGGCTCCACATGACCTGAACAAGGAGATGGCTGAATCCCCAGGGACCCCGATGCTCCCATGGACCTCCTGCAGCCTGTGCTAGGATCAGAGCATCCAGCTGAGCGGTGAAGGGGTGCTGGAGCCCCTCGCCATGCTCCTCTCCCCCAGGGAAAGCCCCCCGCGCTGGGGCCGGGGACCTACAGCCTCGGCCTCACATCTGGTACCAGTTTTCCCCTTTGTACCAACAACCTCCTGCGAAGACGGCGGCCGCTGAGCAACCAGAAGGCTCCGTGTGGGCCATGGGGCAGAAGAGGGTCCTCAAGGTGAAGGGAGGAAACATCACCTGCTGCGGGGGCAGGATGGCTCAGCGCCGATGCCGTAAATAAACGGAAGTGTGCTGGACGTTTTATTTTGCTTGTGGTGTAAACTGTACAGTTAGAGTCTGAATAAACCTCTTTTGTCAATTTTATTACCTTCCTGATATAAAAATAAATAAACTCAAACAAAGCGGGAGCGGAGACCTGCCACACCAGCCCGGTTCAACACGGACTGCACTGACAAGGGAACAGTTTTGTCCTGAAGCTGAGGGGATAAACCGATAAGCTTTCAGGAGGGCAAAGCCCTTGCAGAAGGAGCTGGGGAGGAGCACAGGAGGATCCAGAACAGAAGAATTAAAAAGGGTACTCTTCCAAAAGGAAAGGAAAAACCAAAAATGTCATAACATTTTTGCTTCCAGAACTGCTTTCCAGTTTGATGGGAAGGCTGCATGCAAAGAGCTGCTGAGAAATAGCAGCGTGGCAGAGTAACAGCAATTAGGGGCATTTTAATGATCATTAAAAAAAAAAAAATCACAAGTAAATGATATGGTGTGTGAAGTAACTATTAATAGCCTGAATATAAAACAGACATCAAGAAATCATGCTTTTACTTTGCAACTGATCTCCGCAGTGAGTTCTAGGCTTACCCTCCCAACGCCCCCACGGAAACCTCCGCCAGGCAGCAGCACCTAATTAGCGCCAGGCGGAGGTGAATCAGCCACCCTCCCTGCTGAAGCCGGGGAGAGACCCTCAGGCCACGTGCCAACGGCGGGCGGGTGGGTGAGCGAGCGCTGCTGTCTCCCCAGACTCCGAGGGGACACCACACCTCGCGACAGCATCTCTGCAGTAAGGGTGACGTGTCACCGCAGGGGGTGGCCCAGCGAGGCGGGTTTGGTGACGGCAGCAGGGACTGCGGGGGCTCGCACTCACCCCAGGACCCTCACCGGCCGAGCAGAGGAACCTGAACTCAGGTCTCCTTCACGAGACGGACATGGACCACGGCAGCGTGGGCACCACGTGAACATCCCATTTGCTCCTCTGTGCATCACTGTTCAGTGTCCTCTAATGTGCTGCTGAGGGGACTGCAAAGGTAAGGCCACCACAGAAATGCATTAGTACGGCTACAACAAAAGATGATGGGATTATGTATATTTCTTCTAATTAGCAAGACCTGCCCAAGTGTTCCTGCAGCACCGTTACCTCCCGCACTGTGCCTGTCTGCCACAGGAAGGGAGCGGATCAGGGGCGTCACTGATGCCGTGGCCCCCATGGCGGGAGAGACCCTCAGGCCACCCAAGGGGACACCAGCCTGGCAAAGCAGCACTTGTGCAGACCTGGTGGCTTTCCAACCGTTTGGCTTCTTGCTTTCTGCAGTAGCACTTACCTCAGGATCGTACTTCAGACCCCAGTGAACCCAAGTTATACCCAGTGAAACCCAACCGTCTTCTGTGAATTCCAACTGCTACGGGCCATTGTGCAAATGTGTATTTTGGCAAGTGCCTGGCCCTTCCTGTTGACTGAGCTCCTCACGCTCTCTAGAAACAGCCGTGCCTGTCCCCAGCGCTCCCTGCAGATCACCTTACCCTTTCTGCCTTTCTTCCTCCTTATTCTTTCCTTTTACTCAAACCAGTTGACCTCTTGCCGGCTGCCAGTATCTGACACGACCATACTCCACTGTCCGTCACCCTGGTAGGCTCATTCCTCTCCTTTCCCCATTCCCTCCCATTAGAGCTCCTGCCTGGAAGTGACATAAAGGCCATGGGCAACAACAGCCGGAAAATTGTCCTTGGTGGTGAGGCTGGAAGAAAGGGATTCCTAACGGAGGAGAAACAGGTGTGTCCTGGTTAGGTTGCTTTTGAGCTGCACCTGCTCAGCCACTCCCTACCAAAAATGCCCTCAACCAACAGCGCAGGCTCATGCTGAAGGTCTCACAAACTCAACACATGTAATCAACGGACTTCTTCTGAAAGGGATCAACCAAAGCATTAGCAAAGATGAAGATGTCTTACATAAAGTATCAGTACATTTTTCCTGTGAATATTACGGAGCAAGTCCATACACAAGCCGTGTCCAGACACAAGAAGGTAGCTAGAGACAGCCAGCACGGATCTACTACAGACAAAGTGTACCTGGCCAATGTGATTGTCATCTGTGGGAGCTTCCCCCATCCTGTCCATCCAGGCCATCACTCCAGCACTCCAAACCCAATCCCTGCCCTGGATTTGCCTCCCTCCGTGACCTGTTTGGTTCAGACAGAAACCCACAGCCCGCCTCCAGCCCCCATCTACCCTGGCACAGAGGTAGGAAGCCACCTGTGTCTGCAGGCACGCAGGGGACAACCTCCCAGGAGGTGACACGATGCCATGGGGACTCCATAAACCAGGAGGGATGAAGAGTGTGGATGTGGGCAGCGCACACACGTGTTGCTGCGGCGCGTGTGGCCAGGTCCCATCCAACATGCTCTGCTGTGCACAGTTTATGGGCAGCCACTTGTCCAGCAGCACAAGCTGCCAAAAGTTCAGAGAAAATACCTTAGCTGCCACAAAACAAAAATAAATCAAAGTTGGTTGCTGAGTCCCAGCACATTTGCAACACTGCAAACGTGGGGCACGGGTCCATGAGACCATGCCCCCCATAGCGCGGGCTGCAGGGCCAGGAGGAGCAAAGGCCACAGCATTCCCTCAGGATAGTCTTACCTGCCAGTCTCTGGAGAGACACAGGTCACAGCCCCAAACACCCCCAGGCTCTCTGCAAGGTTCTTGTTGTCAGAACAGCAAGGAATGCCCAGGAAAGGCATCAGATTTGTCCCCTGTCTCTGCATCAGTTGGGTTCTGGGACACCAATACAAAACCGGGGCCAAGAAGGAAAAATAAATAAATAAAAGTAAAAACCCAAACATATTTGAAAGTATGTTCAGAAACAAACAAGCAAAACCTCTTATCCAAACAAATCATAGTTAGATCTTGGGTGAGACCGTGTTTATGAAGGTTTAGCCAAGAAGCTTGCTTGGAGATACTTCTCTAGCCTTAACATAACACTACCAGCCTGGACAAGTGCTGCTAGAAAATACCTCATTAAAATGCTGTTGTGGTATTTATTTATAGATAGTAATTTATATCACACCCATCACACACACCAATCTGGCAGCCACGGTTGGCAAACTGGGCTCCTGCTCCCACAGCTCTGCCTGCCCGAGCCCACTCCCCGCTGCCCCCGCTCCCCACCAACACAACTGCTGCCCACCGGGCATCGGCAGGCGTTGGGCGCCACAGAGGGTCCCTCTCAACAACCCTCCCCCTCTGCATCTCCCCAGCCCCACAGCTCTCCCCAGACACGCCGGGGGGGTACCAAAGATGCAACAGCCCCATCCCCAGCAGACACACTCCTGCGGTGTTCGGCCCCGGAGCCCCTTGGAATGCACCACGGATAATCCAGAGAAGCTCAGCTGCAGGTCACGGACACCAGTGCAACAGCCAGTGTGACAAAACACCTTATGAAAAACCACGGGGTGCCTCTCCGGTGGGGAAAGAGGAAAAAAGACTGGCAAAAAAAAAAAAAAAAAGAGGTTAGATGAGGTAGCTGGGACTGCCGGGGGCAATCTGAAATCAGTTTACATTAGAGCAGGTCGCTCTTGATTTCGCTACAGCAGTTGTCACGCTCGGTAAGAATAACAAGCTATTCATGCGGCGGCCACCATTGTGCAGCTCCGCACAGGCAGCCTGCTGGAAACAAACCCACGCAAACGCAGAGCCCAGGATGGGACTTCTTCTTTCAAAAAGCACATGAAATGGTTATGTAAATAAGTTTCCACTCCAGGAATCCGTGAGAACAATTGTTTCCCTGTAAGAGGACTCTGTTACAGAGCACCTGATGGTTTACCCTCAATCTGCACTTGAGATGGAAATGCTGGCAGGAACGTCCCACGGCAGCTCCCACTATCTGGCCCCTTCAATCTCTGACTCTTTTTAATACTTCCAGCTATCTGGAGTTCCACCTTCATGCGTGCCCAGAGCTGCCCCAGCCCTGACAGGGCCAAGCAGCTCAGCCCAATTCACACCTGAGTCTGATCAGGATCCAGAAACTGGGCGTTGCTTTGCCTAAAGCCCCCGAGGGCTTTGATCGGGGATTATATGTTACCTGGTGACTGTTTCGTGTAAAATGCATAAACAGTCCTGGGAGCAGAGTCCAGAATCTCAGACTCCCATGGGAATGCTAGAACCAGGAGGTAAGACAGCCACTCATGTGCCCTTGCTTTCCGGCCTAGTGATTCAACAGCATCTTCTGTGGAGCAGCAGATCCTCAGCTGGGAGCAGGCTTGGAGTGCCCAGCTCCCTGCCTCGTGGTCCGGGTGCTCTGCTGGAGGTGGCAGATGGGGACAAACAGCCTGGGGAGAACTGTCACCCTGCTTGTCACTCCCTGGCTGCTGGTGAGCCACGGTTCAGATCAGACATCTTTACAGGGAGAAAAAGGCTCCTTGTACTCACCTTCAGAGGAGCTGCTGGGCTGGGTCACGGCAGCAGTAGCATTTAAGACTTGAATATTTCCCTGTTATTCTTCCTGGCCACCGCACGGAGTGTTTTGGTCCTGGTGTGGTGGTCTCAGGCTTGCCTCGGGCACACTGCAGGGATTGCTGGCTCTGAGTCAGAAGCTGGGCACCGGAAATTGAGAAACACAGAGCTTAATACTGAGACATCAAAGTACTCCTGGGTAGAACTTCAAAAATTTGTAATTGCATCTGCAAAGGGCCGCACCACAGAGTTACTCAGCCTGGGCACCCAGGCCCTGGTGCGGAACAGCAGGAGTTTGGTGAATTGGCACATGCTGAGGGAGAAAGGCACCTGGAAAATCCGTCCTGCCGCTGTCACTGCAGATTCCAAAGGCTGCCCCTGCCCCGGCAGCTCCCACCCCGACACCACCGGCACCTTTGTCGCATCCAGCACCGTTCGGGGGACACAGGAAACAGCTTTGTTTCTTGTCGAAAAGCAAAAAATTGTATTTAGATCATTAACTAGCAAAACACTTTCCGTATCTGTTTGCACTGTTCATAGGAACATTTTTTTGTGAGCAGTATTACTTTACCATAAAAATGCACAGATGATGGTAGCTCTTTGAGGAACCATCCAGTTGGACAAGCTTCCATCGGGACCAAATTCATGACAGTGTGCAGCTTGTTCTGGTTGGTCTCCATTTTTACTACACGAATTATATTTGTGATGGTGGAAATTGGTAGTTCTGCCTTTGGCCTCTCTTTATGAGCTCTACATGAACTATACAGAAGGCAGCGGGTGGGTAACCAAGGGGGGGGCTCACCTCTGCCACAGGGCAAGGTGCAGCAAAGCACAGTGTTTATGGGAAACAGAAGCCCTTTGGGGCTGATGATGGCCAGGCCCATGAAGGTCCGAGGCCCCAGCTGAGGAAGCACGTCGCTGTGCTGGTTCCCGTCACTGAATCCTGCTTGGTCCAGCCACAGCAGTGCAGAGCTCTGATTCCCAGCACCGGATTTGCCACCCTGCGCGAATCAATAATGGCTTCGGCGGAAAATTAACAGATGGTCACGGGAAAAAACTCCTGGGGGATTTTTTTTCCCCCCTCTCCTCCGTGATAATAGGCTACTTATGATTTTCTGAAACCACCTGCATATTTTCCCAGGCATCCTGGCTACCGGTTAGAACAGAGTGTTTGTCTCTATGGTGGTGTTTGCAGCACCAGGCTTGCTTTTCATTAAACACGCTTGTGCGCAAAAGACTCTACAGTCCAGAAGCTGACTGTCATGACGCCACTGAGGGGTGACAAGGTGGTGATGACTAATGCTCAGGCCTGGGTTCAGGGAACACTTAACCATTTCTAGCTAATCCCACTGCTTCAGGGCAGTCACCTGACACCCTGGTACCCCAGCTTTCCCACTGCTGTAAGGGGAAGAAGTAAATGCTCACTGGTCTTTGGAGGAGGACTGGGGCGTATCAGCGCTGTTGAAGACTCCTGCAAGGTGCTAGGCAACTCAGAAACAACAGATGCTGCCCATCACGGAGCACAAGGAGGGGAAATCACACGACAGGGAGGGAGCAGAGCACTCCACCGCCCCGGGCGGCGGGACGGGCAGTGAACGTGCACCTCGTGAGTAATGCACACGTGCATTTTCATGGGGCATCGCTGCTCCGCAAAGACTGCCAGCCGGTAACTCACTGCTCTCCCTGCCCGACGGGTGAGGTACGGCACAGCCACCTGCTCCCTGAGGCACGGCACCCAGGACTTTGTGCTGCCATCCTCCTGACCCTGCTTAAGCCTCCAGCTGTTTGCTCACATCCCCAGCTCAGCCAGATTTCATTGAAGTGAGCAGCAATTCCACCGCACCCCCTGCTGCCCACCCCGGCTCTGGGATGCAGACCCTGCAGACGCCAGGTCAGCTGAAGGACCTCTGTGAGTGGTCCTGCTGGCCAACCTCCCAGCTGCAGCCCCCCACGCAGGCACAGACACACAGGGCAGCGCCTGCTCCCCCAGGACACCCGGTGTCCTCCCCTCCCCTCCTCCTCCTCCTCTCTTGTGTCAATAACACACAACTGTAAGGCAAACACGAGGTCTCTGGGGCATCCAAAATACCCCTTTCCTGGCAGCTGGGAGCCTCCAGTGCTGCCTTCTGCTCTGTGTGAGATCTCAGCTGCATGAATCCGCTTTCCATCCCACTGCAAAGACCCTACAACAGCTCCCTCATGTTCTTCCCTGTATTCTCTGCATCCCTCACATCAGCCTCACTGCCTCCTGCTTGGTTCCAGTGGGGCAGCTCTGTACAAACCATTCCTCCCCTCTCTGCCGCGGGTGGAGGCAGACCCTGGTGCCCTCCAGGACTACACAGCTCAAGAAGGCTCTGTGTTAAGGCTCTGGCACTGGAAAGATGCTCCGAGCTCACAGCCAAATGTGACCTGCTCTGTAGGGAACACCCTTCCTCACCATCCTCTTCCCCCCACTGGGTTACAAGGCAGTCAGGACTGCTGGACCAGGGGTTGTCGGTGTGTTAAACGACCACTGCCTTTCAAAATTGCATTTCAGGACACCAGGGACTGCAGTTTGCAACCTGCATGGCTTCTGTTCCCAAAGGTGACCTCGTGCGTGTGTGTGTGTGTGCCCCTGCCACCTTCCTTACAGAAAAAAGCTCTGCATAATGCAAAGCGGGCGGGGGCGATGGCCGGGCGCCGCGGGGGCACGCTGGCACTGCCACGCTGGCTGGGCTCTGCCCGGCCCCACAGCCCCCATCGCCCTCCCCACGGCCGGGACGGGGCGCGCGGGGGTGCCCTCCAGTGCGGCTGGAGGACACAGCCCCCGAGGGTCACCAGCGGGAGCTGTGCGTAGCTGGCGGCTGGCACAGCTATTGCCTTCTCGAGACGCACTTTAAGTGGCTCATTACTGGCAAAACCAATCCTAGTGAACCCTCCCTGCGGCCAGTGGGTGAGCCACAGGCTCCGGCCCTTTTCCAGAGCACTGCTCAGCGGCTAAAGACAAGTGCTGCTTGGAAAATGGCCTTTCCTCTTTTTTTTTCTTTTTTAATTTCTGCAAAAGCCAATGAGAGGGCAGGGGTCGCAGTGCATCAAGTGCACATGTGCTCGGTCACCTGGAAGGAGGATGTTCTCTAGCACCCGTGTTTGAACTTTAACTGCTGACTGGGAGCCAGACTCCGAGGTGACACCGGTGGATCTGCACGTTACATCAGCAGCTCAGTGGGGCGGCTGTAAGCGGGGCAGCTACACCCCAGCTCTTGGCTGGCACCATTCCATGGGGAAGATGCACAGGTCTGAGCCTAAAGGAGAATTTCCCAGGAGATAAATAATGCCCTATCTGATATTTCAACCTTGGCTGCCTGCAGTGTCCTGAGACAAACACTGGCAAAAATATGGAAAGGGTTTTTTTTTGTTGCTGTTGCTGCTGTTGTTCCTCAGTTACAAATCCTCTCCATAGATTTGGAGATGTTGAAAATAGTCTATGAGAAGGTGGATTATTTTTGAATTGGTGTTTTAGTCCAAAACTAGATTGGAAATAATGGTGATGGAAGAAAAGCTAAGCCAGGCTGATTGTTACAGTAAAGCTGTGTTGTACTTTAGATTACTTATTAACAAACAGCAAATGGGCCTCTGCCTTGACCTTTTTTCATTTGAGCAAATATACTCTTCCTGCCCCTTGTAAACAGCAGTTACTGGTAACTGAGTCACGTACCCCCTCACATCACTAGACTTGGGTTTTTTCATCTGTGGCACGGATTTTAGTCAAATTGAATTTTGCCGGGCTCACTAAGGTTATTAGCAGTATTATTAGTCTTAATAACACCAACGGTAATAACAATACTCTGGATCACCATAAACCTGAAAACATCTAAGTACTTCACAAATATTAATTAACAAAACTCAATAGGAGGTCTGAGAAACCAGCAAAAATTGTCAGCCTGGCTTCAGAGACGAGAACAGAGCCACAGCAAGCAGAAGTGGCTGCTTGCCTGATGAGTTTCAATTAATGGCTGTCCCTTTGGTGTCCTGAAAGGCCGGGTGCCCGGTGCCGCTGGCAGCGCCGCCGGCCGACAGCAGCAGCCCACGGCTCGGCTGGAGCAGCGCGGGGCAGCGGAGGGCTGCGCAACGGAGTCGAAAGGACGGGCTGTTCCGCTGAAAGCTGGTCTCTCAGTCACTGCGCTGCTCAGAATGGGGCTGTGGGATGTGCCCCAGGGGTCCTGTGCCCTGGGATCCACCACCAGTGGTTCCTGGGGCACCCTGGAAATCCCACTCCTATTGCTCTTCACTGAAGCTGAAGACCAAGAACATGCACATGTTCCAGCAAGCTATGGATACCCTCTCCTTTGTCAGCCTTATATTAAACCTTTGTGAGTGGAGGAGGCAACCCGACAACCCCAAGGAAACCCTCTGCAATAGCTGATGACTACTTTTCCTACCCAATTATTTCCCTGACTTCTCTATATTGGTATTAAAGCTCCAGTGGTGGCGAAATCATGACAATAGAGCCAAGGAGCTGGCAGTACTCATGCGGGTTGTAAGCTAATTTATCCTGCAGGTATCACCCAAATCCATTCTGAACCGCACAACATCAGGCACTCGGTAAACAAGGTGAAAGTTTCATCTAGATTCTTAACCAGTGATGCCTTTGCAGCAAGCAGTAATTACTTGTATTAATTGCAGACTCCTCCAAGGTGCATCATGCCACAGCGTACAGAGGATTGGATGTCTAAATCTGAGGAGTGACTTTTTTGTTTCTTTGATTTGTTCAAAAAACTTACCATTTGGAGGGACAGAAAGGACACAGGTGAGGTCAACCTGGATGTGGTGTTTGCAGTCAGGAGGAACAGCCTCACATCGGAGAGAGCCAGACGCAGTTTCTCCTCTGACACACATGGTTCGTGATCTCGAGCACGTCACGTAACCTGTCTGTCCCCATCTGTAAAATTAGGATAATAGTAGTTAGTTCACGTTAAAGCCTGAGAGATGTCAGGACAGTAAGAAAAGGGGAGTCTGTCTACACTGAGTCTGGACCCATCTGTGTCTTGGCAGAGCCACAGAAAGTGCTGTGACCAGAGCAACCCCCCTTGGCTCCCTCTGATACAATCACTGGGCTTTGGCTGGGGGGCAACTCCTCACCCTGTGCCCGTGCTCACTCCCGACGCTCTGTGTGTCCTGAAGACTCTCCAGGAACCTCTTCTCTTCTCTGGAAAGGTGATGGCAGCCAGATGCTCTAACTTTGGCCATATTAATCCAATTTACTCCACTTAGCTCCCTCAAGTTCTTTACAGAGTTAGATGTTCTTCAATGCAGCAATTAATTTGAAGCATCTCATTTGCTGACAATAAATCCCAATGTCGCACACGTTGCTTTACATCTCCTGTGATACCCACTGTAATTGCTCCTTACAAAAAAAGACACAAGCCCTGCGGCTGAAGTTTTAGCGCTCTTTTGGGGGCACGGCAGAGTTCATTTGCCTTCACGTCCCCTCGTCCGGGCAGCCCCTGCCCCTGCCCCAGCCCCAGCTATTCCTCGGCAGAAACATGCAGTGTCACACAAGTTTTCAGTGGTGTGATGCCCAGTAACTTTACTAGGAGTCCCATAGCTGCTGGCCCACACAGCCCTTTGAAGATCCGGGCTCTGTGTTTCATCCCAGATAGACACTCTATAAAAGTCTGGCAAACAATCCCGGCGCAGTCTCTGGCTTGGCCGGCTCTCACCACGGACATCTCCTCCTCCAGCCGCCCCCGGGCTCACGCTCGGGCAGGGATGGAAGCCACGCCACGGCTCTCCGGGAGCCCTCCTGGCCAGCAGATCCTAGAATACACAAGCGAAACCAGGCGGGGGTCCTCGGCACGGCCCTCTGGACTTGCACTCTCCGAGCATGGCATTTGGCAAACATCAAAGAGGGGCAGGAAGAATCCCCCCACACCAGCTCGGCAGGAGTTGGGGGGTCTCTGCAGGGTAAGGCACGCTCTGCCCAGGCACACACCCTTGGCCTGCGGTCGCTCACACAGCCGTGGAATTATCCAGAGCTTTCTGAAGAGCTTTTGTGACTGTGATGATAGGAAAAAAAAATATTTTATATATATATATAAAAATGGCAAGGGGAGGATGAAGGGAAGGCTGTTTGAATCTGCTGAGAGTCTGAGAGGACACCTTTGCAGGGGAGAACTTCAGCTGTATGTAACCTCCACTTGCCACGGGCACGGCCACTCTGGACTTGTGAGATGCCCGTTCTCCCACCTCCGCTCACCAGCCGTGGGCTCTGCGCTCGCAG
>JAHREE010000337.1:0-15491 GCA_033628505.1 Tringa tobata | reverse complement strand
CTCGGTGGCGATCGGCCGGTCCGCCGCGCTCTGAGGAGCTGCCCTCCCGGGACGTGCCCCCCGCGGGCCAGGGCCCCCGGTGCGGTGGCGGTGCGGTGCCGCAGCCCCGCGGGCGGGAGGGCAGGGTAAAGGCGCGGGTCTCCCCCCTCGCTCGCCGCCCCGATCGGGCAGGCAGATTTAATTAGAGCTCTCCCCAAGGCGCACACTGCAGCCGCGGCCGGTGCCGGGCGCGGACCGGCGCCCCGCCGTTACCGCGATAAGCCCGGGCGCAGCTCCGGTGCGGAGCTCCGGGGGCTCCCCGGGGGCTGCGGCGCCCAGCGGCACCGGAGGGACCCCCCGGGACACGCCGAGGCCGTGGGAGCGGGTCCAGGCCTAACATCGCTACGGGAAGGTCTCGCAGGGAAAAGCGATTCAAACCCAGCGACGGCTGGAGGAAAACAAATAGGTAAATTGCTGTAATTCTTAGTCCTGGATGTTCTGGTAAACCCGAAACTCAGGACAGTAAATTCCTTGCTCAGAAGGGGATTGACAGGTTCCTTGCAATTAAAAATAATCGACAAAGTGTTAAACAGGGAACAAAATGACCACGTACCCGGACCCCGTGGCTTGGCCTCGCAGGAGGCACAGGCAGACCTCTGTCCCACCAGCAGTCGGTTGGCTTTTGCACTCTCGTATCCTCTCGGGAGAATGGGTTCTGTAATTACAACAGGGAAACATATTAATTTACAGATTACAGAATATACTTTTCACCCTCAGCTATCAGCAGATAAAAAAAAAAAAATCAATCCTGAATTCTTTTTGCACACAGTCAGTGTTGTCTGTAATGAAACACGTTGGCTTGGAGGCGCAGCGGTGCCTCCCAGGGGTGTTTCGGTGGCCCACGGGGGGCTGGGGCACTGTCCCTACAGCCCAAACGCCAGTGAGAAGAGCTGGAACAGAGCCTTGTGACAGAGGAAAGGAGCGAGTTCTGGATCCCTCGGAGGGGAGAGAAAAATGTCCCCGACTGCACCCCACTGTCCCAGTTCTGCTTGTTCCACTCAAGGGAACCCCTTCACAGAAAAGGGACAAACCCAGAGCTGCACGTTTTGCCTGCTGGGAGAGATCTAATCCGGAACAGCGGCTGGAGAGCAGCTTGTACTGGGAGTTTTGGAAGGGCCCGATCCGACCCTGAAGCCGGCAGAGACGGGAACAGGCCGTGGGCATTTAAAATCAAAGGTCAGTGCTGCCTGGAACAGCAGGAGCGTGTAACTGAGTTTGTCATTTAATAACAATACCTACGCCTCTCTAGTCTTAAAACGCTCTCACATTTTATAATCATTCTGCAATTAAGGCCTAACCACATATTAAAAGAAACTCAAAGTAAATCAGAAAGTTTAGGATCAGATTCCATTCCTAATTACTGTAATTAACGAACAAGTCCCCACAATTTAAAGACTGGTTTGCTCAGTAATTTTTTTTACATAGACCCCTTTTATCTAAGTTAAGAACTTTTAAATAATCTCCTTTTACACGAAAACATAAATTCCTGTTCCAATTGTTTTAATGTGGTACAAAATGAGGTTCCCAGACTTAGACAAATAAAACAATTCTTTGTTGTCCCTCCTCCTTTGAAGGCAAACAAAAGGTTCAGAAGCTGATCCCCCCTCAGATGAGCAGAAAGACACATTTCCACATGAACACCAAGAGTGCCTGGTACCAAATATTTCAAACCTAACGTCAAGAGAAAACGTCTGTTCTGGTTGCTTCAGTTACACGTGCTGGGGAGTGAACTCACCTAAAAGGGGAAGGACGTGTGTGCAGAGATGGATCCCCGAAGCAGCGTGGCTGTCAACTCTTGAGGGTGCTATTCTTCCATCTCAGCGTGGATCTCGCTGTCGAGCGGCTCGGGGGACGGGAGCAGTGCTCCGCGGTTCGGAACAGCACCAAAAGCCATTTACACAACCTCAGCTGTGCTGGTTTCTGCTGGTAGAGAAGGGAACAGAATAGGAAAACATAACCGTGGAGGAATGGAAATAATCTGCTTTATACAAGAGAATTTTGTCACTGTTAAGAGTTTTTAATCACACAGGAACACTGAAATGTCTTCATTTCGCCTGAACTCGGCTCCTGTGCTGTTCTCGGGCCTCTGACTCCCACGGGCTGTGAAATGGGCTACCTGGCTACAGGCTGCGGCCGGCTGGAGGGGCTGTGCGGGCAGTGTGCTGCTCGTCTTTCCCATCCCAAACCTGGAATTATGTACAGAACACGGCATGAGGCCGCCCCGTTGAGAATCAGAGTGCTATTACTCGCTTATTTTACTACCTTGTTAAACTAGACTATTTCATCGTGACTGACAAGGCTCCAGAAGGTCCCGTCCGCACGTGGAACTCCTTGGGGTGAGTGCCAGCACAGCCCAGCCTCTTCCCACCCGCCAGAGGGGTGGGGGGAAGGAGACAGATCTGGCAAGGGTGGGAAGGGGGGCACCGTGGGGCAGAAAGGACCGTAGGGCTCTCCTGGAAGTGCCAAGGGGACATTATCCTCAGCCAGCCCCCGGGAGCACCAGGGGAGCAGGCAGGGATGGAGCAGCAGCAGCTCCCTGGCAGATAAAGAGCTGGCAATTTACCCCCTTACTTCTGGTGGTGTAATGAAACACAAACTTCTCCCCTCTCCCATGTTTTCTGCCCCAGGGAGGGGAAACATGATACTCACATAAAAGCTGCCACACGTGACAATTTTCAAAGGAAAAGACTTTATATGCCAAAGCCTCGGAGGCCGGTAGATGAGCCTGCAGCATGGTACAACAAGTCAACCCGCACCTCCCCTTCAGCTGGGCAAGGCAGCTGGTGACTGATGACCAGTTTTGATGTGCAGCTGGGTCCAATGACAGATGATTTAATTACTTATCATTACAGCTCTTCTCCTTTGGAGAAACACTGTTTACGACTCCAAGGTGAACCAACTCAAATCCATGAGATCTTCCTTTTCCCTTCTGGTATTATTCCCCTTGTCTTCATGGTCTCTATGACCTTGACCTCAGCCCTTGCTGTCCTTGAGCTCTGCTGACTTGTGGCTCCTCTCCTGAAGGCTCAGGGCTTTGCAGTTACCAGGCAGCTGACTGGGAGCATCTTTCCCCTTCCATTTGTCCGATTACAGCTCACCTCCACTCAAACAGTGCTCAGAACCCAATCTGTCTCCAGCTTGTCACCTGTAATCATGTACAATCAGCCTGTGAAGTTATAAGTGGTTTATACGTTCAGTTTTTGCATGGTCGATGAGCCATTACATACACAGTTCCTCTTTTAGAGTTAGGACCATATTTCATAAATGCTTGTCAGATACAGAATTAAGTTCTGTTCCGAAGAACATACAGTTGAAATACCACAAAACAAGGGCTGTGAGAGTATTGCTCCTCACCTCTCACCATACTGTTTCCTTCTGCAAGTCTAGGCCACCTCCTTTGCCTCAAGACTTCCCTGAATCCTTTTTACAGTTCGGCAACTGTTATGCTCCCAGTATCCCTTTGCTCAGCACTTGGCCTATCCACAAATCACCCATTCTCTCTCTAGTCTTTTACTTCAGACTCAACAACAACCTCCCTTCTTTCACACTTGAATTTACTTCCCAATTTTCTGTCTACCTTACTAACTTCAGTGGTTTCTCTCATCACAAATAGCTCGGGATCTTAATTCATTCCCGCTGACATCTCCCTGGGAGATGGAGCAGTGCTGTTACTCTCTATTGCACAGCTAGAGAGCCGGGAGAGGGATGACTTGCCAAGGCCACACAAGAAATGAGTCGCAAAGCTCAGAATTTCATCTCTCCTATGTCCTGAGTGCAAAAGTTTGACTACTGCTTCCCTACAAATGAAACACTTTATTTTTCATACACTTCCTTGCTATTTTAGGTTGGGTTTTTTTATATGGAAAAGTTAAATTAAGTTTTATCTTGTAATAAATTTATTTCTGAAGTGAACTGCCAAGAAAATGTCATTCTTTTCTTTTTTATTTTTGCCATTGTATCCTTAAGGAAGCATATAGGAAATACAGCTTTTTTTTTTTTTCTAGACCCTACCCTGATTGAATTAAAGACTGTCATTGATCTTAGCAGGAACTGGTGCAGCCCCTCAGCTGGCATACAATTATGCAGCAGGGTAGTAATAGGGTAGTTCTGGTACCCCAAACTCCTGGTATTTAACAAACTCCTGATATTTAACAGAATCCTGTTAGTTAGAGCAATAGCATGTCCTCACTCATACAAGTCATCCACTCTGATACCCAAAGCGCTCCAGGACTATCAGCTCCTCCTAAAGCCACTCATTTGCACCACTAACTAAAGCAGCAGCTGGGGCTCAGAGCACACAAGTGTGAGCACTGCACTGAAAGAAGAAAATACCCGCGTTTGTCTGCTATACGTGTGTTCTGACTTCGCATTAATCTCTTGTTAATGCAAATATTCTATATTCTTTATAAATATCCATGTACTCATCCAGTAACAGTATTCAGACCCGTTAAATTAATGCAAAAAGTGGTTTATTTGGGTAAGCATAACTTGGGCAATGTGCAAGGAGACCATGTATAGCCATCCCAAATCACCCGCTTTTCAGAAGGGACATTTACAAAGATGGACTAATACATTTTGAGATGCCAACTTCAGTGATGAGGAACCTTGCCACTCACTTGGCTGTTACTTTTTGCTGTCCTCAAAAGACTTTCAAAAAGAAGATGGTGCAGCATGGCTCAGGGTTCATCACTCTAAGTAGTTCTTGTTTGCACTGTGGACATTACTCTGGGAGTATCTGAAAAAAAAATAAAATGGAAATATCAACATATGTTAGGCACTTTCCAGAAGTACAGAAAACAGCCCTTTGCTACACAAAGAGTTTACAACCAGAAGAACAAGATATGAAAAGTGAGAGCAATGGGACTGGAAAGGAAGAGGAAGACCAGCTTATAAAAATAGTCATGCCATTTCTTAATTATGTATTTTAGCACGTGACACATCTTGTCACAAAGTTGGTCCCTGACATGGATTAAGTTCTATATTCTCATCCTCTCTAATTCAACTCTACTCTCTCCCATTTAGGGGAGATTGTTACAAGGATCAAAATTAACTAAAGAGTTAAAATGTGGTAAAAAGTTGCGTTCTGTAGTACAGCATAGAGACAAAAGCCCCATGCTGTCGTTCCATGGACAAACACCTTGCTGAATCCACGGCAGGCTCCAGCAGGATGAGAACGGCACGAGGTCTCCCAGTGAACTCACCGTTCTGGTGGGCCTTTCACGTTTCTCTTCCTTCGAAGCCGTTGTGCGACTCACACGTCAGAGGGTGGCATGGCCTCACTGCCCAGCAGCTCACAGGTTTGGATTCCCGGCCTGTGAATACCCGATGCTGAAAGTATCTATGGTATTAAGGACTAAGACCTGGAAATATAAAGATAATACACCTTTAGCACAGCCCTTCTTTTATTAATGTCATAAAGCGTTTGACTTAAGTGGCAGAATAATTTGAGGCTGCACTTGACTCATTTTAAAACGTCAGGTTTTATAAGTGTTGACTCTACGCTAACAGAAAGCACTTTTACTGCTCGGTGTGGATCCCATCGTGGGCCTGGAAACTTGACCTCCCCGTTGAGCTAAACTCAGCTTTCTCTAATTATCCCCCTGCCAGCCCAGGGATTACTGCCACGAGTAACCCAAGCAGGAGCTGGCCTGCTCAATGAAAAACATCACAGGCAGTGAGAGGGGAGGGACACACAAGGAAGCTCTGCAAAGTTCTTAGAGTCACTCAGTGACATCACCAGTGAATCCAAATCCTGATCAAAGCAGCCACCAGCACCGGGAAAAAAATGAACGCTCAGAGGAAGGAAGCAAGTCAGAAGCGGCCTCAGCTTGAAAACGATGGCAGTTTTGTTATCAGTTTCAAGCTAATAATAGCCATACTTCTGACATCAGAATTTCCCCGACTCTCCTACGAAAAACCACTGCACCAAGACGGGACTGCAGCCCCTGGGGGTGACGTGAGGAACCTTCGTCCCCTGCAGGGATTCCAAAGGTGACTGGAAAACATCTGCGAAAGGCCCTGGCAGCGCCGAGGGACCCCCTGTTCTCCTTCTGGGCTCCACCGGAGAGAGGCCGCACACAGCACCGTTCTGCGCAGAAAAACGAGGAGACATTGCTCCCCACCACACGAGTTCCACAAGGCATTCCTCTGTTCAAACTGGAGTCTTCTGCTTCAGGTAAAACAAGGCTTTATCTTAAGTGCAGTAAGAGCTAATCACAAACCAGGAGAGTCTAACGATCAGTAGGTTTTTTCCTGAAAGGATCACAGTCCCATAAAAATCTAGAAAATCAAGTGGAGAAGTTAAGGGAGATTTCAAAGTTTCAGAGGAAATGGGACTGGCTACCCCAAGTTGTGATGCTCGGAACAAACCATTCCTTCTGCTTAGTTTTTAAAGGCAGCTGACGGCTGAATGCTTTAAAGAAGTATGATCAGAATTCATACGAATAAAATCAGAAGACTTCTTTTGAAGGAAGCCATCATCTTTTTCATTCATTTTATGGCAGCATAAAAAATGATATTTTGTTTGCAACATTATTTCAGAAAGTAAAAAGGCAGTGACAGTGCCAGGCTATGTGCAAGATGTTTTGGTACCCAAATCCACACCGAGCAATGCTGAAAAGGCACTGCCCTTCAGCCCGGAGGCAGCCACGTCTGGTGACTTACAGGCCATACAGTAAATAGTGGAGCTGCAGATAATCAAAGCAAGTCGCTCAGGGAGAGCTCAGGGCTGAGAGGTTTCTGATTCCAAACAAAAAGTCCTTGCAAACTACTTGTGCTTCTAAGTACAAAATGAGCCAGCTATGAACTGGCTTCCTGTACTGCAAAAATGTCTATTTTTTTTCCTTCTACTGCTGCAATTAAAGATAGGAAATGGGAATAAGTTTTTGGAGTCTAAATTATTCATGCTGAATAATTATTTCAGGCCTAAACAAACTGGATGTTAATTTTATGCAAATTACATGCAATATATTAATATGAGCATAAATCCTACATTCCTTAACAAACAACATCATTCTATTGACGGGGAATATGAGCAGTACAAATTGCTCACACTTGTGACATAAACATGGTAAATACAACACAGAGTGAAATTTAACATGGCAAAGTAAAATTTAATTTTAGAAAAAATAACTCCTTTATTGTTTAAAAGCAGGCAAAAACTCTAGATTTTTAATCACATGAGTTGCACGGTTCTAAAAAGAATTCACGTGACGTGTTTTTAGTGTTGGGTGCTCCAGTACTGGATTTTATTTTACTAAAAATGTATAGTTTTAAAAGGAAGGTGATGATTTAAATACCTGTGTGCCCCAGAATCCATGCTGGCCAGCCACAGTCGGACACTCAACTGCTGGAGGAGGACAGAAAAGTGTCACTCAGTGCAGAACCCTCTTGCTCCCTGTCAGAGAAACGAGTCGCCCCAAACACCACAGCTGGTGTTCAGGTTGGGTAACACAGTACAGCTGGTCGTGGGCCAGTATTTCCTGTTAAAAAGGGACTATTCCCCAGAAGCATGAACCTTCTGGGGCCTTTTAGAAAGGCTTAGTAGATGGATGTATTTATAGAACCAAGTGCAGGGCTTAGGGATCATTTACATTTAACTTAAGCCACCAAGAGTCATCTATGGTAGGGTCTAGACCACACGGGAATTTAATAAACTGAAATAAGCATCACTTACCCAGCTCAGGATGTCATTGATAAAAGTTTGAGGGTCCCGTTCCCTTCTGTTTTATGGAAGTGCAAGAGTCAGTCTCCAGGAAGCCTGACTTCGCCCCAGTGCCTGTTTGTGCCAGCGGGCTCGGAGCCATCAGCCAAACCTCCCCAGCAGCACTGAAAGGATTCTAACTCCTTGGATCCACATATTTTGGTCAGGGCTAAAAACATCCATCTGATGGTAGAGTACCAGAACATGTGACACGTATCAAATTTTAAACCTACTGAAAATCTTTCCAGAAATCTACTTAAAAACACCCAGAAAGCAAGCAAAAGCATGCACGCTCTTCAGTGCTCCTGTAAGAGTGCTGCTGGTGTGATGAAGTCTCGGAGCGCTGCCTGGGGATGCTCACTAAACCTACGGCCACAGCAGCGAGCCTACCCCCCATCAAAGCCAAAGACGTCCAGACGTTTCAGAATATGCTGCAGTGTTCTCTCCTGATGCCATACGCTGTTCTCTGGGAGTGATATTCCTGCTGGGAGTGTGCGCACGCCCCATGGGGTCACCCTGCCTTCACTGTGTTCACGGCAAGGGAAAGACCAGCCCCTGGGTGACACTCCTCAGAGGGCTTTACACAGGAGGAAGAAGAGGTCGGACCTGAGGTGAAGGTACACATAAACAACGTGCCTCGAAGAATTCCATTTCCTGGTAAGCAAAGTCCTTTTCTCCACCTGCCAAACCACACTTCCTCCGGGACTGTGGGTGACTTCAAAGCAGTGCCTGTGCTCCCTGGAGGAGGGCCCCAAACACCCGGACAAACCATGGTGACTTTTACCGCATCGGCCGTGCGCTTTGAAGGTTTCTATGGTTATGCACACCTCGGTACAGTCCTCTCCAGAATGTGTGTGATCAGCAAACATGGGGAATGCAGAGAACCAGTCTTGAGGGAAGCTACCGCGCGTCGGCAGTGAGTCTCAGGCTCTGCCAAGAGGCTGCTGGCCGTACCGCCATTTCCAGGGCACAGGCAGCGCGGGGAGCCTCGGAGAGCGGGGCCAGTATGTTTTGAAGTGTTCTGTGTTCACGCCAACTTTTCCTTTGTGTGTTACTCTTTTTTGTCCCATATTTTCACAGACAGGGTGTTCCTCTCCGTGTAAGTCACTGACATCAAATTTGCTGTAATATTGCTGATCCTGAATTCTTTCCCCAGGCAAAATTCCTGATAATTTCAGTTGGTGCCTGAATTGTGTAAGAAATTCTGATCAAATAAGTCATGCCTGATACAGGAAAACCCCACACAACAGCTAAACAACCCAGAACGATGAGTTTCCTCTGTACAGAGATTTGCTCAGTTGGGTTTTAAGGCCGGTGAGGTGCAGAAACATGACCTCAAAGGACACGCTAGTGATGGAGGGAGCACAAAGCTTCTCCCGACTATTGGAGGGGAATCTGCTCTAGTTACTGCTGAGAGGAGAGAAAACCAGATGAGCCCTTCACCAGTGACACTCTTGTCCCTGGGACATGCTACCAAAGTGGCTTTTTCTACAAATTTGGCTGTAACGTTTACATTTAATGGAAATCTAACTAGATTGTGCCTAGTAAATTCACTACGACAGAGCTATTCAGGTGCCTGCAAGTGTAATGGCTGTGTCCTTCAGGGAGTCTCTAGCAGGTCAGGAGGTGTGCAGAGCCACAGAGCCGTGCCCCTCTGCTGCTTTGGCACGTGCTTCCATTTCGGGAGGCAGAGAAAGGAAAACCAGTCAACTCACCAAACAGGGGAGAATCAGCTTCCTGGGAAAAGGGTGGCATTGCTGAGCTCAGTACTTCTTTCCTGTTGGGAACAAGAGACAGACAAAACTTGCCTGACGACAGTGTCACTGTCACCGATTATCCGGCACAGGGCTCTCCTGGCTGTTAGCAGCAGGAGGTCAATGACAGACAGGCTGCTAATTGCCAATACGCTGTCTCAGACCATCCTCCCACATACTTTGCATGGCCCAGGCATAACTCACCCGTTTTCTGCTCACTTCTGTGCACGGAAGCGAGGCAGAGTAAACTGTCAGGTGGACTGTCCCCTGCCAGGTGACCACCTCTCCGTTTCTTTTCTCTTTTAAGTGGCTGTTCATGGAGCTTTTTATGGTGTTGCAGAAGTCATGTAGGTTGCAGGGAATAATAAAGCTATTGATAAGAAAGAAGTTTGTGTCCTCATTCTCCCAGCACCATGAGACTGAAGAAGAAACAGAGCTACACTTCTCCAATTTCATTGCTTTTTTGGATGGGTATTTATTTTAGGCTTCTGTTCTGAAGAACCATTTTCAAGTCTGGATAAAATTCATGCCAGAAACTATTTACTCTTCTTGATATGGTATGAATAAAGTAAAGTTCTTCACTGGAGTATACCCCGTGACAAATAATGCCCTAGTAATTATGGGTGGGGATTTTCACGCGGTGACTGATGGTGCCTTGGAAGGCAGCCACGGCACCGAGCATTCAGAAGCTAAGCTATCTAAATCCCTGCAGACCTCGTTTCTGCTTTGGGAATATAGGACAGGTGTGGCAGTTACTAAACCTGGATACTTGAGAATTCACCTCGTATTCCCAGGTGTGGGCCATTAATTCTCGCTCAGACTTGTTCAGTTCTAACAAGTCTCTTTTGAACCAGATTTCGTATGTTCACGTATGCACACACGATACATCGCATTTTCCTTTCAATCCATTCAGCTACTTTGTTTTCACTCGTCTGTAGCTGCGCAGCCTCACCTTACCTAACATCCTGCATACACACGGCAGCAAAACCCAGTACCCACCGATCTACAAATCCCTGTCACACACTGTAGGTACCAATGCCGCTGGCATTGTTCAGTACAATTACTGAAGAAGTTCAGGTAAAACTCAAATGCCAAGCCCCAGTGAAACCCACAGCATTGGCTATACCGATTTCAATTGGATCACTAGACACCAGAGCAAAGCCAGAGAACACTCAAATGCAAACACAGGTTGATAAAAACTGTAAAGTCTTGTAAAAAACTATAAAGGAACGTGACGCTCCTTTTTGTTAGATGCTCTTCCAGAAATCTGAACACTTTGGGGCAATCAGACACACCTAGAGCCTCCTCCCAGACCAGGCATTGTTCAGGGACACACTTAGTATTCTCAAACTCAAATACCTATAAGAAAGCTTCCAATTCCACATTCTGATGTGGAAGGTCACAGATACTAACTCCACCTGCTTCGCTCACTTGGAAGGGACTTGTGGCTATTGATCACTAATGTGTATCTGGTCGTCTTTATTTACTCAGAATATACTGCTCGTCTTCTAAGAAGCACTCTGGAATACCGTGAAGAGAGAGGATGATATAGTTGTATGTTAAATTCTCAAAAAGCACACATTTTTGTGACAGCACTTTTATGTGCAGAGAATTGTCACAAGAGGAGGAAGGATTACTGGGGGTATTGAGGAGATGCCAACCTCCAAACCCCTGAGGAGGCCACTGCTGCAGTGGCACCTTCTCAGATCAAAGTACCACCTTGTGCAGTGAAAGGTCGGGATTGGAGAACCTGAGCTGCCTCGGCTTGAAGGACACACTCCTGACAGCATGAAGGATAAGCAGAGGTTGGGTAAGAGTTTCACTAAAAAACAAATTTATCATCAACAAGTATTTTGTAGGTAAGGAAGAGAAGCCTCTGAGACGCGACTGTTAAAGATCCCAGCCTTCTAACCAGAGTAACATACAAACAAGTGAGACCTGCAGAAGCAGGCACACCTTTACCGTGCAGCTGACTGATTCTAAAAGTGCCCACTGAAAGCTTCCTGATGATGGCACGAAACAAAAATACAGCAATTAAGGAATTCAATCTCAGGGCACAACTAGTGCAGATTCTATGCAGATGAAACCACTCCATCAGGCATGAAGTACCAGCCCCCCACTTAAATCTGTGGGGGAAATGGGAAGAGCTGGAGAGAAGCGTGGCATCTAACAGAATCACATGGGGTTGGAAGAGACCTCTGGAGATCATCTAGTCTAACACCTATAAATGCGACAGCTTGGGTTTCTAGCAGAAGCCATAACCTCTGTATTAGTTTTCTCCAACACCGTAAGAGCTCTGTGTCAGGCTAACTCCTTTGCCACCACCAAAGATGTGGGACAGGGAACAGATGCCTATTTTCTTCTTTTGTCCTCTTCCATTTGAGAAACATCCCCTTCATTCTGCCCATGTAATTGAGTTAATCTCATTTCAGAAACCAATACCAGTGATTCTGGCGTCTGGGTAACTTTAATATTTTGATAACTGAAAATAAGGGAGGTAGTGCTAGAAGAAGCAGAACTAGAAACTGGAAATACTTAGTTGCAAGACTTATTGGCTGCATAGAGAGAGAGAACAAAGGCACTGGATTTTTCTTGTAAATGAACTCCAGGCAGCGTTACAATGAAATGGATGTTTGCTATTAGAGCAGAATGGCTCCTTTCTTTACTTAGCATTTTCTAGAACAAAAGCGCTGCCACTTTCCAAGGCTATAGTGAGTCAGAGCTAGAATTAGAAGTGCGATACCGAAATAGCGGTCACCACCAAGCAATGCGTCCTCTGCCATCTCTTTACCTATTTACAAAGGCTACCTCTGACAAATCATCTATTAATAGACACGTTTCTATCATTTCAATTATTAAATTGGATTGAAAAAAACACTCAGAAATTCTATGCTTAACAAGTATAAGCTATTTCAAACCAATAGACAGAGGCATTCATAATGCTTTTTCTTTCTGAACATTTTTTCGCAATATAACCAGATTCCTGACAAATGAAACTCAGGAACCCTCCTGCTTTCTGAAGCATCTATAACCTCAGCTCTGCAAAATTTATATTTCTAACAATAGGAGTCTGGTCTTGGTGCAGGTCAGTCCTGAACACAAAAAGTAATTCTTGTAATACCAAAATGCAAGGGCTCTGAAGAGAAGGGAGGTTGGCAATAAGATGATTAGGGAAAACCTCTGTTACGGGCTCTGTATTTCTGGGATATTCCTGAATGAATGTCAACTGCTTGGTGGTCACAAGGAATGTGCTCATATTCAGAGAGTCCTTCTATCCAGTTCTGAACAAATCTAGGTTGAGAGAATAGCAGTAGCAGCTACCAAGAAAAGCTTTGATTTTGTTATAATTCAGTGCCTTTGCCCTCAAATACATTAACACGCTGTACATCACAGTTTGGAATGTGTGTTTTTACCTAAGGGGCCCATTTATTTCCACTTGTAAAATATATAAATGCATTTATTTTCCTGTCTTCTAAATAACTGGAAAGGATACGACTGGCTTTTCATCTAGAAGAATGCAGAGGCACGGATGTTAGACCAGGGGGAAAAACTACCCAGTAGCATCATGTGTGAAAAGTAAACATGTAACAGAAAGATGTAAGTCTGAAGTAAAAAAAAAAAACAGCAAAGGCTTATCCGTGAGGGAAAGAACTGAATGCCTCCAGAAAAACCCATTTTTTAAGGCTAGGTTGTATGGTTTAAAGGGTGTTTGCATGGTTTTTATTTTGGGACAAAGAAATAATTGTCGTTGAAGACAGAGGTAACTCGCATAAACAGTGGAATCGGGCACAACAGACAGGATTCAAACAGCGACAAAGCAGTTTTCACGCTGTAAGTGGGAGGCTGCAGAGAACCTCTTAAATGTTTTTGTAAGTGCCGAGGGAACATACTGAGTGGGTAATAAACAGGGACGCTTACCCCATCAGGCTCCTCTCCCCTCTACACCTTCTGCCTCCAGTTCCCACAGCTTCTGTTTCCTCAACAGTCTCTCTGCCTCTTGCTGTAGGTTACTTGAAGAGGCTCAACACCTGTGTAATTTTTTTTCAAGGACTAAAGTCTTTAAAGAATTCCGAGACTGGATTATGCATGTGAAAATAAGATGCTATTACAATATTATCTACAGTCAATAGGTAGGCTGTTGCTATGGGAACACAGCCGGGATCAGGGTGAGAACTCCATCCCGCCAGGACGCCCAGCTCTGGAGCTACTGCACGGCTCCCGGAACCTGGGAACAGGCAGGGAAAGCGCGTACGTCAGTGCTGCATCTCAGGAACAGGTGCCCATGTGTTTCTGTGATTACTTTTTAGATCGCTCCCATCACACTCTATTTTTACTGTAACGCTGCGGGCAAAAAAAAATAATAATAAAATTCCCCTGCAAACACTAAAGTAGCCGGTGCGATAGCTTTGCTGTAAGAGGACACTGCACCAACCCAGAGCTAGAGCATCTTACGTGCATGGAACTACATGTGAGCTTTAATGTTTAAAATTATCAGACTCTGTGAGAATGAGTTGGTCTATTTTATTTTCTTCAGCTTTCTTTGATGAGGATTAATGAATGAATGGCCATAAAGTGCTTTAAAAGCCCAGAAGAGCGCTCTAAGAGCACACACACACTTAACTATTGTGAGCAAAGGATAATGCTTAATGCTTACCTGGAATTTCGCTCTAGCTACAGAGGGGTGAGTCATTGTTACAGAAAATGTAACAGTTTCAACTGAGAAACAGAAAAACATTAGAGATGTTAAAGCAAATACCTGATGACTGACAAGGAAAAGTGTCTTCATGGTAACCAGCTGAGTAAAACTGTTTGCCCAGACTAATCCTCAGAATTCTTCTGCAAATGTGGTTTGTTTTCCACAGGGCCTTACAAAAACAACAACAAAACACCCACACGACATCAGCCAGCCCTAAAAATGGCAAATACAAATCATTATATCTACATCACTGAGCCCTGCAACCGTGTTTACAAATCTGATTCTTCTCACTCCTTTTGCAGACATAAATGGCCTCCCAGGCGGGTCCATGTGCTAACGGAGCAGCACACACACTGCTACCTTTTCTCTGCTTTTAAACAACAACAAAAAAGTACTTTTTGCATGCTATTGCTTTCACCATCTGCCTACCTGAACTTGTTCAAAACTCGCTCCCCCTATAAAGCAGGGGTTTTCAGAATTGCGCGCTGCAGATCCAGGCTCCAACACACAGCAGCCCGTGTTTCCCCTGGAAGGGCTGTAAACACATCCCCCAGGCACGACCCCAGAGAAGCGAGCATATGTGCTGGTTCAGGCAGAATTAAGGTGATGTGAACCAAAGGGCCTGCAAAATATTAAGGGCCAAAAAACATTCTTCTCCACAAAAAGTAAAGTACTTTATAGTAACAAGCACACAGCTGTGAAGCAGTGCATAATCTTCCTTTAACACTGAACTCCATGATCTAGGTATTTCCTAATCTGCCAGCATCTAGCATCTTCTGTAAAAAAGTTTGGAAAGGAAAATTGACTAATAATCTATGAAGTTTATGAATTTGCCACAATTTCTGTTGCCAAGAGAACAGTTACAATTTTTACTTGTTGTCTTTGGTGTTCCTTCCACTGTATCTCACCACGTCCTTCAGAGGCAAACCACCGGGCGGCCGGGTTGAGATGGAAATACAGCACCAGGTGTTAATTAACAGCCCAGGAGCAATTAAGCGATGCCAATCAGTGCGGGAACACAACACGATCTACCCCGATTCCCGCGGGGCACCGGCCGGCCAGCCCCCCGACCCCCGAGGAAACGGCTCGGCCCCTGCGGCCCGGTGCCGCGCTGTCCCTGCGGGCCGGGCCGGGCTGAGGTGAGCTTCCCGCGCAGCCGCTGAGGGGGGCCACGGGGGACCCGCGGGCTCCGCTTCTCCCCGAGGGCCGGCGCGGGGCCCGCCCGCAGCACCCGCCGGCCGCAGGGCGGGAGGGGAGGGAGGTCTCCCCCGCGGGAGAGGGGAGGATGCCGCCCTGGGGC
>JAHREE010000336.1:185285-197673 GCA_033628505.1 Tringa tobata | reverse complement strand
GAACAAATGCAAACACTGTTGGATGGAAGCTGTGAACGCTACAGCATTATAAGCACTCATCCAGGGCTCGAGTTAAGAGAACCAGCCGAACCAGGCTGCAATCTGCATCCAGGGCCAGGACCTTGATTAGAGCCAACAAGAGATGTGGATCCTTCTCTAATTCACAGCCGCCTCCTTCACCACAGGCTGCCCATAGGGTTGCTCAGCAACACAAGGGCTGATATTGCCAATTTACGAGGAGCAAGACCTCAGGCTCCCAGGAGGAGATGCTCTTACTTACTGTGCACAAGTTGCATTTGCACTCAGCCATGGTGAGCTGTCAGGGAAAACCAGGAGCCTCCAGCACCCCCATTGCTCACAGGGCTATGACCCTGCCTGCATTGGATGAACCAGGCAAAATGCAGCACATCTGCGTGGCACAACTGCCTGCACCCCGTCATTAACACACCCCAGCCCAGCACACAGCATCCTGGCACCAGCTCCAGTTGTCTACGCTGAAAGTTGCAACAGGGTTAGATCCATCCAACATTGACACTGTTCCTGGTAAGCTCCTGACATGAGGCGGACCTCATGGGTAAGCAGAGAAAGCACAGACCTGGACCCGTGTCTGCCAGCAGGTTCACAGGCACGGAAATGCAGCAGAAGCCTTCTCCAGGATGAAATCAGGTCACCATTGAAGTCCTGCAGCCATTGCAGTCCACAACTTCAGGATTTCTTCATTCTCCTTCCTTTTAACTCCCAAACACAGCTTTTCAGCAGCACCAGGCTCCCTGATGCACAGGACCCTCCTGGAACAGTGTTTGCTGTGTGCACAGCCCCTCCACTAGAACATCAGGATTTGTCCAAAGCCCCATGACAGTGCCTGAAAGCATCCAGGGATCTCAACTTCCTAACCCAAAGGGCCCTTTCCCAGCAGACCACCAAGAGCCCCAGCTGCAGCCCCTGTCTACTTCCTAATACTAAAAACACCAAAAAGGAAATATAGAAAGCCCAAGTTAATACTATCTGCATTATTAGGAAGTTAGCAATGCTGTCAGCAGGAGATGAGATAAACTGTTCTTCCAGCCCCTGGAGAGCCCCACAATCCATGCCTGAAAGGACCAAAGGCAGCAGAAGAAAATTTAAAAAAAATAAAATCATTCTTCACTAGGAAAGAAAAGTTTCATGAGGAATGAAAAAACGACAAAAGCTGCTTTGCTGTTACAGAGCTCCTAGGGAAACGGGGGCAATTACAAAACCTGCCTGGGATTTAGCAGACAGCTGCTGGGAAACATGTTGATTTGAATGGAGAAAGAAAAATTAGGTTGGAGAATTATTAGCAATACAAGAGAGGAGCTTTCCATGCTCTACACCCAAAGCCAATGCAAAGTACTTAATCCTTACCAACCTCTGGTTGCACAGCTGGAGCTATGGGTCCATCACCCTCACCAGTGACTGCCCAGGGCTCAATCCTGACCCTGTCCTGCTCTGGGTAGTTTCAGTCTCACCCTGCAACAGTGGAGCCTTTGCCTCTTCCACCTGTGACTGTACAAGCTCCCTTGTCCTTTACCACCACATGCAGTGGTAAAGTACATTTTGATTTTGTTGTATGCAGTTTTTGACACATAGGATTGAGATCATCGGTCACACATCTTATTCTGTGCAACAGCAAAGGTCCAGCTCTGCTATACTAGTACCCAGCACCTTTCAATGTTGAACTGGTGATGGGTCCTCTGTCCTGCAGCACTGCCCTGGGCCCCCAACACCTCTTGGAGCTGTCTCCATTGGCCTCAGGAAGTATCTGGCTGATACATCCAGTTTATTTACTTGCTTGCCTGGGAGCTGGTTATCTTGCTGCTAGATAGCTAGTTCCCCACACATCTCTGGTGTCCTAAAAAGCAAGGGCATCTCTGGAAGGTCTGGTCTTCATTAGTTTCCAGACAGTTTTCCATCCACAGTAGAAGGGAAAGGTTTCATTAAGAACAAGCCGAGCCATTCCCCAAGCAAGACAGCAGCTAACAAAGGAAATCACTCAAAGTCACCTCCCAACACATACAACTTAATTAAACAAGGGTTCTTCCTCAAAGGCACCATCAGATTTCTGGAGCCATGGGAGAGCTGAGTGAAGAACCGAGCTGCCTGCAGCCCCTGGGGCTGTGTTAGCAGGTCACATTTCCAACGCCAGAGAAAGATGCTCCATTTTCTTGCAAATAGAGCTCATCAAGAGCAACCCTTCCCTGAAGGTTTCCCACCCCTGAGCGGTGCCATAGCCCAATGCTGCATCAGCCCATTTGCACCCCGACACACAGGGCTCGGACCCGGACTCCCTCCAGAGTCAGGGCAGCTACAGAGAAAGTAGCATTTTGGGTGGATATTAATTACCAGGCTCCCTGTGCTCTCCCTTGAAGACCCATTGACTCCTTGCAGCTTGCAACGGGAGATCTGTTTGACCCACACACTTTTCATCTCCAGTTCATAAAGGAAAAGACAAAAAACTTATTTTATCAGGTGTTCTAAGCCTGGTGCTCTATTTCTCTCTACACCACCAGACAGCCCCCCTGGCAGCTTTTCCATCTGCAGATATGTCATTTAAATGGAATTATGCCAGTAGCAGGGATCATGCTGTTCCTGTTCTGTAGCCATGCTTTGGAAATGGATGCAAACTTATTTAATATCAAATTCTGCCTTTCCTTAGATCTGTCAGTACAGCTCACTTGGCTTCGGCGCAACTGAAGTGCTGGGTACAGCTGAAAGCAGGATCTAGCATACAGCACTCCAGAGTTATTAACGGTGCATGAATAATCCGGATACAATGCTCTTTTAATGCCAACAGCAGTGATAAAAGTGCAAGAACAGAGCCAGCAGAAGTCATTTTTCTGCTCACGTACGAGCACAGCCTGCTTTCCACCCACCCGCTCCGGCAAGCTCAGCACTCAGGAAGACCACATCTGCCACTGGTTCATTGAACACACTCTGGACACCAGAGTTTGTGGAGGCTGAGGCCAAGGCAGGACCATCAGCCCATCTAACCACTCAGCTGACTTCTCACAGCCGGTATGAAGACACTGGCCAGATATTCAGTGGTGACCAGTAGCCCCAGAACTTGGTTCCTGCAGCCTCACAGTGCTGACAAGGGAGCCCATTCCCCACATCACCCCAGGGTGGGAAACACCTTCCCTTCCCATCTGACCACTCTAGTGACTACCACCCTGTCAGCCAAACAAGGCATTTGGTTTAGTCAAGATGCAAGACAAGTCTGGTCAATTCGTGCCATCCCACCAAGAGACAAAATTTCCCCCTTGGGGTGGAAGTCATTAGCAGATTGCACAGTATTTCTAGCTTCAATTGGGCTGATTTTATCCTTCAGACACAGGCTCTCATTGTGCCTTTTTCTGCAAGATTAAAGTGCTCTTAGCTATCTGGGAAAGTACTTACAGTGTAATTAAGTCAGCCAGTCCTTCGCTTGATAAGGACTAAGCAGATTGAGTTATCGCATTCCCTCCTTCCAAGGTATTTCCTTCTACATGCCTTCCAAACTTTCAATATCCTTTTAAAAAAACAACCTTTATACTAAAGCTATATGGGCAATTTTAGCACCTCTGACCTTACCACCGCCCAAAGGGGGAACAGATCACCTCCCTGCCCTTGCCCCCCCCCATTCCCATTCCTCCTTCCCACCCAGCAGCAAGAGGCAGGGAGACAGCCTTCCCCATCCTCCACCCCTTTGGAAGCTCCTATATTTCACCCATTTGATAGCAGTGGTGCACACTGGTAATAGCAGCCTGCTGCAGGCATCCTGTTACGGCATCACACACTGATAACAGAAGGGTTTCTGTATCCAGGGTTACCTTTGGAGCTGTAGGTATAATCAAAGGGCTTAACCTTGCCTGTTCCCACCCCAGATGCCACTGGGCTGGCAGGATTATTGCTAACCCACATTGCAGAGGTTTTACAACAAAACTCGTTCCCTCCTGATGCTGTCCCCTGTACCCAGGGCAGCCTGCTAGCAGGTATTTCAGCGAGCTCAGGAAGGAGCATAAATCCAATTTTAGGAGTGCACCAAGGGAAAAAAAAACCAAAGTAGTCTCTCTAGATGCATTTGGATAAAGTTACACCTGGCTCACGCTGACGCTGGACAGCCATTTCTGCTGTAACAGCTTCCTGCTTAAATCTACCCATCCCTACAGCTACTGACAGCTCTCAGCAACAGCTGGAACTCCCAGAAGAAGGAAAATGAGGCTTTCAGGAGAAAGAAACACTTCTGTTCACTTCAGGGCCATTGCTCTCACTTTTCCAAGTACCTTGTTTGGAGCACTATGCACAAAGATTCCATCCCAGCCTGTCCCCCAAGTTCAACCCAAGCACATCTTTTAGCTTTTAAAGACTCATAGATGGATAGGGGAGGATTCTTAATGCCAGTCCTCAGTGCTCCCAACTTAGATAAATGAAATAAAAGCTGCTGATTTAGCTCCACACTAATGGGAACTACTCAAGCCACACCTGAGACAGAAGTTCACAGCCCCTGCACTAAAGTTGTGTTTCCTGATGCACCTCAGCACACGAGGAAGGGATTAGCTGGCACAGGAGCCAAGAAGTCACTCCAGGACCAAACAAGGCTGCAGAGGGTCTATTTCCATCATGTCCTCTATTCTCCATTGCAGACACATACTGAACTCTTTGCTCTGATTAAAGACAAATACATAGGTGCCTTTTCCTCCTGTAAGATGTCTTATGGCCACATCCTTCATGCTGAAGTCTCAGTTTTGGTGTTTGAGGGAAAGTGAAGCACCTCTTACAAGAGTTTTGGTGGGCTGGAATAACCTCTGGTGAAGTGCTGCTTTTGAAGCTCCAAATCAGAGGCACCAGCCAACTGTTATTGTGAAACTCAGTGCCCTGAGGATGGCCAACATCAGCTGCTATCAGGACAAAATACTCCCCCAAAGCAGCTGGGAGCTCCCCCAGCTGTCCCCCTGCTCCCATTCAAGCACAGGCAGTAGGGCACAGTATGGGAGCAGGCTATCAACTTATTTCAATTTTTAGCAACAACTTTGGTGGGGGGGAGCAGCTTGGCTATTTAGAAAAGATTTATGGGACAATCCCTGCATGTGTGGGAAGAGCTGCCACATGCAATACCTATCTGGATGCCCCAGGGCTACTGCACACATATAGGTGGACTCCACACCATCTAACTCCATCTAACATCTGCTGCCAATGTGCTTTTAGGTGACTAAAAAATACCTTTGGACAATTACTCTATCCTTCAGCATAAAGCCTTGTTGAAGAGTAAAAAGCAGGTAACAGTCTTTACAGGCTGGCCCCAGATGTAGCTGGCAGAAGGATAACAGCCCTTAGGCATTGAGTGTTTTTCCAGTGCAGAAATGTACCACTTCCAAAAAAATCTGCCTCTTTAGTCCAAATGGAACCCAATCACATACAATAACATGCACACGTTTGAGAGAAAGGTCTCAGGTTGCAAGTTTGAAACAAAAGGGAGTTACAGCCTTGATGTGGGCTCTGAAAGTTGTGTACAGCTTCAAATGCAAGAACCACTACTCAGTTGGGAAATGGCCTTAAGTTAAGGTCAATTCTGTGGCAAGGTGGCAAGAAGTCAGCCAGAGTCTTTAACTTCTATCAAAGATCCCCAAGGGACAGGTCTCACCCTACATGATGCCACCAGTAGTGGGACATTTGGGACCAAAAACCGTCTGGGCATCTCATCAACCCAGCTTGGCTCCTGAACTCACTCATCCAGGAGGGAAGGAACTCAAAGGGGATAGATATTAAGGGGGACTGTAAGCATCATACTGCTGCATCAAGAGGTGCTCAGGAGTGAGAGCTGGGTACCCAGCAGCAGGCAGCAATGCAGAGACACAGGGGTTGGCAAGAAGAGAGGCATCAGACGAAGTAGTCAAGGATGCATAGGATGCCATTTGTTTGAAAACTATCATGTGAAGCCTCCTAGCACCTTCCTCCTCAGAGTAGAGCACACCAGACTCTCCAACCCACCCAGCAAGCGCTTTGCCAGCTGCCATGGGCCAGCTTTCATGCAGCAGCACAGTTTTCAAATAGCCCAAAGTAAAATCATAAACAACCTTACTTTCCACTCCTCTCCTCAGTGCCTGCTTTGTGCCAGCCACTGGCTGGAGAATCATCCCTTCCCACCCCATCCGATAACCCTGTCAGCAATTTACTTCCCACAAGTGAAGAAGAAAGCAACACCCTTTTTAGCCTTGCATACAGAGAACAAATTAACATACTGTAGTGCTGTAATTGAAGTAGTCTCGACCTGTCACCATCAAGGTGCTGGAGATGGGACTTAATGTTCACAGGGCTGATTTGTTTGTGGAGCTGTTAAAATATCTTCATCATTCTAATCTCTTGCTGTATCACTTGAATTAAACTTAAGAACCCAGAGGAGCACATATTGTTAGTTCTCCAACTAATCAATGCGCAGACCTTCAAAATGCAAGCACCAACACAGAAAAGAGTTTAGTGGTCTCAGGGGTTGCTGGTGCAGACTCTGAGCAGCTCTTCACCCTTCCTTAGTGCCTTAATTGCCCACTGCTTCCACCCTCATCATGGTTATGGACCCAGCCTTACAAGCAGCACAGCACCAATCGTTCATCCCATTTGGTTTAAAGCCCAGGGTGCCCAGAACAGGTAAGGAACAGCCTGAAGCTTCACAAGCTAACGAGACACTGCAGAGCAGATCTTTGATCTCCGGGTTCCTTGCCTTAAACAATATTTCCTCCTTCACACTCCCCAGCACAAGCTGAAGACACCCTGATAGTTCTGATTCAGTTGCTTGTCTCTCATCCAAAGGCATGTCCCTACCAGGCATCACCTTTCATGGAAAGCCCAGCAACAAGCAGCAGCCTTTTGAATGCTTCTCCAGACCAAAGCCCAGGGAAGACTTTTCAAAATACCTGGTGAGTGCAAACACATTGCTGGAGAAGTTATGAAACTTGAGCAAGGACCATCATCTATAGCCTTGAATTCTAAACAGTGAGGCTCCTTTGCACCAAACCAGGCATCCCAGTGTAAACCCTCAGCCTGTTCAAGTGAACCACAAGCAGGATGCCAAGGCAAATTGGGGAAATGAGAAAAGCTCCAGCCGTTCTCTCCAGACGGAAATAATTCAGCATTTCTCCCAGCCTAGCGCAGTTCATCATTGAGGTAAGAAAGAGCCTGACTATTTTAATCATTCTTGTTGGATTTGGTCCGTGGTTGCTTGGCTTTTCACATGTAATTAACAACGTGCAGGTTCCAGTAAATGAGTTCAAATAAATCCTTAGATTACTAACAGACAGCAGCTCTAGAAATTCACACAGTGGTGATTGAAAGCCTAGATTCAGATCATTACTTGGGGCCTTAGCTAGCTCACTGTGTACCACAAGCCTGCATAGCAATACTGTATCAGTTTTCCTGCTGCAGAGCAGAACCCCAGGAGTTGTGCTGCATCTGTAGATGGTCGCATCGAGGCAATTTCTACAACAAACTTAGGAGAGAGAAAGCAAAATTTAAGCTCCTCCATTTCTCAGCTATCAGAAGGCAGCAGAAGATGCTAGTGAACAACACCACACATTCCTGTTACGTGGAAGTATTAACTGCTTAATCTCCAAAATCCTCTTCTCAAAGACAACTTTTTTTTAAAAAAAACTCTGTCCTTACACCTCCCAGTCCCAGCCCTGACAAGTGACAATAAAGGTTTAGCCCAGTAACCTTCCTCAGTAATCTCCTTTTTGTGCAAAACTCTCTTTCCATTGCCCTGCCCAAACTCCCAGCTGTAACACACTACAGGAAAAATCGTATCACAAGCATCCTACAACACCAAGGAATTTGGCAAAAAATCCCAGGTGAAGCTAGAAAACAGACTGATCCCACACCTCCCAGACAAGCTGTAACACCTGACACCACTGTCTGCTTTTCATCCAAAACCAAGCACTTTAGTACATATTTAAGGTCTGCCAAATCCTCTTGAAATTGATTGCCAAATGCTCCCTTCTTATTATCTACTGTAAGAAGTTGTCTGTATGATGCTCTAGAAGCTCAGAGTTGAGGTATTTTCCAGTAGAATATAATTAAGTATAACAATAATTAGACAATTGTATGTTGAACTACCACTAGCCTGTGATAACAGGGTTGTTGAACAGTGATGATATGAGCATAGCTCAGAGCTAAGCAGCTGTGACAACATCACATGTATTGCAACACATTAAGAGTTTAAGCACTTGCCAGTTTTAGTAGTTTGTAACATCTTTTTCTATGCCAAATCACAGAGCATCTGCACACAAAACCTCCTCGGTTCAGGACATGATTACTGGGTTTCAACGAAGTCAAAATGGATGGGCTGTGTTACCCATCTCAGAGACTGTTTTCCAAGCGTTACCGTTTGCTGGCAAATAGATAGAGTCTGAGCCACGAACAGCTGAGGCACAGCTGGTTTCTGGAGAATTACTAAAATATTTCCAAACATCATGCCAGGAACTGCAGGAGTTGTTAACACAGGGATTAAAGCAGGTAGCCGTACCTGGCAGTGCTGCTTAGCTCGAGCCTAGAGCACGCGATTCCCACCTGGCTGTGCCTTGCACGATATGTGAAACCAGAAAAACAATCCCAAGGCCGTACTTTCTCCTATTTTCTCAAAAAACACTATGAGTCTGTTTACACCAAGTTCATCCAGGAGTTAACCACAAGGAACTTGTGATTACAGGGACTGCAGAAACGCGAGTTAGACACAACAGAAAAGGACCCGTCCACTCGCACTGCAGCTCGGCTCCGCTCCCCCCGGAGTGCCAGGACCAGCAGCGGGAGGGAGAGAGGGAAGCAGGCTGCCCCATTCAGAAGAGGCAGCCAGCCCACATTTTCAATCCTGAGAGTCTTTTTTACACTTCATCAACCTTTTTTCCACATCCAAAAGAAAGAAAAAAAAAAAAAATTAATAGGGCAAAACAGCCCCACTTACCTGCTCCAAAAGCCCACGGTCCTGCTGCGCAGCGCTGGAGCACTCTGTTCTGTCTCTCTAGTCAAATCCAACCTGTTTCTTCTTGGAGTGAGGGCAGTATCCAACAGGAGAGTGAAGAGCAGTCATGGCCTCCACCATCAACCTCCTCCATGGCTGTATATACCACCAGATGATGAGAGCTGGATCCTGCTCTGCTACTTGGTGTCACACACCCATACTCTTCCTCCCTGGCAGCCTTTGAGCTCAGAGTCCCACATCTACCCTTATTTCAGCTCACAGGACCCCCTGAGCACACTATTCACACACAAAGCCAAGTTTTGCCACCCCTCAGCTTGATGACCATTCCTTTATCTCCAAAAGGAACATCTTGCAGCTGTCCACCTTCTCACAACACTGCCACACGGGCTCACTGCAGACAGCCCAGGACAGTCCCCATCAACTGCTTTTTAGGTTTCCTGCCACGCACAACTGTTTTACTGGAGGGTCTCACCCAGAGCAAATGGAAAAAGATCCCAAACTTAATGAAAAAACCCTCAAAAGCCCTACCGTCAAAAGCCCTACCATCAAAAGCCTCAAAAGCACTACAATCATGGTTTCAAGGCAGCTGCACAAAAACTTAATATTAAAAACCATAACTTAAGCCCAGAAAAATATCTAAGGAGAAGAAACCAACCCACCTCACCCTCCATTTGTAAGCAGCGAAAAGAAAGTGCAGCCCCCCCAAGGACCACACACACCCAGCTGATGAGACTTAGTCCATTAAGGCTGATTAAAAGGCTTCAGCTGGGGAGAGCTGTGAGTCCCACCAAGGACAAGGCTCTGCTGGTGCCCCGTGAGGAACAGGACCCCCCCACACCCTGCCCCATGACAGCTAAAATCCCAGTATTGAAAAGAAATGTGAACTGAGATTAGTCTTGACATTTCTGGGTCTTGTAATCACAGTGGGTGACAAAAGCAAATTCTGGATCAGAGCCTTTCCCGGAGCAATTTAAACACATCTATTTTGAGGAGAGACTGAGTTAAACAAAGGGGTGACAGGCCGTAAGCTGAAAGCCGCAGGATGTGGTGTCCTGGGATTATGTTAAAATCAGGCAGTCCGGGTAGCCTCCAAAAATACATATTTTTTGGAAACTGGGGAGAAAATTGGTGCCGCCGCACAGCACACAGCCCCTCGCACCGTCCGTGAGTCCTCGTCCCCCTGCGCGCTGCGGAGAGGCACCGCTGACCAAAATTGCTTGATCCCTTTGCAAGATGAAGGCTCAATTTAGAAGGAGGAAATAATCAGGCAGGAAGCGAAAATTAAACCATTCAGTGGAAAATGGAGGGGAATGGTTTTCGTATTCATCTGCCTACACTGGCTTCTTGTCAAAGGACTATTATCGGGAAACCGTGGAGGGAACCAGGGACTCCGGTGGGGGGAAAAGTTGTATTTTTCCTACTTGAGGCTCAGTGACTCCTGCGAGCTATCCCACAGCAACAGGAGACGGGTTTGAGGTGAAACTTGAACTTTTGGTGCGTTTCCCCGTCAGGTCTGTTCCTGCCTCCCCAGGCAGCAAATCCAGCTGCATCAGCAGAGACGCGAGGCCGTGGTGCGGGGAGGTTTCTCATTTTCCAGCCCGGTGGGACCACTGCACGCTCCACACAGCCCAACGGCACCGGCACCAGCACGTGCCTGAGCGTGCACAGAACCAGCCACGGGGGGCTCTGGGGAACTCTTTGAGGAGACGATGGGGCTGCCCCCTGCCAGATGCAGCCATTTCCAGATGGTTCTGGCTGGTTCCTGGTGGCTCCAACAGCCCCACGGTAGGGTATGGCTGAGCCCATCAGTGATGCTGGTGGTGCCTTTAGGGTAATGTATTGAAGAAAGGAGAAAACCCCGCAAAAAGGGGGAAAAGTGTGAGAAATGGCCCTGTGAGCAGCACGGTCAGAGAGGAAAGAGGTGGGGAAAGAAAAGGTGGTCCAGATGCTGGAGCAGGCATTCCCCAGAAGTCCCCAAAGGGCTCCCTGCCAGAGTAGATATCCACACCTGAGACATGAACCTGTTGGAGTGGGTCCAGAGGACACCATGAAGATGACTCAAGGGCTGGAGCACCTCTGCTGTGAGGACAGGCTGAGCGAGTTGTGGGTGGTCAGCCTGGAAAAGAGAAGGTTCCAAGGAGACCTTATAGTGGCCTTCCAGTACTTAAAGGGGGCCTACAGGAAAGATGAGGACAAGCTTTTTAGCAGGGCCTGTTGCGTCAGGACGAGGTCTAATAGCTTTAAACCAGAAGAGCAAAGATTTAGACTAGATGTAAGGAAAAAATTTTTTACAATGAGGGTGAAGAAACACTGGCCTAGGTTGTCCAGAGAGATGGTAGATCTTCAAGGTCACATTGGACCAGACTCTGAGCAACCTGATCTAGTCGAAGATGGGGCACGTCTCCTACGAAGACAGGCTGAGAGAGCTGGGGTTGTTCAGCCTCGAGAAGAGAAGGCTCCGGGGAGACCTTATAACAGCCTTCCAATATCTGAGGGGAGCTACAGGAGAGCTGGGAGGGACTCTTTGCCAGGAAGAGCAGTGACAGGACAAGGAGTAATGGTTTTAAATTGGAAGAGAAGAGATTTAGATTAGATACCAGGAAGAAATTCTTTCCTGTGAGGGTGGTGAGACACTGGAACAGGTTGCCCAGGGAAGTCGTGGCTGCCGCATCCCTGGAAGTGTTCAAGGCCAGGCTGGATGGGGCTTGGAGCAACCTGGTCTGGTGGGAGGTGTCCCTGCCCATGGCAAGGGGTTGGAACTGGATGATCTTTAAGGTCCCTTCCAACTCTAACCATTCTATGATTCTATGTCCCTCCTTATTGCAGGGGGGTCGGACTAGATGGCTTCTAAAGGCCCTTTCCAACCCAAACTAGCTTATGATTCTAATATTAATTGGCAGTAAATTAATTTTCAGCAAGTTGAGTCTGCTTTACATATGATGGTAATTGGTGAGTGATCTCCCCGCTTTTCTCTCAGTCCACGAGCTGTTCCGCTGCACTTTCTCCCCAGTCCTGTTGAGGAGGGGTGTGTGTGTGCGGGCGGCTGGGTGGGCGGCTGGCAGCGGCCAAGGGCCTGGGGACACAGCCCTGGGGCGAAGCTCGGGGCACGGCCCTGGCACGTACGCTGGTGCAAGGCTCAAGGCACGGCCCTGGTGCAAGGCTCAAGGCACGGCCCGGTGCCCACCCCCGCAGCACACCCCGGTGCCCGCTCCCCGCCGCTCGCAGTCCTCCCAGCCCCCAGGGGGCGCTCTAGCTCCCCGCTGGCTCTGCCGGCGCTAGGGCCCGGCGGCGGAAGGGAAGCGTTTCCCACGACGCGCCCATGGAGCCCGGCGGGTCGGGCCGCCGGAGGTAAGGCCTGTCCCGGGAGGGAGGCAGCGCCGGCGGCCCGGCCCCGGGGGGCTGCCCGCGGCACGGAACGGCGGGGAG
>JAHREE010000336.1:174550-184958 GCA_033628505.1 Tringa tobata | reverse complement strand
GTTCCCTCGGGTGATGGTGGCACGCCGGTGGCTTCCGTGGGGGTGTTCAGAAGGCCCTGGAAGGGCCCTTACTTGCCTCACGTGTGTGCATGCTCCCCCAGCCTTTGCAGACAGCCCCTGTTGATGCTCCTGTGTGGCCTTGGGCAGATTCGGCCGACTCTCGGTGTCCCTGGTTTATCAGTTTTGGTGGTTTCAGGAGCGCTGCCAGTCTCTGGAGCTTATCATTGCTCGGGAGATTTTCACCCTCTACCTCTCAGCACACACTTTCCCTCTTTAGTCTGCTGTTCTCTGGTAACAGTTTCTCTGCACTGATCATCATCAGCGGAAACTATTCACAGGAAATCACAGCACTGGGGACTTTAGAGAGAGAACGGCGACCTCCAGCAGACAGGCAGGACCATTATCTTCCACTGTTGTCTCAGTGGGGTTTGCTCAAGTATGTCCATAGATGTGTGCCTGGGGCAGCAGTGGAGACCCTCAGGACGGGAGGGTGACTGGGTAGGTTTAGGTTTCCTTTCAGATGGGGAAATTGTACTGGCTAAAAGTGTAGAGCCAACTCCATGGTGGACCCTACAGGTCTTAGCTCCTGTTTCCTTGAGCCAGGTGCTAAAAATACATGTTTGCATTCTTGCAAAGTTTCCCTCCGCTTTTTCTCAGCTGTTAATTTTTTTTCTGTGAGACCATGTGGGTGGAATCCAGCGATTTGAGAGTCTTGGCAACATCCATACAATTGTATGATATGTCGTGGCCAAACAACAGCAGCCAGCAGGTGCTCTTAACTAGTTGTTGATGATAAAATCTTCAGGTGATACTGCTAGACCCAGAGGATGATGTCTTTCTAAGGCCTTGCCCTGTAAAAATGCCACCTGGAAGTTTGCTTGCCTTTTCATATCTTCCTCGGCTTGTTGTCTTGCTACAAGAGGAGTTCATAGTAGGACATGCCAGTAATAACAAAGTAATCTTTAACCTTCTCAGGGGGAGTCTGGTGAAAGCTGAGTGGAAGCCAGGACAGGGCATCGTAGAGCTGCGGACCCCTGCGGTGAGTCTGCTGCAGCGTGTACTCGGTGCCATCATCTCCTGCTGGCCGTTGCCGAGTCCTTAATTTGCTGCTTGACGTGGGAGAGAGCCTGGTTGTCAGCGTGGAACACCCGAGCCCATTGTGGATTTGTGCTTCTCTTCCAGGGGAAGTTCTGGCACACCATGGGGTTCACAGAGCGTGGCAAACAGTGCCTGCTGCCCGAGGAGGCTCTGTACCTGCTGGAGTGTGTAAGTAGGGTACCTGTGCATGGATGGGGACGTTGGGTCCTTCCTGAGTGACTGGAGGAACTGTAGCAGCTTTAGACTGAAGTCTGAAATCGCTTGACTTGGGTTGGTCACTGCTGTGGTTTGAGCAGCTGATAAACACCCGCTTCTGAAGGAATTGTCTCTTTTAGCCTTTTTGCTGTTGGGGCTGTTTGTCTCCAGGCCATGGGTTCATATGTTGTACTCCAGAGCAGCCTCTGTGTCATTGAGAGTGAGTATTAGTTGGATCGGTGGCCAGTTGATCCAGCTGGTATCGCGATAGGGCTTTTTACCTCTGGTAAATAGATCGTAAACAAATGGATAAAAATAAGATTGTTTAGTCAGTTGCTGAGTACAAAATCTCTCCCCAGAAGCAGAAAAGACCTGTTAGATGCCTTCAGCCCATCCCATGGATGGGTTGTTTTGTTCTCTTTGTTTAAGAGTAAACACATTTTAAAAAAAAAAAAAAGGAAGAAAAAGAAAAAGCCTAAAACTACCTTTTGGAGGTTCATTGCTATTGCCTGGGGGAATCTACCTATGGCATCACTGGGGCTGCAGTAAATGCTTCTGAGGATGCCATCAATTCCTCTGCTCCAGCTCTCAGTTGCGCTGGTCCTAAATGTTTTTGTAGTTGTGCTGTGTCCTGAATCACCAAGATCATCAAAGTCAAAGGAAATTATCTCCCAAAGCACTGATTATTTTAACAGTTGAGCATCGTGCTCCCAGCTGCATCCTCCAAAGAGGTGCAGCATTGGAGCAGGAGCTGAAAGATGTGGGTGGGGACTTCTTACCTGGCTGTGAAACCCAGGACATGGGAGGAACTGGGCATGGGAGAGGGACTGTAAGTAATCCAGGTGGCACAGGGGGAGGTGTGGATATCATGTGAAGGAGAGTGGGAAGAGGCTGGTGTGAGCTTGCATGGATTTTTTCCCTGTGATTCTCTCAACACCAAGCTTTTGCCCTGCAGGGCTCTGTTCAGCTTTTTTACAGGGATCTGCCCTTGTCAATCCAGGAAGCCTATGAGATCCTGCTGTGCCAGGAGTCGATGAGCCTGCCACATTACCAGGTGTGTGGGGACCTTCAGCTATTGCAGGGAGGATGAAGGCGGAGACCCCAGCCTCTGCCACGCAACCTCTTCTAGTGTCTGAGAGCAGAGTGGGACAGTTAGGGAGGAAAGGGGAGTCGTTCTCAGTTTTTCCCACTTGCCTTCTTCCAGATGATCAGTTCTTGTTTCCCTATCTTTGCTTTGAGTCTCTGTCCTGGTGTTTTCTCCTCTGCCAGTACCACTCTGTGCTTGCCCAGTTGTAGCAAAACTGAAGTAAATTGTTTGGTTTTAGGGTAGTCATTTAACCCTCTTGCTTTCCTTTGCTCTAAGGTGTTCAGCCACTTGAAGCAACTGGGTTATATTGTACTGAGATTCGACCCCAGGTAACCAGCTTTTTCTCTCCACGCTGCTTTCTCCTTTCTGAAGACCCTGAGCAGCTCTGTGCCCACTGCATGGCCCCAGTGGAATGGCAGAGAAGAGGACTTTGACCCTGCGTTCCGTCTCTTGGAAGGATTAAAGGCTAAAAGTGGCACTCTACCCTTCCTTGCTCCCCCCTCTTGAGGAGGTGATTGGGAACATGAAATGGGGCGTGAACTGAGGACCATTCTGGTCCTGCTTGTGGATTTTCTGTGCCCGGAAGAAAAGTTTTTGTTGCTGTGTTCTGGGGGCTGAGCAGAAGGGTAGTTTCACTGCCTCGCCCTGCTGTCAGCCTCTGGTGTTGGTGTCTCCTTACAGCGCTGTCCTGTCTCCCTACGAGAGGCAACTGAACCTGGAAAGTCACTGCCAGAGCTCTGGGAAACACCACCGCAAAAGGAGGAGGAGTTCCAGCCCCCGGTAAGGATGTGGCCCAAAGCACTCTTCCATCTTCTCCCAACCTCTACAGCTTGGCAACAGCATCCTCAGCCCTTTGTGCTGTGGGGGACCTGTCTGGCACAGCTGCTCTTGGCAGTGCCCAAGAGTGCAGTGCAGTGCTTTTCCTGAAGTCTTTGCAGTGTGCCGTTTAGTCAAATCTGTACTTAATGCAGGTCTAATAGGGGCAAACTGCTCCTGAGCCTCCCAGTTGCAGTGGTGAGATGCCAGAATAGAAGGGTAGAGAGGTCAGAAGAAATGCGTGGCAGATGTCTCCTCTTGCTCTTTTTTAGAGGGAGTGCAGACACCACAGTGCACGTCTTGCACTTATCCACTCTGTGCCAGGACTGTACAGCAGAGAGCGTAGTTGAGTCCTGGTCCTTGCACGTGGCCCCTAGACGTGTGCCAAATGCAAACAGCAGCTGAGAAAATTACTACTTTTGCTAATAATTATGATAGCTTCCAGTAGGTGGCGTCATCCCTTAAGAAACGGGAGGACAAGACTGGTCTGCAAGTCCTTTCCTGTTAGCAAGTAAATCGGTGCCTGAGGAGTTACGAAATTTTAGGAATTGAGAGATAAAACTGATGGTTTAATAAGTGGGACCAGGGATTGAATCTCCTAGCAGTAAGGGGTGCTGGCAGGAGGTTTCTGCCTGTCCTGTGCTGGTTTGGCTGAAGTCCATCATGTTTGGGTCAGTGTATGGGGTGTGTGGAGGCTGCCTTTGCAGGTTGGGAATGTGTGTCGGTACAAATCAAGGCTGGGATTCTCCTGGGCATTGAAGTCAAACCTCATGCAGGACCACTGAATAGTTTATTCTACCTTTGGCTTCACTGTTTGTTTTTGGCCTGCCTTTTTCCCTTCTCATTTTGTCACACAAGCAAACACCCTCCTTCCAACCAGCAGATTGTTGTCAAGGGTTTGCAGACCTGTCTGGAGCCACCTTTGCTGTCTTTCCTTCAGGCTTGGCAGACTGCATTCCTCCTGTTAGAAGGGAGAAGGCAGGATTCAAAGGGAATAAAGTTCCACTACATGCTCTCCCTGTCTTTTACGCTGCTGCTTCTGTCTTTAGGTCACATGAGAAGAAACATAAGGTATGCGAAGATCTTCCAGAAGCTGAAGGGACTTTGAAAAAAGCTGCAGATGACTGCCGAGACTCCAGCTGCCTTCCCATGGTTGAAAAGCCCTTGTCAGAACAACCAAAGAAATCAGATGCTGGCAGTAGAGGGGGAGAATCAAACCCAGTTCCTCTTGATACAGGACAAAAGAACTCCCTGAGCCCCTCCCGGAGCTGGGCTGGAGACCACAAGGAGAGCAGCGCCGGCACCCATGCACCACGCTGGGATTTTACCACCATCATCTTGCCAAATGTGGCACCAGACCAGCCGTGCACGATTCTGCCCTCACCTGAGAACGGGCTCCTGCCGCAGAATGTGCCGGGGAGGGAGGTTAATGCATCTTGCTGGTGCTCACGCATCAATCAGAAACAGGAGAAGCTGTCACGGAAAGAAAGGGAGCAGCGAGAGAGGGAGAGCAGGTACAAGAGCAGTGTCAACGCTGACCGGGAGGTGAGGCACTGCTCCAACTGGCAGGAGTACAAAGCCCTTCTGGCGCAGAGGAGCCGGCAGAGGGTTTGGAGACGACCGCCGCATCTCTGGGACCAAGCTGTCACACCGCTTTTGCGGCCGGATGAAGCTACCTCACAAGGTAGAGGCTCTGGGAACTTGACTGAGACCCCCTTTCTCCCCCCAGCTCTGTGAAACATTGCCTGGTGTGCAACGGCAAAAGGGATGACATGGAGAAGCTGAACATCAGTTTAGGGGACAGTACCTTGAGAAGGAGAATCTCATTAGAAGCCCTGGGCAAAGCAGGCGCAGAGGAACCCAGCCATGGACATGGGGAGAGAGAAGAAAGCTTGTCCTCTGCCTTTCCATCTCTTTCTATAGGCCACTCAAGTGCCAGGATAAACAGGGCCTTGGGAGATCTTCTAATCTGTTCCCCATGTCCTACTGTATTGCAGTCATTCCTGCTCGGCTGTTAGGCATGGGAAATCAGGGCCAGCAAGAGGCAAAGCAGTTGCAGGGTGTTCTGGGCTGTGAGCTGGGAGGAGATGAGGAAGTTGAGGTCTTTGAAGTAGCCAGTGGTGACTGTGGTGCTGCCAGCCATTGTCGGAGGAGGAAGGCTCGTGGGTGGTGGTGGAGTGCTTGGGAGTGCCCTGGGAGAGAAATAGCTGGTCTGATCCTTTCCTGTTCTTTCTTCCTCCAGCTGCGCTCCTCCAGCAGATCAGCGTGCTGCAGCCCTCCCACATCCTGGATGGAGCCTCCCGGTTAGTATCCAGCCAGCCAGCTCGGAGCTGTTAGGGAGTGGGGGGTGTCTTGTGACTGTTCCTGCTTGTGAGGTCTGAGAGATGCTCGCAGCAGCAGTTTGGGAGCTGCCTGGCATCCAGGATGCTGAGAGAATCCAGCGCTCTGCTCCATGACCCTGTTGCATCTGTAGTGAGGGGCTGACATTTCCACGAAGTACCAGGTCCTGCAGCAACAGAGCTAGGGCATTCCAGGCTAAGGAAAACATCTGGGTTGCTCTCTTTTCCTGCCATTGCCTCTCTGCACCCCAGCCAGGTAATCTCCTCCAGAGGTTTGGTTGGATTTCACCTATGCCTCATCCCTGGAATGTGCTGCCGTCCCTGCTGCAGTGGTTATAAAACCTTGGCTTTGGGACTTTCAGTTCTGCTCCTGCCTCAAAGAGTTGATGTGGTGTTTGTGTGGAGTCCCTGTAGGGCAGAGCAGCCCTTTGCTCCTCTGTCAGTGGTACTTCTTGCAAGGGGGTCTGCAGAGACGGGAGTGTGGCAGATGTGGGACAGGAGGTTGCTCTAGTCTGAATACAGGAAAGATCTGGAAAATAATTAGAACAGTTGCAGGGTCAATCCTTTGAGGACTGAGGCCTTTCAAAGGGCTCACACTAGCTGGGCTTCAAGAGCTTTTGCTCCCTCTTTCCTCTGCTGTACCTTATACCTTACAACGTGTCATTCCCATATGTATGTGGATGTGTTATCTCTTCTGTAGGCTGCAGGAGGACCCAGAGGGCTTGAAGATAGACTTCAATGTGTATCAAGCAGATGCTGTGGCCAAGTTTAAGAAGACAAACCCTGGGAAGCCATATGTCAGGATGTGTGTTCGGAGGTATCCATGGGTCTTGTGCTGTGTTATGAAATGTAGCAGTTCTGGAAATGAAGTCCTAATAATCTGTAAATGACCCAGCATCTTGTGAGCTTTACAAATCATCTGAGTGCCTCCCCTGGGGGTGGTCCTGCCCAGAATTTTTATTTTTTCTTTCAGTTCCTCCTTTGTTGGAGGCTGTGGCTGACAATTCCCCCAGCCCTTGCACTCAGCCCACAGTATTTGGTCATCTGATTGCTGCTCGTCTCTGAGTGTTGCTGGAGTAAGGAATAAGAAGCCACGGCTGTATTTATGCAATGCTTGTGAAACTCAGGTAGAGCTCAGTTTTGCAGGGAGCCATATGGTACCTGAATCCTCAGCCAGTGCAGATCCCTCTGGATTTCTGAAAAGATGTACCTCCCCAGAGCTCGCTAGAGGCTCAGGGCCCTGGGTTTAGTATTTTGATATTTTGTAACATTTAGATCAGTACGTTAAGTGTCTGTTAAGTGTATAAGTGTCCCCTTTCTTGCTGGATCCAGGATCTGATACTTAAACTCCATAAGCAGGTACAAAGTTTAGTCTTTGCCATTTCTAAGTGTGTTACATACTAAAACTGTCTGTCCCTTTTTGCACTCTGCAGCTGTAGTAGCCAGAGCGAGGAAGGTGGTGACGCAGTTTTACAAAGGTCTGTCATGAGCGAGTGGGGTGATCCTTGCTTTATAAATATTTTCATTTACGAGCAAACAGACACTTCAAAATTAAAAAGAGGGAAAAGCAGGTCGGATGTTGATTCCAGCAACCTAAAGATCTTCCTAGCACAAAGGTATTAAGGTTGCACTGGACTGGCAATTTGCCAGCAGCCCTGCGAGCCGCATCTAATAGGCACAGCGTGGAGCAGCGTGCAGTCGCCCTTGTTTTTGGCAAAGGATTTGACAGTTCCCAGTTCTGGCATGGCCTTTTGGGGCTGGCAGCCTCCTACTTTTACTGAAAGGGATGGGAAGGGTCGCTACCAACTCCTAAGACCAAAGTGAGCTGTTGTGATCACTGGCCAGGACAGCTTTGTCTCTGTATTCTTCTTGCTTTGAGAACAATGGGATGTTTTTCTCTCTGCAGCTTCGATGAGCAGATTCCATCCCTTCGGGCTTTGAAGCAGGTTACGTATCAGAGTGGGGACGTCCCAGTGGTCTTTGCGCTGGTGGATCATGGAGAAGTTGCCTTCTATTCGCTAAAAGAATTCAAGCTGCCAGTTGATGTTAATCACTGAAGTTGCTGTCACTTGCAGTAATGGTACGGGATGACGGGAAAAGCTTTACTCAGGATCTGTTTTCTTGATTAGTTAAATATTACGGAAAATAGAGCCTGTGCTAACTGGGTAGTTACCACTTTATTTGCCGTTACAGACTTCACCCAACCAGATGGCTCGGGCATTATAGCAAATTTTACAGCAAACAGGTGTGTATGGCTTAGCTGGGCATTTCTGGTCTAGAATACACACTGCTTTGTTCTTGAAGCCACTGGTTCTCCAGCTTTCTCATCTTGTGGACCACTAGTCTGCCTTTCCTGTGTCATCTTTGGCTAACCTGTGGACCATTAGAAAACACTTTGTTGATGATCCTGTTGTCACATGATAAGAACCGCTATGCTACACTAGTTGAACGGTTGGAGAGTCATTGAGGTCAGTCAGGGACAGAATAAGCTGATCAGATCAGTGCTGATGTCCTGAGCCTCTGTCGCTCAGCTATGCCAACAACTGTCAGATCGGATTCTGATCTGAAAAAGGCACAGCCATAAAACTCAGCCACCTGGAGTAAAGTTTCCAGGCACTTGAGAGCAGGAAACTGTGCCTTGAACACAATTTCATCAGCCGGAGGTCACAGAAAGCCCCAGAGCATTGCAGATGGCATCTCAGGCTCATGCTGTAGCAGCTGTACTGAGATGTGTTTTGGCCACAGAGCATTATGCCATATTAAAGTTTGGCCACCGATATCAGCATGCTGTACCTGATAGTCTCACCAGGGCTGTACTGCAGCTCTCTCTGTTTCAGCCTGACATCCTCTTTCCTGGCTGTGGATCCTTATCTTGTATTTTGCAAGTGAGAGATCACTGAGTAAAGAAAGAAGCTATAAATTCCTCAGGAGCCTTCCAGTCCTACGGCTGTTGTGCTCCAAACAGAGGACATTACTTTCCAGGCCCTGCTGTTGGAGCTTTCCACCAGGATATCCCGGTACCAAATTTGTTTTAGCCTCTATGCAAAGGTGCCAGTGACAGGTGCCGGAAAGTCTGCTCAGTGCTGAGCGTGGCAGTGTTCAGTATTGAGGTTCTTCAGGACTGTAATAGCAACTGGTTTAGATGCATTTTGTTTGATACTTTTTTAGTTCCTTTCGGAGGTGGGGAGAAGGCTAAGCAATAAAAAAGCCTTTTCCGGCACCATGAGCTCCTCAGTGTGGTTCTTAATTATGAGAAGGAGACACTCTTGGGGAGGCTACTGGGACCCCAGTAGCACCAGCTGGTGAATGCTTGCTCATGGTCATACAACCCTGTGGCTGCATAGTCCTGCTCCTACGCCCGTCTGTGTTTGGATCCAGCTGCTGCCCCGTTCCCTGGGAGGACGGGGTGACTCAGAGCCCGGAGGAGTCCCCAGGTCTGTCTATAGTTCCTGTCGGCACATGACACCGACGCCTTGCCATCTTCCTCCTGCGTGGTCAGAGGTATCGTAGCCCAAGGTGGCAGGAATCTGCTGCAAGCACTACGCCTGGTCCTGTTTCATGCACACACCCCTCTTATCAGATGCTGGAAGTCAGCAGGGCTGAGGTGAGGGTCTGAGAGCTCCTACACACCCTCCCCTTCCTCTTCCTCCTCCGAGCAGTGCTTTTGCTGATAGTCCTCTTCAAAGGCCGGGGTTGTTGGCAGCTCCAGTCTGTGCCCTCAGCATTCTCCCAGACTGTTTTGCAGATTAAAGGCAGTGGGAAGAGAGTTTCTAAGAACAGGCGCAGCCAGAAGAGCTCCAGTCTGACCCACAGGGCTCACGTTTGTCCTGAAATTAGGTCAAACTCACTCCTGTTGATTTCAATCAGTCTCATTTGCTTATGCCAAGGTGGAATTGTATCGATGAACTCTACGAGAGCCACCCAGTGAGTTTCGCTGGAGCAGAGACTCCCTGATTCAGCACAAAACAATTACAATTTAATAACCACTGCAGGGAGGATTGAGAAACTGTGGCTGCCTTGCTCAGCACCACAACATCTGACGGTGCCTTCACCAGGATGGGATCATGATGCAGACTGATACCACTGCTTTGTTTTGGCCTGCGCTGCGAATCGTCTCGATGTTGCAAGGTGGTGATAGAAACGAGCGTTCTAATTGAAAAACATCCCTTTCGGGAGCTTGGCTGAGGCGTTGACTTGCTGGCCCCTCGTCAGAGGTAATTTCCAGCTTTTGCATGGGTGCAGAGAGGGTGGCAGACCTTGGGCTGCCGTTGCGCTCCACATGACTACTGACTCCTCGCCCAGCCGTTCCCCGCAGCAGGACGCGGGCCGAGCCGTGTAGCGGGACAGCGGCACTTGCGTGGCTCTTTCCAACGCGGGCTTCAACTCTCTGTTAAGCCTTTCCGTCGCTTTCCTTTCGGCAGGAAGGGGCCGAGTCTCCGCCCCTGGCGGAAGCGGGAGGAGGGTGGGGCCCGCCCCGCCACCCCTGGCCGGTGCTCGGAGCCTCCCGGAGCCAGGCGGTTCTCCCGCCCACACGGCGGCGGACGCTTTCTGATTGGCTCCGAGCGAGCGGGCTGCTGAATTATTCATGTCCGCGCCGGAGGAGAGGGAGGAGAGGCCGCGGCTCGCCTTAATTTGCATACGAAGCCCTGCCCCAGGGCGGGTGTTTGCACACGCGGGGCCCCGCCTCACAGGGGGGCGGTCCCGTGCGAGGCCCCGCCCCGCCGCGCCCCTCCCGGAGGTGCCCGGGGAGGGAGGACGCCGCCGCCGCCGCTGCCGCGCAGGCGAGGGGGGAGCGGGCGCGGAGCGGAGCGAGGCCGGGGCGGCCCGGCTCCAGGCCCCGCAGGTGAGCGCGGCTGGTTGGGGCTCCGCGGGG
>JAHREE010000336.1:163610-174497 GCA_033628505.1 Tringa tobata | reverse complement strand
GGGGGAAGTCCGCTTCGCCGGGTGCCGTTGCCCTCCGCGCAGCCCCGCCCCGGCGAGCCCGGTTGCCGCCCCGGCCCGGCCGCGCTGGGGCTGCCCATCCCCGGAGCCCTCCGTACCCCAGCGCTCGGCGGGACACCGGCCTTGGCCCGCCCGTAAAACTTCCGAGATTTCCTGGCGGAGGTCGCGGCGGTGGCCCCTGCTCCAGAACTTCCTGCTTTCGCCCTCAGCTCCCGGGCACGGCCCGGTAACGGGAGCTCCTGCGAGAGCGGCGGCCTCCCGGGAGCCGGCCCGGAGTGGCCCCTCGCACTGCTGCTGCCGCCGCCTCCTGCCCTGGGAGATGTCCCTGCCTGCAACCTGGCCTTGCAAGTCTCCATCTGCTGCCACTGGCTGGAGGCAGATGTGATGAATAAGAGTTGCAATGTCTCCTTTGGGACACACTGTTAGCCTTTTCTTTTCTTCTTGGTCTTTTTTTTCTTTTTTTTTCTTTCCTTTTCCTTTCCAATCCCCGCTCATATTAAATATATCACGTTACTGTTGGTTTGGTTTTTTTTTTCCTCCCCAAAGTTGTAAGAGCTTGATGGGCAAGGGAGCGTGTTACTTCTAACAAACAGCAAACAGGTGAAACATGAAGGCGAAAGGAATTGTTTAGCTTTTGTCTCAGGTCGCCCTGCAGTTGTAGCATGGGAACAAGCTGGGTGCTGACATCTCTCCTGGAGGTGAGGCTTAGCCTTGGCTTTGGAGAAAGGTTTGTGTGTTTGTATTTAGCGTTGTTAATGGTATGGAGCATCTGAAGTAGAGCTCTGGGTTGGTGTTGCCGCAGCGTAGTGGCACAAAGCTTTACGGATGGTGACGAGCTGGGGGGGACAGCTTCACCGAGGTGATGCAAGTTGTCCGTTGTAACGTGTTACTCCATGGGGAATGCTGCTCTTTGTAGTCACCCGAGAGCACTCCAGTCAACTGGAATATCTTGCTTTACCAAGTCCCAGGTGAAGCTGAATGCCCAAAGCAGCTGCCTGGTGATTTTGGCTTCGACTGGGGAAGCTGGTGCTTCTGGCAAGCGGAATGCAAAGCGGTGGTACGTCCCAAGGCTTCGCCGTGCATCCTGGCACGTTCCTTGTAAAGGCAGCCTGGCCCACGGAGGGGACAAGGATGATCTGTGCAAGTAGTGAGCAGTCCCTAATCCTGCTCAGTGCTGCTTAGAGCCACCTGAGGGGCTGCATTTACTTTATGGTATTGAAAAAGGAGAAGAGTTCTCAAACATCCTCATAGGATGGTGCTGAGGAACTTGTTTTGTTTGGTTTTGAACAAATTACCTCTGCTGTAACTACTGAGTGAAGAAAACTATTGAAGGAGTTAAACCAGTTGAGAGTCTCGTATCTTCTAGTGGCTTTGTGGTACAGTAATGTCACTGTTACTGGGAATTGCTTATGGAAGAGGTGTGGTTTTTTTTCTTGGCTGATATGGAGGCTTGGGAGACTTCAAAGAGTAAGAGGTTTTAAACATATATAGTGTAATGCAGTTCACGCATGGCAATAAAAGTGATACTGCTGGTAGCCTGGGACTGCTGGTAGCTAAAAGTTTGATTTCGGTGCAGAAATTCTATGGGAACTCCAATTGTTATCTGAAAGTTTCTTCTAGCTAGATCTCTTTGTGTTGCTTTAAGAAGGAAATGCTTTCGTGTTTTACACCACTGTGTTTGGTGTAAAATGCTGCTCCCAAAGTTCCAAGCCACTCTTCCATTTGAATCGTTATTCTTTGGAGAAGTGGACAAAGAGTTCTGCATCATGGGCAGTAATGTTGGTCAGTGCAAACATTTTGTTCTGCTGTTGCGTTTTGAAACTTCATGTTGTCATGCTCCCGTGACAAGGAGAACACAATAGGAGTCGTAATGACACAAAAGGTTTGCACAATTAGTAAATTTGTTGCAAGTGGGCGGTCTCGGGTAACTCCAAGCACAAAGCTGTGAAAGGACATGAACTTGCCTGATTTATATGATTGGTTCTCAATTATTTTCTAAGAGTTCTTGGGGAATCTGTCTCTGATCTTTTATTTACTATTTTCTGTGTTTTGGGAGGGCGGGCACCTGTGTTGACACAGCCTGTTCAGTTGTTCGTTTAACTGCCTGTCTTTCCAAGCTCACAAAAATAAATCCTTTATACAGGCAGATCTTTTGGTTTGCCTCTCTGCTGGTGCCTGACTACTGTATCCAAGGTGCCTCTGAACGCTCTCCGGTTTATAAATCTGTGAGTGCTGGGGGGGAGCAGTTATTGCCAACTGTGTTGTGTGAGGGAGATCTCTGCATGGTCTCGTTAAACTATGAGGTTAATGTTCTTAGAGCATCTTCCCGGCGAAGCCTTATCCTGGGAAAAGGCGGATGGTATCTCACGCTTCCAAGCTTCCCACGTACTGCAACAGTTCCTTCCCTCGCTCTTGCTGCTCTGCATGGCTTGTGCTTTCTTCTCGAGTATCTGTCTTGATAGTGTGTAACAGCTGAGCACAATTGTAGAGATGAACTTTACAGTGACTGCCCAGTTAAAGAATAACTAGGGGTTGTTTCATCGATTTCAAGCTAAAAGTGTTCTTAAACTCGTAATTTTGCAGCGAGTCATGTCTGATGAGTCAGATGGCTCCTGTAATCAATAAACTTGATAAGACTAGTGTTTCAATGATGCTTTGATTAGTTTTTGTTGTTGTGAGATCCTTGGTGCTAAGGAATAGTTTTTTCTGTGCATCGAAAGGCTGAGAGAGCTGGGGCTCTTTAGCCTGGAGAAGAGAAGGCTGACGGGAGACCTTATTAGTGCTGACAAGTATCTAAAGGGTGGTTTGAGGGAGGATGGAGCCGGACTCTTTTCAGTGGTTCCCAGTGACAGGACGAGGGGCAACGGGCACAAGCTGGAACATGGGAAGTTCCACTCAAATCTGAGGAAGAACTTCTTTATGGTGAGGGTGCCAGAGCCCTGGAACAGGCTGCCCAGGGAGGTTGTGGAGCCCCCTCCTCTGAAGATTTTCAAGACCTGCCTGGATGCTGTCCTGAGTAACGTGCTATAGGCAGTCCTGCTTAGGCAGGGAGTTGGACTAGATGATCTCTAGAAGGTCCCTTCCAACTCTAACAATTCCATGATTCCATGGTTGGATCTGGCCTCTGTTTTGTTGCTGCTGAGTGTGTTGGTAATAGGAACAACACAAATTTCTGGGTGCAGGAGGAAACCTAGTTCAGACAAGGCCATGGCGGTGACTGTTTGTTATAGGAGCACTGACTGCTTATAGTTTAAACAGAGCTTGTTGATAAGGCTTCTTTTATTTTAACAGAGTTGATAAAGTATTATCAGATGCATAGGTAGGAGTTCTACCTTTAAGGACCTGTGAGCAGGAAAGGCTGATGAGGAAGGAATGAAAAGGAGACCTAAAGCAAGGCAAGATTTAAGAGCTCTTGAGATAGCCAATGGCATTTTGAAAAGAAAGCTGTTGGACTGTGTCCCATTGAAAACCTCTTCAAGTTGAGTAAAGGTTGCCTAGGAAGAACACAGATGGTACCTTGCAACTCTCCTACGTGAGCAAAATAAACTCATTACAGGTATGTTTGTGGGGTTAACGTGAGACCATATCCACACTTAATGCTGTCTGTGTAGTAAAAACTTCTGACCTGGGCTTCCTCATCTTGTAAGACTGGAATAACTTGAGTGATTGGGCCTTACAACATTATGCTTTTGGCTGGAAATTCCATTATCATGGCACAACATAAGCAAAAATTGCGACAAATTTGTACAAAGGATAATTCTCCTGCAGCCCCATGCCTAGTTAATGGAGAAAATCCAGAGTGTCTCAGCAAGCTGTGCATGGACATCAAGACACGTTGCTGTGTGCAAAAGCAATGAAGACAAAGCAAAACATGGAGCTCTGGTGGGACTGCTAACGCATAGCAGTGAGGAACAATTAATGCTTTTCCTTGGAAGAAGCATTTGACCTTCTGTTGAATATGTGTCTGTTGCAAGACAGACGGGTACTTGCCATAAATCTCAGCATCTAAAATGAACTGAGCTGAGCAAGGAAGCCAGAATGAAATCTGGTTTTGATGTTAACTGCTCCTTAGTCTGTGATTGGAAACAGGATCGTGCTTTCATTGCTTTTCTGTATGAATAGTGAAAGGCTTTTGTTTCGTGGCTGGATCTAATCATATTTAGCTAAGCATTCAGCTAACGAAGCATCAGGAGCTTGATGTACAGGGCACTCTGAGCTTTGCTGTCAGGTGGCCATGTACTGACTATGAGCAATTGGGATTGACTCAGCTTTTGGCTATTGTTGCCTATAAACAGCTGACCTCAATGCATCTTAGAAGAAGAGAATGTTGCACATAGTTTCTGGTAAGAGGCTCATCTTTGAAAACCTAAAGAATTGTTTCCTTGGAAAATAAGAACATTAGATACATGCAGACCTGGCATGGCTTCAGAGGCTACTGGAGAATTCTTCTCTGGCTACTGGTAGCCACAACTGTTACCATATGGTTGTTAATGCTGACTGGCAGATAACTGCAGAGCACATGGGGTTGGAGTTTTATGTAAGACACTGAAGGTGTGTGGGAGAGAAACTGGTCTGCTAATATGTAAATGTGCATCTGGAAGATAAGATTACACAGATTGTGGAATCTTTTTGTTTTTCTAGAATTGGAAAGGACGCTTGCTTATTGTACTAAAAAGAAAATTATTCTCATCGACAAGAGCCTTGTAAACTTGTAAGAATAATTCTGCTTGGACAATCTGTGCTACAGTAGATGCTGTTCTCTTCACTGTTTCTTCTTTTGCCTTTCCTCAAAACTGCTTTTCCTCTCATCTCCCATGCTGTGCCACTCAGGAACTCTTTGGTCAGGCATGAAACCCTGATACAAGTCAATGAGAGATGACTTTTGTAGCATGCCTTGTCTGATTGTAATGGACACATCAGCTCGCCAGGATGACGTTTCTTCAAGTGAGTTTCTACTTGATTCTGAACTACTCTGCTCCTTAGCCAGTTGAGCAAGTTGTTGTGGGCTGGAGTGTGAATTCTAGATCTCTTGCATAAGCAGGTTAAAACAGCACGCTTCTAGATGCAATTAATATTTCAGTATAAAACATTCTAGCAGGGTGTTAAATATAAAGTTGCAACTCTGTCAAATCAAGCCCACTCTTCTCCTTGCTTTGCTTGTAGTGGTGAGTTTGCCTCTGCTGCCACAACTGAAGAGGTCTCTTTTCTAAAATGGGGAGGGTAATTAGTAGAGTTTCTCTGGGGGTTTGCCTAGTTTAACAGGTACAGGATATTGATTGACAGTGGGAAAGGGCGCGTCTCTTTGGCACTTTCCTTTCCTTGTCTGGCTAAGGGCAAACTGGGTGTTATACATGGGTGTGATACACTCTCCTTGCATAGCACAGCAGCTTCTCACTGCTCTGGAGCTTTGCGAACTTGGAGAGACATATTTACACAAGGCTATATTTACTCTTTCTCTCAGGAATGTCTGGTGAAAGAAGACTTACGATCTGATACAATTTTTGAAACTTCAGTTAAAGTACCTAAATCATTGTAGAAGGATATACTTCTCTTGTTTATATATTCCACTTTCATTCTTCCCTCTTTTTGGGGTCCCCTGCTACCTGTGTTTTTGTGCACATTCTTCACCCTTGCATGTGCTGATGCAATGGCTCATGGACACAGATGCCTGTAGCTGCCTGCTCAGAGCCACTTTTCTCTGTGGTGAGTGGAGATGCTAGTGATTCTAGGTGGGGACTAAGCGATGCAGGCTCTTGGTGCTGATGTGATCTGCTGGTCCTCTCAAGAAGGGCTGCATTGCAGTCGTCTTATTGAGCTCTGGACAGTACTGTGGAGGTGGTTGCAGATCTTAGAGTGTGAGCAGGAAAGGTAAAAGGGGAGTAATGCACTGAAGAGGTGCGAGTTCTAGCTCAGGGAATTTCTAAAGGGACTTCTCAAAATACAACTACGGAGCATCCTGTTTATAATAGCATTTCCTTTTTTTGGTCCTTCACAGCTGGTAAGGCCTTGCTAGAAACCATTTGAAAAACAACTCGGGCTCCTCAGGAATGGCTGGCTGATTTCAGTCATTAACCAAAGACCATCGTTATTGGCAGGAACATACAGACAGCCGCCTTGTTTGTTAGTTCTGTATAGATGGGCTGTGAAGTTTCTCCAGCCCCACAGTTTGAACAGAGGGCCCGAGACCCTCTGTTCACTTGGCAGTCCCTTTGGCACTCCTGGTCCCTCTCTGGGAAAGCCAGTAGCCTTCTCCCCCCTGCTCCCCGTGTTGCTGCACCTGTGTAGGGACCTCTTCTGATGATGGGTTACTGTAGAATTTCTGTACTGATTCTTCATTGCGCCTTAGAAGTTCTGGCCCCCACTGCTCGTGTGTGTTGTGTACAGAGTAGCTGGTAAATTGCTATAATTTCCTGTCCAACACATTAAAATAAAATAGTGGAGTGTCCAACAGCTGCTTCATGAACAGCTGAGCTTTCTGTACACTGGAAACTGGAGCTTGTGAAAGATGGCCAGGGCAGGCAGGAGCACTTATCCCAAGGCAAGTTGTCAGGATCTGATTCAAACCTTTGCTCTTGAGTTGGCAGAGTTTTACTTGTCACTTAGCACCTCTGCAGGGGGGAGATGTGACAAAGAATCTCTTGAGCTTTACAGAATCTTAGCCTGTAGCCTGGTACCCCCAGTGTGATTGCTAGGTTACAAGTCAGGTCTAATTTGTCCTTCTTGGATCCTCTTGGTGCTGTGAGAGACAGGGCAGTGAGATTTACTGAAAGGCTTGTGCTTCTAAGCTGCACATTGAACTGCAGGTGCAAAATTTCCTTCCCCTACCCCCACCTTGAGCAGGGAGTTGGGCTTGGTATTTTACAAAAGCAAGTTAATAATTAATGCAGCTACCCTGCAGGCAGCACAGTGCCCTTCCTGCCGTACCCATGGAGCGAGCTGAAAATGTGATTCTTTCTCTTTTTAGCTCAATAGCTGGAGGGTTACCTGGGGTGAAAACTGATACGGGTCAATAATGCCTGTGAGCCTGGGAGTTAGCCTTTAGATTGGGTTTGTCTAATTGTTTATGCAAATGCTGCAGTTTTGCTTGCTTCTTCTTTGGAGAAGGTCAACTGAAGTGATCGCAGAATGGCCAAGTGTAAAACCACTTCTAAAATCCTCTTGGCTTTTCTGTACTGGTTTGCTCTAGCACTGTGGAAATGTATTGTGTAAGTCCTGCACCAGAGATGCCGCTCTGTGGTGGTATCAGGTTTTAGTTACTTGATAGTGATGTTGTCTTGTTCTGCTCCGGCTGATTTGTGTTACCCATTAAACCAAAATAAATAACCTACTTCTGCTCGCTTCTCTTCTCAGGCTGCTTTTGTTTATATGGCTTTGCTTTTTTTTTTTTGTTAGGATTTTTGGTGCCAAGATACTACAGCAAGGAAGATGAGAAGGTTCTTAAGACCCGGACATGATCCAGTAAGAGAAAGGCTTAAACGTGACCTTTTCCAGTTTAACAAGGTACAGTGCTTTTCTCAAACTCCAAGGCATATGTGTGCAAGGCAAATCTATCCTGAGCCACAGCACAGTGTAAAGGGAAGGGAAAACTACTCGAGTGTGGGTGGAAAAGTTAAATTTAGGAGGGGTGGTTTGTTCTCTTTTCAATTCTGTCCTTTTTTCCCCCAATGTGTCTGACTAGTTTTCTTCAAGCTCATGAGCATGTTCTCAATTCTGGCTTTCGTTTTTAAGAAGAAGGATATTGTTGTGCTGTTGAGTGGCACTTGCTGAAAGAAGAGATCTTCGCGGAGCTTTTACATACTCTGAGTGTTCTGTAGTTTGTCCTGTGATGTGCTCTGACTACTTATGTTATAGGTAGTCTTTGCAGTGCCGCTACAAAAGTAAATATTTTTCTAAAGATACGCATAAGCCACAGCTTGTGATGCAGCTGAAGCCACAGTTGTCTGTGATTATACTTTGGGTTTATAAGTATAACTCTGTTTTTAAATGTGAATTTAAAAGTCTGTGGTAGAAACATGGTAGCACCTAGGCAGCATAGTGGCCATTAATAATGAATTTAGTATTATCTTAGCCTGAATCCCTGTCTAGTTTTTTTCCTTCCCCTGTGAAGAGGAAATGGCAATGGCTGTGCTATCTATCCAATACTCTGGGCATTTTTCTTTTGAGCCCTGGCCAGGAACATAGTGCTTTCATCTTTGTAAATGCCTGCTATTAATTCATTGCTAGGCTAATGGCTACTTACACCTTCGTTGGATATTAGAAATATATTTCTAGGTTTTCTATTTCCAAGGCTTAAATGGAATTTTTCTGAGAAGTATAATGGATAAATGAAGTCAGCCTAGGAAATAACCTCCTTGATTCATTAAAATTCTAGTGTAGATACATACTTAAAGTGGAACTTTGGATGTTTGAGATGAATGGTTTAATGTAATTTGGTACTAAACCACACCATTTCCGTGCATACCACCCTCCTCCTATTGGGGAGACATAAAGAACTTAAGGGTTTTTCAAGCCTATTTTCTGCTTGCTACAATGAGGAAATGCTAGTGCAGATGCAATAAAAATTTCAACAAATAAAGGCCAGGATTGAGTTGCTTGCATTTAGCTGAATGCATTGTCAGCTTCAGAAGATATCCCAGAGATGGGTCAGAATTGTTTATAAGGATATAAAATTGTATATACCTTGGAAAAACCTTTGCTATTACAGGGATGTCTCTTCCTTGAATATGCCTTTCTCTTATGAGAAAGTTTGGCCAAACTGTACTTGCCAGAGACAGACTAATTTGGATGATGCAAAACAGAGTTGAAAGAACTAGCTTTTGCAGGAGAGGGAAACTTCCAAATATATTAGAAGTTGGCATTAGGATTTGTGACTCCATTTGATTCAGTCCTGAAGGTAAAAATTGCATCTCATTTCTAGGGAGTCGACTGCTTTGGACACTTCCTAATGGTTTACTCTCATTAGCAACTTGGTAATTAAAGGCCTCGCAAAATGCATTTGCACTTTTAAGCCACAGTAGCTTGTTTTTTTCTAACAAGAATCGGAAAGAGAGTCAACATTAGACCATTACATTATAGCAGAATCTTTTACATTATATTTTTCTCTTGCATAAAGTGCTGCTTTTTTTTTTCCCCAAGTCTTACGTGTCCCATTCCAGTATTTCCAGAGATAATGGATCATTTGAAAGCCTCTACCCTTTGATAAAATAAGCATCTACTCACAGCTAGGTAGACTGAGAAGATCAGAGAAAGCCAGACCTTAATTCTGACCTGTTGAAGGTTGTGGTTTCAAGGAACCAAGAAGTGTGGTACTTTCTGTGCCAAAACTGTCCTTGTCTTGTCCTGTGCCTGTAAAGCAAGAACATTAGTGCTGGTAAGCAAGTTCTTAAACACTTGTTATTTGAGATCTTTGAAACACCTCTGGTTAAGAGCCTGCTTGGGAAATATTTTGTGGGACTATGAAGTTGCTGATCAGAGAAATTGCACGGTGTATTTGCACCTCTTCGGTGTGTGACTCCCTGTGATGCTGGCGGTGACTAAATGGAAGGTCTGTACCTTAAAAGTGCTGGGGATTCCTGCCCTCATTTTATTGTTTACACTGAAGTTGACTATGAATGCATAATTCTACACGAGTTTAGTGTTAATACAATGGAATGTATTTGGCCATGCTGACCTAATAATGGACTTCAATTTAAAAAGTCTTTTTAATTGGTGCTGGTGGATTTTTTTGGTTGGTTTGTTTACTCCCTCAATTTTCAATAGGTTGCAATCTTTTTACTGTTTCCTTCTTGCATTTCTGTTCCAGATAAGAGGTGGTCTAGATGGTTTTAAAGGACTGATTCGTCACTGGACTAAGTCTTCAGAGTGTCCCCAGGCTTGTGTTTGTTTCAACAAACACCTTCCTAAATTCTGCTAGTCACTTAGCTTTGCATATCTGTTTCTCTATGAGTAAGAACTTCCCATACTTGTGTGTACCTGTTGCAAGAATCTGTTTTTAGCTCAGTGGATAGAATGAAGGATAAGGTATGTGGACTTGGCAGTCGTTGTCTTTAAGTTTATCCTGCTTTTGGAAATAGTATTTGGATGCCTTTGGCTCAGTCCAACCCCTGCAGAACAAACATGTTCAGGCTGGCATTGTCAGACTAGATGATGGGTAACGCACAGGTGAACCAGCCTGTCTTACAGCTGAATGTTACCAAACTGGGAACATTGCATTTAATTTATGGCTTTGTGTTTTTTTGCCTCTTTTCAGTCTTCCTAACCCTTTGCAAGTAGGTGTGATGGATAGCTTACCTTAAATACTGAATTAGTCTCTATGCAAAGTAGATTTAACATGTACAGGCTTCATTGTTTCTTCAAAAGACACATTAACAAAGGCACAGGGTTTGTATTGCCTGTGGATGGGTTTGTCTCTGCTTTGTCATAACAATCTGAGAGGAGAAGTGGAGAGAAATGAAAGAAGGAAGACAGCACTGAATTTCACCTGCACAGCTTTAGTGTGGGCTGGGAACAACTGTTAAGTTTGGCCGCATTTTTCCCGCAGTAAATATGACTGACATGAAGCATTTCTGTTAGTTAATGCTGCTGACATCAGGCTTACTTTTACCAAGAATGACAAATCTGTGGTCTGAGGAAAATGAAAACGAAAGCTCCTACCTTTCCTCCAAGAAACAAAGGCCCTTTTGAAGAGGAAGGGCACATTGTGGGCACTCTAGTTTCTTATTTCATTTGTTCTGAAAGGCTCCCTTGTAACCTCTCCTGCCTTCTGCCCCCCTCGCTCCCCCTTGCTGGGTTTACCTGCTGAGCAGGTGAAAAGATTGGCTGATGAAAGGCTGCCTGAGAGAGGGGAGGGAGGGCGGGCGGGCGGGTGGG
>JAHREE010000336.1:64339-163527 GCA_033628505.1 Tringa tobata | reverse complement strand
AAGGGCGGCCGGAGGGGGGGGAGGGGGGGGGGGCGGGCGGGTGGGCAGCCGAAAAGCTGACTTGATGTGGTTTAACAACTGGGTGTAAATAAGTGCAAGAAAAAGATCTAGGTAATCAGTGTAGTGAATGTGAATGCCTGGCCCTGGTGGTGTCAAATACAGCAAAAAAAGCCACTCCAATGCCTTTCTTGCCTGGCTGTGGAAACAATTGAATGACACAGGAGGGAGTTATCTTCATTATGTCTTCTAGGCACCTTGGTTGAGGGTTCAAAGCTATCAGAAACCATTAGTACATTTACTTTACTGCATAAGTGGTTGTGTAACACACCGTGGTTGTTACTGATACTCCCATCTTGTGCTTCTGCATGTGGCCTTCCGGTACTAACAGTTTACAGTTACTGTAGCTTTTGCAAATTTGTCTATGGGATGTGTGGGTACTACACAATTTTCTATTGAAGGGAAACCTGGGGAAAAACATCACCCTTCTTTTATTAGGACTGAATGGTATATGCCTGGTTATGCAGGTCATAGGTCTCCTACTTGAAAATTAAAGCTTTTATTGACATGTCTAATGTGTTGACAAATTAACACATCAAACCCAAGCTATAATTAGGCCAATATTAAGGCTTATAAGTATTGACAGCATCTGAACAGGCAGTACAGTATCGTGTAAGTCATGGTTTTCTATTATGAGAACTATGGCTAAAGCCTTATCTTCTGGGCTGGAAGAAGTCTCAATTGATATTTCATTGAAAATAGCACCTAGTTGTGCTCATGACATGACAGTGTAGCGACTGTGAACAAGTTGAAACTAAAGCTAACAGTGGAGTTACACTGGTGTTTCCCTAAAAAGTTCTCCACTCTCTTTTGGGGGTGAGTGGAAAGGTGTCTATTGCCCTACGCCCGATTCAATTAAATGTCTGATTTGTTGTTAAGGTAACATGTCACCTTGAATCTTCTTCCCAGAATTGTATCCCATACTTCATATTCCCACAACTTTGACAACTAGGAAGCTTTTCTGTGTTGTCTCAGTAGCTGTCACGGTACAGAGAAATTCCTCTTTGCCTCTGCTGGATTAGAAAACCGCTCTGTTTCAATTCTGGGTCCATAGATAAGTTCCTAATTTCATACACTCTCCTCTAGGAAGTTTTATATGTGTAGCTAAGCAAAGGTTGCTTTGCAACAACTTCAAGGGTGATGTTACAAAGATTGACTTCTCAGAATTTATTTTTAATAATGCAAACTTAATACTTAACTTTTTGGAATATTAAGAAGTAAGACTGGAGATTAAGTTATCATAAAGGGAAATAAAGTCAGTGGTCTTGGAGCCAGTAGCACTAATCTCAATTTACTACCTATAAAAGGTTAAAAATGAGTAACTATGCCTTTGCCTGGTCTTATGAGTTGGCAAGCAGAAAATTCGGAAATGCTTCAGTATTTCCAATTTTATGTCTCTTAAAAGGGCTCATCTTCCTCTAATAGACCTCAAACTGGGGTGACTGATGATTTAGGGGAAGGACATCTATTTTTAAAATTTATGAATTGTGAGTACATGGCTAAAACTGAAGCAATCTGGCAGACTATGGAGTCAGCCATATCCTCCTATGCCTGTGTTTTTGAGCAGGACCAGTAAAAGGCATTAAACTACTTTGTAGCAGCTGGGAGCACCTCAGGCTGATGGCCTGACCACAGAAATGAAACTGGCTTTTTTTTTGATTCTCCTGCAAGGGATTAAGTTGGGAAATCACTATGCAGGAAATAAAGTCCAGGTGTTACTTCTAGATTGAATAAACCATAAAGCCAAGTGATGTGGTAGCTCTGTCTCAAGGACATGATGTAAATGAGGATGGGAGTGAGATGCAAGTGCTTACTTCCGTAGATGGAATAGATGGAAGGTTCTTTACTGCTGTTTCTTTTTTTTTCTTTCTTTTTTTTTTCCCCATGAGTGTTTTCAGGCTGTTTTGTAACAAATTCCTATTCTGCAGCTGACCAGCTTGCCTTAGAAGAACATATTTTCCAGAAGCTGGGACTGTAAGGATGACAAGGTTTTCCGGGAAGTAGCCCTATTACTCTTTGGGCACACAAATCCCTCTTTACATGCCTGTATGTTATTGAACACTCATGCATACGTGTTTTGTTTAAACAATGATAATAGCTGTACATTAGCACTTCCAAAAACTTGACTGAGGTATTTTACAAGCAGCTTGGTTGCATCCTGTAAGTATGGCAGAGTATAAATCCACAGTGTGTAAATATATTTGCTGTGCTAAGTGTGGTGGGTACAACGTGCTCCAAATCTTCCTCTTAGTGCAGCGTAAATTCTACTTTAGGGAAGTCACTAAAGGCCAAGCAACATACTACTCCCCACGATAGTGACTGACATCTCTTTATTAGCAAATGGCTTTGAATTAGTCTGAGGTGGCCTAGCAGGCTCCTGCTCTCGTTAGATTCCAGTGTTCCTTGTGCTACCTCTGGAAAATGGATTTCTGTTACATTAGTTTTCCTGACTGCCCCACAGGGGAGATCTGTTTAGTTTTCTTGATGAGCACTCATGTTCACTCAATAGTTCTTCATAGCTTTGCACCATTTCTAGATGTCAATCAACAGGAGGAGGTCATGAAGGCTGACCTGTGTGGAATTTGGCAGATAAAGCTGACCTTACAATATGCAGTATTTGTGTCAGACTTTGAAATGTGCTGAGCAGTTGGTTTACAGAAGTAAAGTTGATGTGGAGTGATGGAGAGTATTGTGGTGAGTGAGTGAGCTGTGCTTATACAAAGTTATTTATAATCTTAACATAAAGAGCTGCTCGGGTTACTGTTTTCAGGCTATTTCTCTTTCATTTCGGTTACACTTCTGCATATCCTAGCTGTGGAGCCAGGAGTTCTTGGAATAGGTTCATCCTTAGACTGTTGTTCAGCAAATCTAACCTGTGTTTGAACACCTTCCAACAGAAAAAGCTGCCGTTAAGTGCTGTATTTCTGACTGACGTGCCATGTTTAACTTCTGGTTTTTAGCTGGATACAACAATGCCCATGAAACATGCTGTTGATAATGGTTTTTCTTTCTCTCTACCAGACTGTGGAACATGGATTTCCCCATCAACCCAGTGCACTGGGCTATAGCCCATTTCTCCGCCTCATGGCCATTGGAACGCGATCGGGAGCTGTCAAACTGTATTCTTTTGAACAACTTTGGCTAAATTTCTCTGACGCATCAAAATATGTAACTTTGAAGACACTGTAAAAAGTTAGACTAAGTATAAACTTGCAGTCGAGGGTTTTTGGAACATTGGAGCAGTTTGCCTAGGTTTGGAGTGATTTGAATCTGATCGGAATGGGGTTATCTTGTTAAGAGCTGAACTGTAGCTCAAACAGAAGCTGAGCTGATGCAGATACTAGTCAAGAGTCTTTGCTTTTGCTATGCAGAAGGTCAGACTAGACCAGGCCTAAGTTTAGCAATCCTTCATGTTGTAAATTCCAGGCGTGTTTAAATATTTGGGGCAGGGTTCCTTTTTTTTTAAAGCAATTCTTAAAAATGAACTCATAAATGCTTTCAGCTTCCCGAGTTTTTGACCATCCAGGCATTAAAGATCTGAACTTTGAAGGTGGTGACTTTTTATTTTTTTAGCTAATGACGTCCAGCCTGATTTTTATGTCCCATTATATTTGAGGCACTGAGGTGACTCCAATGGCGCAGTACCAGTTAGGCAAGCTGTAAAACAGGCACATCACTCAGCCCGGAAAGGAAAAGTTGGTGCTCTCTCTGCCTGCTTAATCATTCATTCCCGGTGGTGTTTGTGTTCAGAGGCTGGACTCCACATGCGGGCGGCAGCCATCTGTCTCTTGGTTACAAATTAGTTAAGCAGGATTGTAGTGTCTGGGAAACCACTAAACATCCCTGAGAAAAAACAGGGTCCGGGCACCTCTTCTGCATATGCTCAAAGGATAAAGTAAACTTCCATGTTTCTCCTGGAGTGTGTGTAACAGGCCACAAGCGTATAAAATCAAAGTAGATTTGCATTGGTTCTTTTCAGTTTAGATCACTAACAGTAAAACGTGGTTTCAAACTAATCTCTTTTCATCTTGCTTGCTAGCAAGCTTCTTATCAATTAATTGTAGCTGTGGGCCATCTTAAATACTGTAGATCCTCAACAAACTCTTCAGATATGGTGCTCCTGGGGTGGAGTTCATGGGTTTACATGAAGAAAACAATACTGTAATGCAGATTCACTTTATACCTGATCAGGTAAGTGTATTTTCAGTCCCTCTGTGACTCATGCAGACCTCTCTTAAACAGGTGTTGAGTTTGTTCCAGGTAGCTGGGCTCCTATTACCAAGTATATTCAAATGTAGCTTGGTCGGGAATGCTTATCCCAGTGTATTTTGTGCTCTCAGCAGCACTTGTTGCTGTGGAGATGCTTGGTAAAACTTAGGAGTGGCATTATTGTTTGTTAGTCATTTATCTCAAGCAACATATTGGGAATGGTAATAAGGCCAAAATAGTTTGGGCAATCTGCTGCAAAAGCGAGAATTTCTTCCATTTGCAGCCCCTATTCTTTCAGTAGGACTGGGTGGTCTTTCTTCTGAAGAAGAGATAGAACAGTAGTTGCTGCTGAACTGATTTAATTATTTTCATGAGTTCAGAACAGCACTGCTAACCTCGCCGGCTGTTAAGCTTGTTGCCTTTGTGTTTTGGGGTATTGAATCTTGCTCCTGGGGATTCCTGAACAGTTATTGCCACAAACTAAAAATAGGAAGGCAGAATTTTCCAAATGTCTGGTGACTGTCTAACCACTTTCCCTTCCCTCGACTGGCAGACTGGTGTCTGGGCCACATACTTAGTTGCCTGATGCCCCCAGTATAGCACGAGTGGCCTCTCTCTGAGAGGGATTTAATTCTTGAGGCAGTTTTGGGTGTCTGTTTGCTTAACTAATGGTATAAGCTGAAACTCCCATGGGGAGTGTTGCACCAGGTGTGGCTTCAGCAGGTAAAGTGCTTCAATTTGAACATGCAGCCAGCAGGGCTGGGCTCATAAAAGGACTCTGACACAACCCTCCAGAATGAGGTTGGACATGAAGAATGCAAGGAGTGTGGTGTAGTAGACTGTGTCGGCCCCACCCAAAGCTGGGGTGTGTTTCAGCAAACCGTGCTGAGCGAGAAGGTGGTGAGCTAAGAGCCTGCAGCTGCCTGGCTGAGCTTTATAGCATAGGGTGAACTTTTTCAAGAGCCTAAATCCTTGTCATCCCCCTCAGTGATAACCTGTGCCTTTGTCCTATATAAGAGGGTTTTTGGGCTTTAGGCTACTTCTTGTCTTCCCTCAAATTCCTCCCTGTTAGCTAGCAGCATTGCTGCAGTATATACCCACTGCTATAAAGAACTGTGGCTGGCTCCTCAATCCTGTTTTAGTAGAGAATTATGAACAGCAGAAACTTTATTGCTACATTTACTGTGTTAGATTTAATATTGTGATACTGAAAAAACCCGCATTTTGTGGTTTTGTAGTGCCAGCTGGTGACATTGCTAGATGATAACAGCTTGCATCTCTGGAGCTTGAAGCAGCACAGTGGAGCATCTGAGCTGCGGGAGGAGCACCGTTTCACCTTGAAAGGGCCACCTGGGTAATCTGCAAGAGGGTTTTTGAGCTAGTTTGGGGATAAGAAAGTAAGAAAATTCCACTATTGTTCTAGCTAGAGCTTGTCCTGTTCTTACAGACTCTCGCTCCTGAGAATCCATTAAAGGGGTGTCCATGGAAAACAAAGGGGTGTTGGGTAGGGCCCAGGAAGCCACATTTTAAGTGTGTTGTACCAATGTAAAGGATGATATTTTTTTTTTTTAATGTTGTGCATCCACTTCTGTGTCTACAGGAGCTGTAAATTTTAAGGTTAAGTAAATCTAAGCATCCCTTAATTCAGAGTTTAAAATACTGCTTGACAGGTTTTGGGACACTTAATAAGAGAGGTGTCTGTAAAAAGGTGTCTGGGTCCTTGTCCATGTGCTTGTCAAAAGTTTTTGACGTAATTTATCTTAAAGCTAGTGTTTTCCTCCTTCAAAAAATCATGTCTGGCTCAAAATTTCTGCCTATAAAACTTGTAAATATCCCTGTTGAGTTTTTAGTTCTCTCAAGTTCAGTAACGATAGTGTTTTGCATGCAGTTGACAAGTCTCTTTGCATCCCCAGTTCTCCACCAAGTGCCACACAGATAACAGCTGTCCTTCCCCATTCCTCCCGGGAAGTCCTGTATCTTGGCACAGAGAGTGGCAACATCTTTGTAGTGGAGCTTCCGTCATTCCGAGTGCTGGAGGACAGGACCATAACCTCTGAGGGCGTGCTGCAGCGGTGAGTGAGCAAACAGGCGCTGCTGTGTAGAGGTGGAATCTCATTAGCAGGCATATCCTTTGTTAAAACGTCACCCCAGATTATGCACTGGGCCCTCACTGTTGTGTTAAGCATTGTCCAAATCTGCATGACTCCTGTGAAAGTAACTTTTGGTCCTGGTTATGTGTTAAGTAACAGTTTCTGTCCTGATCAACCCAGTACTGTCACCGTGGAGGTATAGCATATGGGCAGAACTATCCAGGAGACACTTGGAGTAAATCTGCAAACCTTGTGCTCTGTCCCTTTTGTTTACTTTTGCAAAAATTGTTATGCTTAGCTGTAATTACACTTTTTTTTTTTTTTGACTGTTGGCAGAACTTCTGATGCTGCTTTGTCCAAATGAGGATTTTGTTACTCTGGAGATTCAAGTGCTGCTGAAAACTGCCCTACTTCATGTTGTTGTTGCTTCCTACTGACATTTCCATGTTACCTTTATTCTGTAAGGGTCACAAGAGAATAGGGCGGGTGATTCAGACTGTCTTTACACTTCTGGGATCCAGTCCTGGAATTCATTGTAAACCTTGGGTTTTCCCTAAAGAAAATGGGACTGGATGCATGTTCATGTGGCAGACTTGGTGTGATGTCTTACGTAAGATTTTTCTGCTGCTGGAAGGATTTGTGGAGGATTGTACTTATTCTCATCTGTTTGAATTTTTTGTGCTTAATTTCTCATTCTTGTACCTTAACTGTTAGTACAGTCATATTAAATTGTACCTGGAATAAACTTTTCTTGGTTTTCTCTTCTGTTTCTGTAGGGTACCAGAAGATTATTGTAACAGGCGATCATGTGAATTGGTGGAAGCCCTTCGGGAACACCCTAAGAACCCTGACCAGATCCTGATTGGATACAGCAGGGGCTTGATTGTCCTCTGGGACCTGCAGAATAGCAAAGCAACACACCATTTCCTGGGCAGCCAGGTATTAATTCAATCCAGAGTCAGTTCAGCAGGGGAGGAAGGGATCTATCCTCTCAGGGCACCTGGAGACAAGTAGGTGCAGGGAGAGCCTGCCAAAGCTTCTTTTTCAGTGAGAATGTATTAGTTTTGGGGAGGGGTGTTAACAGCTCTTTGGAGAGCAGTCATTGTATGTCTTTCTCTTCAGCAACTGGAGAACCTCTACTGGCAGAGGGATGGCAGTAAATTCATTAGTTGTCACTATGATGGAAGTTACACCCAGTGGCCAGTATCCAGTGACAACAGGCAGCCTGAGCCTCTGGAAAACCTTGTGCCTTATGGTCAGTAAGTGAGGTTTAATAGTTGTGTATTCACCTAAATGCAAACTTATTCTGAGCTTGTCTGGGACATTTGAGTTGCATTCTCCCCAGTGTTTAATACTAATGGCAAAATGTAGAGCTACCTTTTGAATGGGCCATGAGCCTGGACTAAGGGATTTCAGTCCTGTTTTCTCTTTTCTTGAATTTTAAACTCCTTTACAATGTTGAGGTCTGTCCTGAACACGGAGTGCAAATGCGTTGACGCTAATTTGTGTCCTTTATGAAGGATGGTGTTGGTGATTCAGCTCTGTTTTAGTTCATGTCCTGTTCAGCAGGAGCTGCTTGGATCTTCTGTAATTATTAGTGAGCTAAGTGTGTTTTTTTGTCGACCTGAGCAGTGATGAAATGATGCTTCTGATTTGCTGAAACTCATCAAATGGAGATGACCTCATCTTTTTAAGCATATAGAAGCTTTTAAAGCTCTATCACCTTTACATTAGTTTCAGGAATGCCTGTGTTTTTAACGATCCTTTCTAGTTAATCAGCTTCTACAACAGCACTTCCACTCCCTGTTAGTCGTCAGGTTCAAAACTTCCTCCAGCTCTAAACCTTGTTTTGCTGAGCAGTGCTGTGGTCAGTGCAGCCCAGAAGACTTGTTGTCTGATGTGGCTTGGTCTGGGGAGGTGGTGGTGGTGGTGCCGCCAACTAATTCAGGTGGCTCCCCTTGACTTGGAGGCTGAGGTGTCCTAGGTGAAGCAGAACAAGAACTTCTTAATGTAAAGATGCACTTCTTGAATTATGGCAAATAACTCTGTTCTCTTAGGTCCTTTTCCTTGCAAGGCCATCTCCAAGATTTATTGGCAGACAACAAAAAATGGGTAAGTTTGTGGTGTATCCCTTCCCTCTCACCTGTTTAAAGGCATTTAAAGGTTGCAGTGCGCAATACTGTAACAGGCCTTTAGAGTAACATCATAAGAATTTTAAAAATTTTTTGTCAAAGTCTGACTTGCCTCATGTCTTTGAAATTTTGCTTACTCTTCACTTCAGCATGCACCACTCTAACTCTGTATTTCTCTCAAGGCTTCCTTACATTATATTCCAAGGAGGGATGCCCCGGGCTAGCTATGGTGACCGGCACAGTATCTCTGTTGTCCATGGCAGTCAGCAAACAGCCTTTGACTTCACGTCACGGGTGATAGACTTCTTTATAATCTTCAGTTCAGAGCCTACTGCAGGTATGTGATGAAAGGGCATTACTGAGGAATAGCTGTGTACGCATGTGGAAATCTGCCTGGTATAAATAGCATGTGAAATGTGATAAGGAGATCAGTAGTTCGGGGTTTTTCCGAGACTTTAACAGAGAACTATAGAATTATTTAGGTTTGAAAAGACCCTTAAGATTGAGCCCAACTATAAAAGAGATTTGTCATTTAAAAGTTAAGTGTAAAATACTGGTATAAAGAATGGGCTGGTTACAAATGCCATACATTCCTCAAAAAATTAAGCTACTCCATTAATGAGAAAAGACCACTTAGGCTCACGTCTGTGTAAGCTGGACACAACCAGGTTGTGAAATGAGGATCTGAATATTGCTGTTTGGAAATAGCACTTCAAAAGAGTCAGTAATTAAAAACAGAATTTACTCCCACTGAGACATTGTTTCTTTTAATTACTACCTGTATTTATGAGTAGGGCTTTGGGTAATAAATCAGCAAAGGGTGACATAGAACCAAGGGTCAGTATATAGAGAGCTTAATTTACTTACTGCTGGTGAACATGAATGTAAACAGGTCTAAAACTGAATAGCACCCATTCCATGGCTTCCTTGGAGCTTGTCAGATCCTTGTTTCTGTTGAAGAGCTTTGTTGCCCTTACATCTGCAGTAGCTGTAATATTCTTTCTTTTCATGGAACTGTAAAGGATTTTCCCCAAGAACTGTTTCTCTAATGCTGGTGTAGTTCCTGCTTTTGGTATAAAATGCTCAAGCTCCACAAATGTTCAGTATTGGAAGTTGGATCAGACCAAATCGCAGAAGTCTAGATGATTTTTAGGAGCTTGTAGGCACATCTTCTGTTGCTGAATCTTCTCGGGCTTTCTAGTTTCAGGTTTGCCTGGTAGACTCGTTTCCAAACCTATTTGTCTTGTGTACTGCCGGGGGTGGTGGTGACAGCTCACAGCTACACACTGGGCAGCTGATATGTATTCAGATATGTATTCAGGCATTCAGATATGTAGATGCAGGTTGGCTCCCTCTGGCCTATTGTACAAAGCAGACCACAGATCCAGGGGAGGACCATCTTGGGAAAGCAGGCATAAAGAAAGAGCTCCTCCCACCTCTCTCCCCAGACCTTAACAGACCCTCTCAAGTCACTGCAAAACCAGCAAAGAAATTGAACTGAGATGAAGGGCCTTTATGTGTGTGTTGTTCTAGATTTTTCCCTACAGATCACTGCCTTTTATAAGCGTCTTCCAAATGTGCAGAACCTTCAGGCTTAACAATGCCATGCCATTAAACTTGAGATACTGCTTAGCTTTTATCATTAAAGAAACTAGACTTTTACTTTCTATGAAGCCAAGATTCTAGATGATGGAACAGAAGTCTAGATGAAAGAAATCTGAGTTCTTTAGATAAGAGAGTAACTACTTAAAGTTCAATTCCTGGATATGATTAGAAGTCATTTAGGATGAAGTAACTGAACTTAAGAGGCTTTATATTTATACTTCCCAAGGATTGAATTAACCAGTTAACACGACTTCTAGTGGGTACAGGAAGGAGCTGCTACAGTAAGCTGAAGCAGTTGCACTTAGATGAGGAAGTTTTTTTTACAATAAAATGAGGTTTTTGTGGTTGACAAGCTTCCTTGTGGCTGATTGCCTAAGCTTAGTGGATCTACGTAGCTTGCCTTGTTTGCCCTTAAGCAGTCTTCCCTGCAATGGCAATACGAAGGTATTAATTGTATACCAAAGCCACTTAATTTAATAAGCACAAAGCTTATGCGTTGCAGCACGGTGGTAGCTGGTGACTTTCCACTACCCTGAATATGCTGTGGAAACAAATTTTAAAAGGCTAGCCCTTCCTGTTTTTTTTCTCTTTTTATTTTTTTTTTTTAAATGAGCAGGTGGATGAGTGTATGGCAGTCATGACAAATTCTAGTGTGCTTGCTACTTCAGCAACTTCAAATAGATTCTTGCCATAAGCAATGGGGTCAGATGTGTGCCTTTGCAGGAAAAAAAATATTGTTAAAACAGAGTATATTTGGTTAATAGGTAGCAGCAGTCAGAGTGCAGGGCTGATCATGCATGATGTAGTACAGCTATCATATTATTTGTTCTATTCAGAAGTCCTGTGGGCAACTGCAAATGATGGCATATAAGAAAGCAAAGTAAAACTGTATATAAAACACTTTTTCATGAAGAAACTGAACTAATTAGTTTTGTGTTATGGCTGTGGCTAGTCAGAGGTAAAACTTGGGGTGTCTAACCAGAGTGGTGCCAAGTACTAATTACTTGAAGTTAATTTTTGCTGAGTGAACAATGTTGATTTGTGCTTGCTTATAGATGTGCCTTCTTGCAAGTATATGCCAGGTAATCAAACAGCTAAAGAAGGGAATTAAAAGTACAGTTTAGCAAGGAAGGTCAGTGAAAAGCTGCTCGTTTGCTTATGGCTCACTATCACACACACGCCCCCCACGTTACGGCTATGCTTTCACTTAGATTTCTGTAGCTGTGTTAATTGTCATTGGTGTGAACTGATTCGTGGGTTTGGTTCTCCCCACCAGTTGCTATTGTGGCTGTCTCACGATTGTTATTCAATAGTGTCTCTGTAGAGTAATTTTTTTCACTTAAGATTTTTCATTGTAACTAGAATTAATTACTGATTGTATCAGGTGTCATCTGTAAAGTTATATTAACAGATTTCTTTTGTAATCTTGTCTAATATATACATATGAATAGATATTAAATGATGTACACACTGTTTAAAAAAGAAAGTCCAGAGGATATGTCGCAACACGTGAGAAGCAGGGAAAATGAAAAGTAAGAGAGCCTGAACTGTAAATACTTGTCAGTTCAAGGGGAGAAGCATTCTGCAGAACCCAAGGCATTACTGTGTTTAAGCAGCTTAGCGTAGATGGACTGTGACCCTAACACAGTACTAAATGGGTCACTGCTGGGGTATATGCATGGCTGTCCACCTCGTGTTGTTAATTAGCTGTAGGTAAAGTCCTTTGAGTTCTGGCTGTTACAATGGTGAATATGAGCTCATGTTATTCAGCCATGCATGTTGTTAACAATTTTTTTATTCTGCGGTGGAATCTATAAAAAAAGTCACTCTGACAGTCCCAGGAGCGGTGTAAAGAATGATGAATTTGCAGTAAATCTGTTAATATCTTGAAATCTATTAATATTAGTGCCTCGATAGGCCCAGTTAACACAGAAGCATTTAGAGGTTTTGCCAACAAAAATGTTTGTGTAGAGCTAAGTGATAACAGTTTTCAAATAAGCTTTACAGGAAGCTTGTTTCTATTAACCTTGGAGGGTCATTTTTGTCAGCCTCAATGAATCTTATTTCTGCAGAGTTCGATGACCCTTCTGCTATGGTGGTGCTGGCAGAAGAAGAGCTGGTAGTTATAGACTTGAAAACTGCAGGCTGGCCAGCAGTCCATCCTCCATACCTGGCTTCTCTCCATTGCTCAGCCATCACCTGCTCACACCATGTCTCCAACATCCCACTGAAACTGTGGGAGAGGATTATCAGTGCTGGGAGCAAGCAGAACATTCACTACTCGAATATGGTATGGCATCTTTAAATGTACGTGTGTTCCTATGTGTTTAAGACCAGCGTGACTGCTTAGAATGTGGGTGGTCTATGCTGCTGACTGTGTGTGGAGGGATGAGTCCCAACAGACGTTGTCCTGCTTCTTAATAGGGTCAAGAAAGGCTTTTTCCCAGAGCACCACCAATACAGTAACTCACACTGGGGGATTAAAATGTGATATTTTTTTCAGGCTTTGACAAGCTAGAAGGAAACTCTGAGTGTTCCCAGCTGTCAGTGGTAACAAACTTCTCGTTTAGAAGCATGAAGCTTTCGGCACAGCTTCTTGAGGAAATGTGTAGAATATCTTCTAAAAAGCACAGCTGGTGTCAGAACAGGAACATCTAATCTAAACAAAAGCTAACAGCATGGACTGTTTCGCTGCCACTTGCACTGAAGTTCATGCTGTCCTGCTGACTGCATATTCTCTTCACACTGTCACTGCCTAGGAAGTCACAGTCTTCCCTTAATGTATTTGTAGCCGTGGCCGATTGATGGTGGCACCAACATAGCTCCAGATCCTCCGCAGAGGGACTTGCTTCTAACAGGGTATGTACTTAACTGATAACAATTGAGGAGCCCTTTCCAGTTTGTGTTCTTCCTTTTGAACTAACTGAGGCTTTCCCGTGAGATTAAAGTCTGCTCATCTCATAGGGAGAAAGGCTGCAGCTATACAGTACAACCTCACAAAGCTGGGCTGCTAGCTATGTAATGCTACCTGATTCTACTGCTTCTGAGCAAAGAGGTTGTGATGTCCACAGCTAATCTGTAAAGTTGGCTTATTTGTAGTTCTGATGCGTTATCTGTTCCCCCCACAAACATCAGTGTAGAAGTACAGGCAGTAATCTAGACTGCTTCAAAGGGAGCAATGTAAAAGCAGAGCCTCATCTTGTAGATTTTGAAGCCTTTTTCCTCCCCCTGCCTTACATTGTTCTAAATCTCAGAAAAGAGGTGAGCTTGGACTCCTGTCTGCTTTGATCAGCATGAACAGATCTAGCGAAGTGGTGGAACTAGCTAGAAAGAGACTGTCGCATCGCATAAAAATATATCATTTTCTTTTCAAAGCACTTTTAAGAATTTCAGTGGGCTGATCATCAGATTTCATTCTTGATGCAGCATGTTGTTAGAAGCCCTTACCCTGATGTTGGAAGAATGCCACCAATTTTTCACCTGGAGAACTAAGATTAAAGCTTGATTTCTTTCCTTCCCTCCTTCCCATTAATAGTATTTTTGTCAGGATGAGTTGTTCTTCTGTATGCTAAACTTTTTTATATTTTCAGTGCTTTTTGGAGTAATCTTAAATTGTACACTGGTGTCGGGTCATCAAGAACAAACTGGATTAAAAAAACCCCAACAACCTAAATCTAAACAAAACCGAATTCCATTAAAAAAAAAAAGTGCCCAAAAAATCTTTCTCTTGAAGCTCTAAGTTGTCACCGCTCAAGGCTTTGTAAAGAGTGTGGTTTAATCTTCGGTTGTGTTTTTTTAGCCGCTGTTTTATCATCCTCCTCTGGGTGATTTGCCGTTCTCCTGTATGATGTGTGTTTCTGTACTGCCTTACAGGCACGAAGATGGCACTGTGCGGTTTTGGGACGCATCTGGTGTCTGCTTACATCTCCTTTATAAGCTAAGCACAGTGAGGGTATTTCTCACAGATGCTGATCCCAATGACAATATGAACACCCTGGGCGAGGACGAATGGCCTCCGCTTCGCAAGGTAAGACAGCTATTGCTTGTGGAAGCTTTCTGAAAACCTGAGGAGTTTTGATTCTTGTCCTAGTTAATGCACCTGCAAAGATCAGCCACTGTGTGTTCTCTCTCTCCCAGGTTGGTACCTTTGACCCTTACAGTGATGATCCAAGACTTGGGATCCAGAAGATCTACCTGTGTAAATACAGTGGATACTTGGCTGTAGCTGGTACAGCAGGACAGGTATTGAAATATAAACAGTCGTTATAGACCTTGCTTATAGCACAGGTTGTCACAGTGCAACTTGGAGATCTGTTAAAATTTGAAATATTCATTTCTATAGAGGTAAATTGATGTAGTTGCTGGAAGTGTTGTTTCACGGTTGTCTGTTTTCTCTAATCTGTTTTTAGACTTTATCTAATGTTCCTTATCAGCCCTGAGAGATGCTGTAGTTTTTGCAGCAGCTAAGAAGGTCTGCGGCTTGGAGGACTGCTTAATTTGTAAAAACTGTAGCAAAGTTTGTCCTCTTCCTTTCAGGTACTGGTGATGGAACTGAATGATGAAGATGCAGAACATGTTGTGGACCATGCTGAAGCAGATCTCCTGCAGGACCAAGAAGGCTATCGATGGAAAGGTCATGAGAAACTAAAGACTCGAGATGGACCTGTTCGATTTGAAGCTGGCTTTCAGCCATTTGTCCTTGTCCAATGTCAGCCACCAGCTGTGGTCACCTCACTGGCCCTTCACTCTGAATGGAAACTTGTGGCCTTTGGTACCAGTCATGGTTTTGGGCTTTTTGACCACCAGCAGAAACGACTGGTCTTTGTCAAGTAAGTGTCTTCTTTCCAGGAGGTCTGTAGTAATCTTGTTAAAGATGACCTGGAATTGCTAACAAAACAAGTTGTGATAAGTGATTTTGTAAGAGCATTCAGTGTAGCAAGCAGCTGATCCTCATTGGATTCTGTCCTGTCCTTGAAGATCTTCAAGAATATATAAGCATGTTCCAATCTTTGCGTGTGTCCTGTTGGACTCTTGGGAGTGATTGCCACCCCGCAGAAAGTGACCATGTGTGTGCTGTCTCACTCTTTCAGGTGTACACTGCATCCCAGTGACCAATTGGCCTTAGAAGGCCCACTGTCTCGGGTGAAATCCTTGAAGAAGTCCCTCCGTCAGTCATTCAGGCGGATCAGAAGAAGCCGGGTGTCCAGTAGGAAGCGACGAGGAGGTAGTGGAAATGCCTCAGAGGTGAGGGATCTGCCTTTTTGGGGTCTTGTCTGTTTACAGCTTGGAGCATGCAGAGTCCTGATTAGATTGCCTACAGTAAGAGGTGGTCTGCAGTCCTGCTATCGTGTCAATAGCTACTGGTATAAGGGCAAAAATAGCAACTTCTGATGTTGTTATCTGTTAGATAAAAGACTCACATTTTTAGAGAAAACATACTGTGTGTAGTTAAACATATGATGGAGAATTCACCTGTCCACTGGTGCTTTCCCTTTCTATTGCTGCCATTCTTACTATCTCTCTCTCCCGCTATGTCTTTGCCCGACTGACAAAATGTCTCCTCCCTTTGAAGGTGCAAGAAGCAAATGCCAAATTTGACCAAGACGCATTGCAGGAAATGGAACTGGCTCCAGTCCAGCGGAAGATTGAAGCCCGGTCTGCAGAGGACTCTTTCACTGGCTTTGTGCGCACCTTGTATTTTGCTGATACCTTCTTGAGAGACAGTGAGTGGAAAAAAAGCATCTTTCCTTTCTTCCGAATGGGTTTTTCCTCCTTCTGCCAAGGAAGGTATTAGAATTTACTGCCAGGAAAATCTGGCACCTTCTGTGTCCTACTTTGTGCTATGCTAAAAAACTAATATAGAACAAGAGCATATGTTGTCATGCAGAATTGTTATTTAGCCATTCTGGCTGCTGGCTAATCCAAGGCAAGTACTAGTTCATTTTTGGATGCAGCCTTTATCTATGGTTTTAAAATGTGCTGGGATGACATCTGACTTTTTAGTATAAGCTTTTCCTTGTACTATTACTCTAAAGTTCACCCCTGCCCCCAGCAGAGCCTCTTAATTTTGGTGAGGGTGGTGGCTGGTTGTGTATCAGAGCCCAAACTGATATTATGCACAAACTTACTCTGCTCATACGTGATATAAATACATGAGAACTGGATGCAGCAATTGTGGTATCTGATGGAAACAGCACTCTGTTCCCTTTACTCATGTGCCATGTCCTTTATCAGGACGTGTGTTAGGAAAAGAAGTGCTAAGAACCTGTAGTTTCCCTGGTAAGGCTGCCATAATATAAAGATATTTAGGATGTAAACAAAGGGAGGATGTGCATAGCTAGTGGAAAGCAGTGATCCAAGGGTGTAACAGATGGTGCCTTGCTCATGAATCTTCTTGTTGCTCCAGGCTCCCGCCACTGCCCGTCCTTGTGGGCAGGCACTAATGGAGGTACAGTCTACGCCTTCTGTTTACGTGTTCCTCCAGCAGAGAGGAGGATGGATGAACCTGTCAGGGCAGAGCAGGGTAAGTATGCCTTGTGAAAGCAAGATCTTAATGGATCTGAGCTATCACTCATATAGCCAAGAGCTGTGTACAGAAAAGCAAGGTAGTTTGATTACCGTTGTTTATCAGTGAGAGTGGAGCTAAGCGTAACAGTGTCTGAACTAAGCAATGCTCACTGCAGCGACTGAACTGAAGAGTGAGCTCCAGCGCTGCCTGACATGCCTTAGCCTCATTTCCTACTGACTTCAGAAATTTCAATTTGTGTCAGCTGCCACTGAAATTTACCATCAAGCCTTGGTGCACATGTACCTTATTCTGACAGCCGGACCTGCAGTCTTTATGTAGTAATAGTTATTGTTTAACATATTGTTTAACCAGTTCAGTCCAAGCACTCTCTAATGACTAAATCTTTTCAGGCAGTGTTTCTGTAGCCACATTGTATAGGTCTTCAGCTTTGAGAGCTGGAGTGAGCTGAAGAGGGGAGATACTAGAAAGAAATTCTTTACAGTGAGGGTGGTGAGGCACTGGAACAGGTTGCTCAGGGAAGTCGTGGATGCCCCATCCCTGGAAGTGTTTAAGGCCAGGCTGGATGGGGCTTTGAGCAACCTGCTGTAGTGGGAGGTGTCCCTACCCATGGCAGGGGGTTGAAACTAGATGATCTTTAAGGTCCCTTCCAACCCAAACCATTCTATGATTCTATATGAGTGAGGTTGTAACATAGGGTCTGAGGAGACTCCTGTTTGGTTTTTCTGTTTGTTTATTTTCCTCTTTATCTTGCTTGTCTAGCCAAAGAGATTCAGCTGATGCACAGGGCTCCTGTTGTGGGTATACTTGTCTTGGATGGACGCAGCACTCCCCTCCCAGAACCTCTAGAAGTAGCACATGACCTTTCTAAGAGTCCTGATATGCAAGGCAGCCATCAGCTGCTGGTGGTTTCTGAAGAGCAATTTAAGGTACGTATTACCCAGGAGGTGTGTATGGACTGCATAAAATCTGCCAAAGCATTGAGCAGTGCTCAGTGGAAAGGTAATTCTTGGGAGTGCTCATTCTGCTGTACCTGAATAACACCCCTGGGGCAGCGCTTCTGCTTGGTGCAGTCCGTAAATCAGGCGTGTGCTGACAAATGGGGTATTCAGCATAGTGATGTACATGCTGAACATAGAAATTTTATTCCTATACTACCTTATACTCTTTGGACAAGGATGCTTCTGCTTTTGGGAAAGGGCTTTTGCTGTGCTTAGTGCAGAAGCAGGAATTGATAAGCATTTCTATGAAGCAACTAAAAAGCTTCTTGTTTTGCATGCCACCTAGTCAGTATAGAAGATTTGAAGTAGCTTGCTGTAGGCTGGCCTTGGCTTTTTAATGTGGAAAAGCACACAGAGTTAGTGTAAACCCTGTTCTCTTTCTGTAATAATTGGTAGCTAAACATGGAGGAGTTTTGAAAGAACTAGGGGAGAAATGCAGTTTGAAGCCTGGAGGGTAAAACTGCTTGATGTCAGAACAGAAGCAGACTCTAACACTGACTGTGGCTGATTACTTCTGATCGCATGAGCAGGGGGCCAGGCTGACTTGGGTTACACCTATGTGTACTCACTGTGAATGGAAGCATTGTTAAAGGAGGGAGCAGCAGATGTCCTGGGGTGCGGCTGCTGCCATTGTGCCTGAACGAGATGTCAGTGTCTTGTTTCTGTTGACAGGTTTTCACATTACCCAAGGTTAGCTCCAAACTGAAGCTCAAGCTGACGGCTCTGGAAGGCTGTAGGGTACGAAAGGTGACGGTTGCAAACTTTGGCAGCTGCAAGACTGACGATTATAGTGAAAATGACCTGGCTGTCCTGACTAACCTGGGAGACATTCAGATCATTTCACTGCCCTTCCTCAAGCTACAGATCCGCTACCCGTGCATCCGCAAAGAAGATGTGAGCGGCATTGCATCCTGCGTCTTCACCAAATATGGCCAAGGTAAGGTGTGCTTCTCCCAAATCATCTACCTTTGTTGTGTGTTTGAGACAATGGAAAAGGGATTATGGGGCTTAGTGTTCAGAACTGGCTGTGCATACATGTGAATGTTACATAAATATATCCATTATATGTTTCTAGCCAGCACCAGTTGCCAACAGGTACTGACACGTGAATTAGCAGAAGTGACCTTATTCCCTTATTGTTAATGAGTACAGTGGCTTTCAGCTAACAGGCTGGATGTGGCCCATAGGTAGCTTCCGTCTGGCCACTCTCTTCGTCTGGAGTCAAGAGAATGGCTCTCTAAGCAGCAGCCACTGTGGAAGTGGCCGCATAGCTATACGTGTCTGTGGGTCAACGCTCTAATTAGGAGTTGATCTGGGATCCAACGTCCTACAGCTGCTGAAGGAGGGTCGCTGCTTTGCAGTTCAGTTTTTACATTTTCCTGTGCTGCTTTTCATAATTGTCAGCACAGGACAATAAAATTATCTCTCAGCATAATCTTAAATTGCCCGGTCTCTAGGCTAAGCAGTCCTTGGGAAACTGGGATAGTATCTTCCTTAATGATTCCTCCTCATTTATATTGGAGGAAATCATAGAACTTTCTAGGTTGGAAGGGACCTTTAAGATCATCTAGTCCAACCATCAACCTAGCTCTGACAAAACCATAAACCATGTCACTAAGCACTATGTCAACCTGTCTTTTGAATACCTCCAGGGATGGTGCCTGCACCACTTCCTTGCACAGTCCGTTCCAATGCTTAATAACCCTTTCAGTGTAAAAATTTTTCCTAAAATGCAAACCCTTTCTGCCAAACATAGAGGATGCTTAGAGCTGTTCTTTTTTTGGATTACCTCTAGTTCTGGAACTGTGTTCTTGGACTTAAGAGGTGCTTATAAATTCCCAATCATCTGTAGGTTTCTATCTGATCTCACCATCGGAGTTTGAGAGGTTTTCCCTTTCTACCAAATGGTTAGTGGAGCCCCGGTGCATTGTGGACGTGCCAGAAGTTACAAGCAACAATCATGTGCACAACAAGTCTGGCATGGAAAATGCTGCAAGAAAATCCAGGTAAAGTATAAAAACTCTTGCACACTGACTGTGTCTGAGTAGTGAAACCTGCTCCTGTGTTTGCAGCTGATACAAGCAAGCCTGTGTGATGAGTTCTTGAAGCCTGTCTCCTTTTCCAAACATTTCCAACAAAGTTTTGTATTTTATAGAGCATGTTGTCTCTAAAAACAAAAACAAACAAAAAAAAACCCCAACAACCAAAAAACCAAAACCAAACGACTTTGAAGTCTTTGTTAACAACAAATTGGCATGAAGAAATGTAACCTTCTCCCTGATGGTTTTCCTACTTGCAGTACAGCTGGTGGGACAGAGTAGAGAAGCGTTGGAATTGGTATCCCTAAGCTAGAGTGGTAAACTGTAAGCTCTGGCTTGCTTTACTTGTTCCCTTCTGATGTGTCTGACTGACACCTGACTCCTGCATACTTCAGTGTGTTACTGATGAGGCTGAACTGTTGCTCTGTGACGAGAAATCCAGTGTTCCTCCTCTCCTCTTAGAACATCAGCAAATAGCAGTAGATCTGACACTCACGGAGATCCTATAGGGATTTTATTCTAAAAGTTTAGACATGTTCTCTGATGCCTGCAGGCTTCTGCATCACCAACATGTGATGAAGCCCTTCCTACATTCTTGCTCAACAAACCATTTCGTTAGCATGCACTGGAGCTTCTTGTAGCTGCCAAGAGTATATATGAATTCTCTGCACACCTGTGCCTCAGAGTCAGTGTTTGTTTTCTGCCTCCTTTCCTTTTCTAGGGGATCAGGAAGGAGTTTGGGTGACTATGGAGAAGATGGTAAGTGAAAAATAACTGTACTAAATATAGCATGGTGACATGTAAACCTGAGACGTCTTTCCTATTGCTACAGTTGATATTTTCTACCTAAGAAAGGAGAAAGTTAGGAGAGGCATGAGGGAAACATTGTGACCTGCTTGGACACAGTAGTTGCTAGCTCTAAAGTAAGTTGTATGTGGCAAGATCGCCTTGAAAGGGTGGGACACAGTTTCTGCTGGAAGGAAGAGGCTGTGGGAGGTTAAGGTCTGAAATTCCAGATGAGATCTTCTGTTAGCCAAAACTAGTATTGCTGGAAAATACAGTTCAGTATGTGAGAGGCTTTAGGGATTAGTTGCAAAGCATTCAATGAAGTCAAAAGGTACTTAACAATGAAAAAACAATAAATCCAGTTCTGTTGTAGGTTTCTAAAACTGCACACATTTCATGAAAAGGGGAAAATATTGTTAGGTAACAGCTGTTTTCCTACTCTTTTTTTTTTTTAGAAAGAAAGTCTGGGAGGCTGATGGAACATGCTTTACTCAATGATGAAAGTGAGTAAGATGAAGTCTTGGTACTGACAGGGCAGGTGCCTTTTTGGGTGGGAATGGAAGAAAGCTGCTGGGAATTTTCCAGTACTTAATTCCAAGGGAGCTGCAATGCAAGACTGGTAGAAATAGTGGATTTTCATGAATCAGTAGAAGTGAGAGTTTGGAGAGAGTCATGCCTTCAGGCAGGGGTTGTTCCACATAGCTGCATTCACCGCTGTGATAAGAGAAGGATCTTTACTTTCCAGTAGGACTTGTGTTAAAATGACAGCTGGAACAGACTGTTCCTTTGGGGCTCTGGTACACTGGGACTGGCAACACTTCCTCTGGCAAATGACTGCTTCGGTCTTTTATGCCAGCCTGTTTAGTAAAATCTTGGTACTGTTGAAGGGGCAATGATACTATAAGGTCTGACCTCTGTGTTGTGGGAGGCAGGTTTAAAAGGCTGTCAGGGGGAGGTGGAATGTGGCTAGGCTGCTGCCTGGAAGCAGATCTCCACTGGTTTGGCTCACTGCTTTAACTCTCTGCTTTCCAGAAGTCCTGAAGGAGATCCAGAGTACTCTGGAGGGGGGCAGAGGGTGAGTACCAACTAACTTCTGTCCCCAGTGGGTGGGGTTGTCAAGGGAGAGGGCATTTCTAGTTGAAAGCAGGGGGATGCCCAACATGATGGCAGGGATCCTTGTGCTGGAATCTGGTCATGTATGTGTCCCGCAAACTGTCAAAGGGAAATAGTAGGAGAGAAGCAGGTTCTCTTTCACATGTTGTCCCTTGACTTTTTTATGAATAATGCTTTGTCTCTTTCTCTCCGAAAAGCAGGAGAGATCACATTCCCACATCCCAAAGGAACAGGACTCTGAGTATTCGCATACAGGTTTCTATTTGTGTCAACCCATACTGATCTAAGGGCAGGCCACATGGGCTTAGTTGGTCGAGGATGGGACTCTGGAGTTTAATCCTGGCTTGACACTGTCACTGGGACGTGTTCAGTATCTCTGCTCCCATTCTGTCTATACAATGGAGCTAAGCTACCACCATGGGTGCGGGGCTTTACCTTGTCTCCCTAGAATACTGATGTTCAGGTGACAGGGGCTACGGAAGTGTAGACAAAGGACTACTGTTTGCAAAGGATGCAGGAAGCTTGGTGGAATTGGTAACTGCTGGTGTGTAAGGATAAGTGACTGCCTGACATGCTCTGCTCTGCGCACTTCCTCTGGACACTACCTAATCCTGGTCTTCTGTCAGCAGCTGGGAGTGGATGGGATGATACTGCACTGCAATAATGAATCTTTCCTTGTGTCATTGCAGGAGCTATGCAGAAAGAAATTTGGCAAGAAATCCATTAGGACATGGACTAAGTAATGGAGGAGGTAGGTGAGGCTAAGGATATTTCAGGGCCAGTGAAGCAGCCAAAGGAAGCAGAAAGTAGAATGAAATTTGTTTATAAATTTCAGCTTATTTAAATGGTTTGTTGATAGTGCAGAATTCTGGTCTGAATTTTCTGGATGGGAGTCTGCTGGCTGTATGATGTACTAGCACTGTTCATCACCTTGTGCCACATTAGTAAATATGTTGCATCAGTTTTAAAGGGAGAGATAAAAATCCTTTGAAGGCACCTACCTGACACTTAACCTTACCATAAAGCAAGCTGGAGAGATAGCCAGAGCTCATAGCAATAATCTGAGTACATCAACTCGTTAGCTCTCATTAGCTTCCAACTTCTGTTTTCTAAAATGGCTTTTGCATTCTTTTATCCCAAAGCAGATTGACCAGAATTCATCAAGGACTTTCTGGCATTGGATTGAGTGCCATAAACACTACTGATTGGGCAAACCGTCCCTGGGGAGAGGGCACCACTGCTCCCTGCATCGCAGGCTAGTGAGCTGCAACTTGCATGCATGTGCATGCCTGCCTGCCTCTGCCTCCCCTCTTAGTGCCTCATTAGAGACATCTCCTCTTGGAGCCCGCCTTGCATTAGGACAGAAGCGGATCGCCAGGTCTAATGCACCACAAGCCTCTGAGTACATCTAACTTTTAAATGTTTGCACATTTCTCTTTTCTACTGGGCTGGGTTTTAAATTATAAATTTAACTGCCTCGGTGCAGGATTTTAATAAACGCACACTGTTACCTCCAACTGGTTTAAAAATATTTTTTTTGTACAATTTTTTAAAATCGTATGGGTATTTCAGTTTTAACGGAAACACTTTAGAAATTTACTTTTTAAAAAAACATTAAATAATATATGCTAGATTCCTGTGACTGCTGTATGTGGTATCTGAATGAGTAATTTTGGGGTTTGTTTGTTATGGTACTGTTAACTGGCTTTATGGATTTGGGTAGAATCTATTTTTGTAGCCATTCAAATCAGAGGAAAACTAATTGAACTTGATTTTTGTTTCAACACTACGTTGCTCTTTTTTGGAAATAAAACTCTGAATTCCCTTTTGTGACCCTTGTCTGCTCTCATATCTGTTCTTCCCATCATTTGTTTCTTTCACATTGGCAACAGGCTTATGTCCACTTACCTGTTGAAGAAGGTGGAGTTGTCCCTCTTGGAGCTGTAGAGGCAAAGAGCACTCCTGGAGATGAAGTGGCCTTGTTAAGCAAGGTGGTGGTTTGGAGAAAATGCCTGTGGCAAGCAAGTTGATTGTATCACTGTCCTGCAATTCATATATGGTGTTGCCAGAAAAGGGCATCGGTTCGGATTATGGTGCCCAAAAGGCCATCTATTACCTTGTCCTGAAATAACTTGGGTGATAACACGCTGAAGGGAGGAACAGCTGATCTGGCAGCACTGCTGTACTAGTCAGCCAACGGATTTTGAATTGAAAGTGGTGAAACACTACGTAGAGCAGTTCGTTATGCTTTGAACTTTTTGGTTCCTTTATGCCTGACTTAACACCATTTGCTTCTTTTCCAGCTAAGAAAAAGAACAGTGTATTCTCCTATTTCCTGTAATTTGCTTGTAGCACTATAAGAGTCAGTGAGAAAGAACTAAATCCTCTCAGACTGGGTGCTGAGCTGTCATCTGTGGCATGCTTTGGAAGCCCTCTTGTTTTGAGCTCTGTCTTTATCTTCCTGAGCAAGGCGGAGGAATCCTTTCTTTCCTAGAGTATTAGGGTGGGCACTTTCTATTCTGCAGGAGAATATGGTTGCAGTTGCTGTTGCTTAGGTGTTGTTTCAGGTGCCCTTCCTTCTAGAAGTATTAGTATCTCCTTTGAGACCTGATTTATTGCTAATGAGGTTTTAGAGAGCCTTCTCTCCTACTCAGCATGGTCTGACAAACTTGTTTCTGTTTCCTTATTTCTGCTAGCTTCATTATTTCCTTGTTTCTATTGTTGCGGGATGGAGGCTAACAGAAAGGTGGCCTGCTGTTTTCCACCTCTTGTGCCAGGCACTGATGCTGCAAATTTACAGGAAGTTGGAGTTTAATCAGCAGTTTCTGACCTGGTGTGATCCTGTGCGTGTGCATCATCCTGGCGCACCCAGCTGTTTCTTTCTGCTCCTCACAGATGGGCTGATTCTGATGCCTTTTCTGAGTATTTAATTTGCTGGCAGGCTCGAGGTGAGTGACATGGCAGTCCTGCTCAGAAATGGCAAAAGAAGTTCAAAACTTCTTCCCATTTTCACCGACATAACTTGAAAAATCCAATAGGTCCACTGAAGGAGTTGGACAGGTGACAAGATTGCTATCATAATTTGGACACCTTAAAGTGAATTTAGATTTAAAAACAAAACAGTCTTCTTGTTATTTTCCTGAAAGCACAAGGCAGACTGTTAACGGGATCAGTTCAGGATGTGTGCTGATATATGGCAGATCTTTCCTAGCGATGCTTATTTGAAACTTACAGCTGAAGGATCCACTGGAATAAAGTGCTTGGCTTATTGTTGTGAGCAGAGACATTAAGAATCCTTTTAGAGCTGCCATGTCTGAAATACAAGAGAAATAGCAAAGGAGCAAAGCAGGAGAGGACTGGAACTCATGTGTTGTGCTTTCAATTATATTCTGAGCCAAGCAGGAGAGGATGGAAAGCCTCATGACGTTCAGAACTAGGGTGTATTTTTTTTTTTGCTGTCAGAAAACCACTAGCAAGTAAAATCAGTGGTGGGATAAGGTGTTTGTGAAGGATGCAGTCTTCAGTGAATATCTGTAAGCAGCTTTTGGTATTTCTCCCTTTCAGGAATTGCTGTCTGAGTCTTGCTGTTACTCTCAGCCTGCCCATCAGCTGACAGTAACAATAATAGCCTGCTTCTGATCAGAGAATTCAGCTGCTGCCAAACTCCTTGAGTTTTGTGCCCACATCTACTTTTCACTTGAACTCCCCTTGACTAGGATCTGATAGAAGCTTGCTGTCTCCAAGAGCTAATGCTTGGAAGCACTCTGAGGGCTCATTGCCCCTTATTAATGTTATTGCCAGTCAGGCTTTGGCAGTGCTCTCCCGTTCTCCTGCTTTATACAGTCTCATTGGGGTCTGGCATTGTCAAGTGCCCCTTTGCTGCAGGAGCTGAGCTGCTGTAAACACTGGCTGCCAGTGCTTGAAAAAATCCTTTCTTATAGCTCTGTTGGCAGCATGTTCCCTAACTCTTGCAGACCTGTTTCTCTGCAGAGGGGAAAGTCTTGGATCACAACGAAAGAACAGCCCAAATTTTCCACATCTGAATCCACATCCTGGGTATCTATATGTGTCACTGTTTTATAGTGGCCTGAGTTCTAGGTCAAATGCTTTCATGTGAGCTCTTTTATATGGTTGCACAATTGGTGCCAAAATTCTATAGTCCTAGAAAATCTTGGCCTGGGGCTCTTTTTTTTCTCCCAATAATAACGCAAGCTTTCCTCAGATGTTTAGCAACTGAATATTTGCTGAATTTGTCTAACAATTCTATTAGAAGAACATAATGTTGGAAGCAAAAGTACTTTTCATCTTAGTCGTAAGGCCTGAGGCATGTCTGGTTAATAAGAGAATGAAATTTTTTTACAGCTTAATTGGTCTGTTTCTTAGAATATGGTTTGTATCTATTGCAGCTAGAATAAATGCATGCCTGGACTGTAGTCCTAAATTCAGCCTGCAAAGCATGTCACTGCCTATGTGGCCTCATGAATTGGGATGTCTTTAATAAGAGCAGGACTGGGATCTGGGGTTGAATTGGCACGGCTGAAGAATGAGACAGACTTTAGTGGAAGTTTTCTTCTTAAAGCCCAAGAGTCCCTGCTTAAGCCACATTATTTGACTTACTGATCTCTCTGAAGTAAAGGCTGAAGTTGTGTTGCAACCATAGCAGCTTCCCTGAGGTAAGTGTGGTGCAGAAGACCCGTTCTTTCAATAGCTGCCATCAGCTCTTGGTCACAGAAAACTCAATGCCTTCACTAACAGCCACAAGCCCCAAGGGCTTGGATTATTTCCATGCAGCACATTGACCTCTTCTTCCAAGTTGAGGGTGAATTTGACAGGCTTTCCAGATAAGGCACGACTTACAAGAAAACCAGCAAAACCCTGTGTGTGAAGGTTGCTGTAGCAGTAGGATGGCCCTGGAGGTCATCCTGCTGTTGATTAATTTGTTCCGACTGTTGCTTGGGTAGAAATGGTACCTCACCAGCACAGCCCCTTGTCTGGGTAGTGTTTTCTGGCAGAAGAAGAGCCTTTTCTTCATGCTGCGCTGGTGGAGATGGGTAGGTCGAGGTGGCCTGGCTTTCCCTGGCTGCAGTTGCAAGCTCTGCAATGGTAATAGTAAGTGGTTCCAGGGAAAGGGCGTTGTTTTTTCCACTTAAACTAGTTTATCCATCTTCTCCGTGGCATGGAAAGCAACAACTAAAGTATAGGCTGCTCTTGGTGCAAGTGGTCATCTTCCACTGACTGGCTTAATGTGTCAGGAAAGAGGGTGGTGGCCACAGAGGGGTGAGTTTCTTCCCTTCTTGGCTGGATGCTTTGCCGCCTCCTGGGAGGTAAGTCTTGGTTGTTTTTTATTCTCCCTGTCACTACAGCCTCTGTTCAGAGACGCCTTTCCGGAGCGGGAGAGCTGAACCTGCCCTCTCCTCCTGCTTCTCCTCCGATCCGTGACGGCTCCTACCTCAGAGGGTCTGTCAATGCTGAGGGAAAACCCTTCCCGTCGGGTGCCGCCCGCCCTCACCGCCGTTCTCCTCAGCGCCTGAGGCGGCGCCTCTTCCCGCCCTTTTTCCCGTCTCGCGCAGGCGGCAGAGGGCGCTGCCCTGCGCCATGGCCGCTCCCCTCAGGGAGCTCCGGGCCGCCGCCTCAGGGCGGCTCCCCCGTATATGCGAGCCTGCGGGCCCCGGCACTGCCGCCTCTTGAGAGGTACGCCACGAAAAAGTTTCTCTGTTGTGATAATGGTGTGGAACAAGGCCTGCAGGAGTTCAGGGAAGTCCCGGGAAGCACCTTCGTCCCTCAGAAACATGCTGAAGTGTCCTGGGTGAGGTCCCATTCATGGCTGCCACCTTTGAACGCTTTCTGAGCATGGTGTAAACACATAAAATATTTCACTTTCCTGATACGATACCCTCAAGCTGGGCCCGAGTGTCTATCCCCTGCTCAGCTGAGGGTCAGCAATGCTGTTCCTTTTACTGGCTTTGCAGCAGCCTCTGCTTTTGCTGCTTAAAATAGGACTTTGAAAGCTACAAAGCAGCGAAGGTGGGAGATGGGAAATGAGAGCGATTGGTCTCTTCCACCAACTGTGGAACTCTTCACCAGCTGTGAGCAGAAAAGGAGACCGCCCTGGTGTGGGGGGACGTAGTACCCTGGAAGGTCAGTCAGCTCTGCCAGGGACTGATTTTCTTGTAATGAAGCACTGTTGTGTAAACAAACTCCTCATTTTCCTCTCCCATCTCATGAAGATGTGCTTATTTTATACATGTTGCCTGAGCGGAACTGTGGGGGTGGCAGGAGAAGGGATGCTGAGAACACAACAAAGGAGAGCAAAAAGGCTCCTTGCACTCGTGGCCTGTTTCAGTAGAGAGGAAAGTAGCTAAAAAGGTAGTTTGATATGCGGCTGTTACCACTACACACCTCGTCCCCAGCTAAATGCATTGAGACTGCTGCTCTCCAGCTCTTTGTGGCATAGTTTTTGTGTCTAGACCTAAGTTATGCTTTAAAATGGTTTTTTTTTGGTTTAGGGGGCTCTCTTTAAGATGGATGGTCCTGGACACATGTTGACAGCAGTCAGGGAGAGTCACCCTTGGTAGGAAGGATCTGTATATTGGGCAGGGCCCAGCCTTCAAAAGATACAGATCTCTTCTTCCTGTGTGCTCCTGTGGCAAATGAGTCTCTGGATTATGGGCTTATTCCTAAAGAGACTCTGAATGTTGATCATTTGTTTAAAATCAATCTCCTGTTCTCTGCTGGTGCTTAGGGCAGGGACTTCAAAAATGAAGCCTGGCTTCTGCTCACACTCTCCTTCCTTAAAGGGAACTTAGCTTTATCAGGTTGCTGTGCTGGGCCCTTGAAAAACAGGCTGAACTCATAAAAAATCCCCGAATCTGCTACACAAGGAAATCTCTGAGCTGTTGAATTCCACCTCAAAGTCAGATGTTACAGCTCATGTCTTGATGGAGGTAAGAGTCCATAGAAGCAGAGAATACAGCAGGTTCAAGTAAAGGCTTAGCGTTATTTTAGGAGAACTTGTAACTTACACAGGATATTGAGTTCAAAGTGGTTTAAGTTATTGCTGAGGGAACTTTATTCCAAAATGCAAAGTCTGAAGATTATATGATTTAGAGGAGCGTCTGTCCTGTTAGCCACAGGAGTGGAATTTGGGAGAAGTATTCTTAAAGGGTATGATTGTTCTACAGACAAGCGCATCCTCCTGTCTTTATTCTGACACAGATAGGAGCAGATGAAATGCAGGCTTGTGACCAAAGGAGGTATGATAGCCCTTAATTGGTTTGATGGCCTGTGATGTTGTCACTTGAAGATATTTGCCTGTACTTTCATTATACAAAGATCTTTTGAATGCTAATGCACGGTAATGAGGACTTTAAAAAAAAAAAAAAATCCATCTCAAGGAAATTCAGTTCTGTCAAGTTAGGCCCATGAGGCACAGTTTCGGAAAATAATAAAACTTAAGCATTAAGTGGTAGTCACCTACTATGGAATTAACCTTTAAAAAAAGACTGGTTTAATTTTATACTTGGTTGACTTGCTGGAGACTCCACAGCAGGTGCCAATGCCTCAGTCCTAAAGGCTTGAGAAGCACAGAAAGAAGCCTTTACTGAAAGCAGTCTGAGAGTCCAGGCACTGTGACTTCTGTTGTGCAACATTCAGGGTCTGTCCTTAGAAAGGCTTGTTTTGACTGTGGGAAGTGGGACATAAGAATTTCAAAGTGAAATAATATCATGCCGTCTCTCAGAAGTGCATTGCACTTTCAAAGACTCTAACCTTGCGTTGGATGGAAACGACTCCTGGTCTGTTTCAACTCTGTTTAATGATGTTGCTTAGGCAGATTCCTCCCTACTGTCCTCTGTGCCCGTTCAACTGTTACTTAGAGGTTTATTTGTTAAACTACTAGAAAACCCTGTTTGAGCGTTCAGATCTTCATCTAGCATCGCAGCCATGAATCAATGTATCAGAACTCCGTGTGCCTCATTAATAGTACTCCCATGTTATTAATTAACACTAGTAGATTTTCTTTGACGAGAAACAGCAGAGAGTAACTGTCATTTTTCTTGAAGGCTGAACAGGCTTGGTTCAGCAGGTTAACTTGCTCATTGACGTGCTTGTTTTAGGACTGCTTATGCACAGATAGGGAACTTCCCATTATAATGTGTGCTGAACGGAAGTGACTCAAATTCTATAAACCTTGTTAAAGTGATATCTATTGAGAGGCATTTATTACTTACGAGGATGTCTCCTGTGCATAGGGAGAGGTGAGACCTCTCTTAAAATGAATAGGGATCTATCTACAGAAGATTAAGGAAATTAAGTATGTGCAGTGGAATAGAGCACGAGATACCAACAGGATTGTTAATATTAAATGGGAGAAAATGTTCATCATCTATAGAATAAATGGAGGCAATCCCCTTGAGAATGTCTTCTGATGCCTGGCTAGGCAAGCCACTCCCAGTTTGCCACAGATCTTTGGTAGCAAAGCATAATAAGAGCACCTATGCTTGAAAAACTATGAAGACGATATAACATGGCCCAAAAAGCATGACTGGCCCAATATCATACTAAAGATTCTGGTGTTCCGCTACAGAATAATCTGCTTTTGACAGAGCATCTGTCCAAGTTTTGAAACCAAACCTTCTTCTATGTACTCTGACCTCCCTGTAATCTCTTCCCCATTCCCTCCCAGAGCTTAGGAGCCCTAAAAGTGTTTCACATCTGTGGTGTTGCTGCTAAAAGCTGTTCTGCCTTCCCGTATTACTTGTTCCTGCTCCCTTTCTTCTCCTAGTACATCTTTGTGGTTTTCGGTTTTATTTTTAACTATTTTAACATTTTGCTGAATCAGGGAACCGAACCAATCCTTATGATCTTGCCTTATGATCTGGAGTAAGGGAATAACCAGCAAGAGCGATTGCAGACAAGTGGGCCCACTCATTTAGGAGGAAGGTCACCATTATATCAATTTACCTGTAAGGTCAAGTTGCTCAAAGATGACCACCACAACTGGTGCAAGGAAACAACTGAGGAATATGGAAGACACTGGAAGGAAGGAGTGGCCCCTTTCAGATGGCAGCCATAAAGTCAGTTTAGCTGTGTAATATGAAACCTCACTGCTAGCTGCGTGATTCCCTCTACCTTTATCTCTGCAAGCTTATTAGCATCTGCTGGGGATTTTTAAATACCTGCATGTAATCATTTCAGTCTGGACAATCTAACTTTCCACTTTGAACCTTTGATTTATACTTCAGGGGCTGCGATGCTTTCTGCAAAAGAGTAATTTCTCATGGGAGAACAGACCCTGCTGGCAGCCACACACCAGGGCTGCAGCCCACACAACGGGAAAGTCTCTTGCATTCATGTATAATTGATTTGAAAACCAGTTCAAATCTAGGGGATTTCACCAACTTGAGTTCTGTATCAAACCCACAGTTCCCAGCTACACAGAAAAGGAAGGAAGGGAACAAGGACTGCTCCTTATTTGAGGCCAGCCAGGCATGTCAGTGTGCTTGGTAAAAAGAAAGTATGATGAAAGCACAAAGATCACTTTCTCTTTAGTTATACTCTAGCTTGCACAGGACATGACAGCAGTGAAGATGCAGTAGAATGACACATAGGCTTGTTTGCTGGTTTCTAATTATGCCAGAGTCCCTGCTGTTGTCTTCAGTCTGCCAGTTCACTGTTGTTACCTGCTTGGGTTACCAAACCAGCAAGATTAAAGTTACTACAGGTTTGCCTGGCCTTGCATTTTCAGTTTTCTCTTTTTAGACCCTAACTATAGAGGTAGGTCAGGGGATTAAAAGGAGGAAGCCTGAGCTGTGTCTTAGCACAGTGCAGAGTCTTTCAGCTCAGACGCAGTTAAAGTCCATCCCTCCAGTAGGGTGTAATACCATCTGTACAGCATCTTGGTCTGTCGTTTTGGCTGACCTCTGGGTAGGGGCCATGGGACACTGGTTTCCAGTGTAACAGGATCATCTAGCCTCATTGAATGGCAGACAACGGGACAACAAAGTGCTCCTGAAATATTCAAGGAGGCTGTTTTCAAACGTATGTAACTTAATTGTTTTGGTTTCTTCTTACAGTCATGAATACTTTATTTGGCTTCCTCAGGTTATTGCTGGGGAAAAAGACCTTGGAGACCTTCTAGATTATCGTAAAATAGCTGGGAGAGCACAGGCCTTACCAGTTTGAAGCAGTGAGAGGCCAGGAATTCTCTCTCAACAGCCTGGGGTACAGGCTCAAGGGAGAATGTTTTCTGTCAATATGAGGCAGCATGTGATACAGAAGGAACAGTGTAGATATTTTATATTAATGCAATGAGACCTAGGGGGGTAAAAAAGCCACAAAAAAGAGGAAGCTATTTTTAAACTAGTCTTATAGGCTGCAGGATCCTGCCTGGATTGTCAATTCTACTTGCTATAGAATGAAATCAAGAGGAGACCCTTTTTATACATTTATCAAGTTTCATCTTAAAAATAATTAGGACCAGCATTGACCAGCTTCCTCACCCAACTACTACTAAACAAGGTTGATGTGAATTTATACAGAGTGTCATTTCTCTGATCAGTCATGACCAGGTTGTACTCTTTTATTCTTGTGATTTAGCCATTTTTTTAAAAATTGAGTTACCTTCTTATTTCTCTTTTCTGCAATAGCATCAATGCTTCTATTTTATGTAGTTGGCTTAAGAAGAATTTGCAGTGAAAAGGTGGATCTGATGTGTTATTCCTCTCTAATAGCATTTTAAAATAATAGTAGCTGAATACTAGCTGAAAGGACCATTGTGTAAATAAAGGAATCTTTAGGAAACTGGGGAGCCTTGTACTTTCTCAAGGAATGTAGCCTCTTTTTTAAAGCCAGATGAAGTTCCTTCCATCTGCTGCTGAATTCCCCTGTCAAAGCAGTTTCTGTAAGGTAAAAGGGCTTTGAAGTCAGGGAAGTTGGAAGTTCCTCTTGGTACTGGTATCCCTGAGTAGCCTGTAGCTGGCAAAGTTGGTGTCCTTCCCAGCTCCTTACTGCACCCAGCATTGCCCTCTCAACCCTGCGTGTCTACACAGAGATGGGCAGAGAAGGGCAATAAAGTTAGGGAAACGCAAACAAGATTTTAATTCAAAAGGTGACTTAATTGTCATTGCATGTACCAGATGTTGAGGGTGCTGTGCACGAGGGCAAATTGTGTCAGTATTCATGCTCTTGTCTGAAATGAATCTGTTTTGTTATTGAAGCAATGACTCGGGCAAAAATACATGGTAAATCAGTGGCTGAAGTGGGCATTGGACCCAAGTCTTGGGCCATCACCCTCCACTGTCCAGTCTGCTCACGGATGTGGAGCTGAAACCTGAAAATGTTTCACCTTTCCTGTTTCAACTTCCTTCAAAAGGTATGAACAAACTGCCAGCATCTTGCTAGGAGTACTTTTAAAGACAAATAAATGCATCTTTTACTCTGTGCAGAGAATTCAGGTTAGAGGTGCTGAGGCAGACAGGCTTGAGACAGAGGTGGAGAAGGGAGTATTTGCTCAGCATCAATTTAGTTTTCTCATCTTGCTGCAGCTCAAAGCAGACAGTAGTCCGATAAGAAAGTGAACATGATCAGTACATTCATCTTGGCCATCCTCCTCAGGCAAAACACAATCATAATGTCTGAGACTTTTGACAAATCAAAGAAACAGAGGACTCTGGTTCTGCCTGGGGTACGCAGAGCCTTGAAGAGGCTCCATCTGATAACAACATAGATTTTGTTAGAGCCACGTCCTCCTCAGGAGCTGTGAAGAGTTGAATTTTTCAGAGAAGTTTCTCCTCCCTGCCGTGCACACATTAGAAGTTTAGAGCTAAGAGCCCCAGGGCTTTTTTTCAAGATTGAATAAGGAATTCATGATCCAAATGACACCAGTCATTCTGGGCTTTACAAAAGGCATCTCTCTTCTCTGCAGAGAGGGACAGAGACTTATTTATAAATAACTAATAAAATAACGTGATGAAATAGTTAACTAACCTGTTGTTCCACAGCCTCATTTTTATAAGCTGAAAGAAGAGGACCATCCAGTGACAGAAAGTTTAGGTGAAGTGTGTTTCTGAAGTTTTCCAGCTCAGCACCCATTTTTTATCTTTGCTTCTTAGTGGAGGAGCTGTCAAAGTGCAATACATAACAGCCAGGGGGTTCTTGGAAGGAGATAGGAAAACAGGTCCCACCTGAACTAATGCTGCTAAGAATCTCATATCTTATCTGAACAGCACTCATCACATTTTATGTTCGGGTCACTTGTTCTGGTTGCTGGCCACACCTGAGTTTATCTTGTTTGATCTCCAGCTTCTCTGGAAAGCCTTTTTGGGAAGGAGTAGAAAGGGTCTTTGCCTTAAAGAACTAGGGTCGTCTTCAGATTAGTTAAATTCTGCACTAACGACTCATTCACTTCACAAGCTGGTGAGTGCAGATGGAGACTGTAGGGACAGACTACACTGTGTGTGTTTGTGCTTCCTGTTACCTGCTTTCTTGAGAAAAACCTAGGAAGGGGAAAACCATTGCTGAATTAGACAGCAACATTGCATGGAATGTAATCACCTACTGCGAGTAACCTTAACCTGTCTGCAAAAGCTTTGTTTAAAGGGGACCATGGCTTTATTTGGAAATTCAAGTTGAAAGGAGACTTAGTCATTCTGAACTGGGACTGAAATTTAGGCATAATGAGGAAAAAATGGTGCCAATTTTGCTGTCTTTTCAGTGCTAAGCTGGAAACTGCTTTCCTGTTGTCAACAGAGAGCTTGGTATTGGCAAGGAGAAGAGTGCAGAGGCTGGGCTATCCATGCTTGGCTCCTTGAAATAAAACTCCAGGGATGCAGAAGAAAGAGGCCTATGATTTAATCCTTTTCACTAGCCTAAACTGCTATTTAGATAGTATTCACTGTGCCTTGTCTGGTAGCCTCTTGGATTACAGCAGGCATGTTTTGGTATTGGAAGTGACCTCTCCTTTTCAGTCTTTCTTTGGAGATGTACCTAATCATACCACGCCTGAGCTTGGCTCTTGCCTAGATGAAATCCCACCTCTTATCCAAAACTCTGCCAACCAGCTGGTGATATTGCTGGTTGAAAAGTTCAAAGGTGCCATGAGAAAGCTTGAATTATTGATGCCGCTTTCCTTCCATATGCCTGTAATCATCCGCTGCTTGGGCACAGCCCAGGCAGAATTGATGTTAGACTCCACAGCTGGAGGCTTGCAAGGGCGCTGGAACAGACTCTGGGCTGCATGGAAACAAGGTACAGGAGAGTGAATATGTCACTGTATGTGTTAATATGACCTGTGGTACGCAGTACTGAGAAACTTGCTGGAACCAGGACGGATGGCGTAGGTACGTTGAAAAATTACTGTGAAAAATTACAAAGAAGGATCTTGAGGAATTTGTACAGGTGAATGAAAACCAGAAACTGTTAAGAATTAAGTTCCAAGCATTTCCCTTTAAGATTAATGATTGAACCTTTTCCTCTGTATGAGTTGGGAGAAACCACTGTGTTTAGGGAAGGTGAGACTCGCTTCTCTACTGATCTTAAAATAACAGCATGAGCTATCTGTTCTTCTTTTTGTCTGTACATTCATGCTGTGTTTCTTAATAGCACTGAGGTTCTCCTTTCTCTGTCATAAAGTATTCTTATTTCTTCTAAAAAGGAAGAACAAAATTGGATTGGTCTTTTTCCTGTTGTGATTTAGGTGAAGTTGGTATAGTGAGGGGAGTTGAAAAACCGATGAGAAGGATCTTTCACCTGCTCCAGTGTGTCCAGGAGGCAGATGGTCCTGGGCAGTTAATCAAAGCGGGTCTGATGTCAAAGGAATTGTTTATATAAGCAGTGACTCATCTTACCATTCCCAGTAATAACAATAGTGTTACAAAGCAATCTGCTCTAAAACCCTGTCCCAGAAGAATTGTGAACTCTAGATTTTCATGTTCTAACCCAGATTCAGAGTCTGGGGTCCTAGCTTTACAATGAGCCAAACTGAAGTCCTGTGTGTAAGCTCCCTACACATTTGGGCAGCGCTCCTGATCTTCCTCCTCATCTAAATATATTGTTTTGCGGAAGGCTCTAGTCTTCCAGACGCACGACTATCTAGCAGTACTGCATAAAAGCAGACTTTTAAATTTTTTTTTCTACTGTATTTGGCATTGTAGAGAAGCAGTAACAACTTTAAGCCCCCAGGAGGATAGAATATGAACAACTATTCTGTACTGAGGATTTAGAGTCAAATTCAGCTACCATTAATCTCAGTAACAAAACTCTTTTTGCAGGATTTAGAGATCTAGGCCACTGGTATTGGTGTGTTAAGGGAGGGTGGGCTGAATTAAGGTGACCAGACACCTACATGTTATATAGAGGACAGTTTAAAGAGAGGGATGAAAGAAGAGGATTTGAGATAAACTCTGTACTATGCAATATATATGTCCAAGGTGTTTTGAATAATGTCAACTCTAGACCAGAGTATAAAAACAAGTTTAAAGAGAACACTAAAGACATTGATTGTTGAGGAGCCCTTAACTGTACATAACAGTGCTGTCAGGGCAGCAGCTTTTTGTTCAGCATCAGAGTTGCAACTGGGGAGAAGGGAGATACTGTTTATTTCAGTTGCAGAAGATACAAAATGAGTAGTATGCAAAAAAAACCACCACCGCTTTTGCAATAAACCCATGTCCTTTACATACAGCTAGCATGCTTATTTTAGAGCATCAGCCTTCCTGGACTATGTAAATCTCAAATGTGGTTTTGCTGCCCTCCTTGGGGTGATTGGGGTGAGGTAAACTTTGATTTACTGATTTGTTGTTTACCAGTTTGTTCCCTGGAATGTTACCAGAGTGTTACCAGCACTGGAATGTATTTTTTTAATGGCTTTTATTTTTTATTTTTTGTTAAATAACTTGTAAGGATGCCTGGATGAGTTTTAGTCTGCAAGAAAGTCATAAGGTATTCTGGAGAGTGAATGGATTTCCATTCAGCAGAGTAGGCTGCCTTCTTGACGTACTGAATGTTAGAATCCTCATTCCTTGTCAGACTTTATAATAGCTATAAAGATTTAAAGCTTTATGCTGACTTGCAATCTTGACTGCATACTCTTCCACCATCCCTGTACCCTAGGGCAAGGAGAGGCCTGTGGATGGAAGCAAGTTGCAACAAACCTTGGCCAGAACTCTTTCGGGCTTGTAGCATGTGTACAATAACCAGCAAGGGTTCACTTTTCATTATGGGGATGAAAGCACTTGTACCACATATTATAGCTAATCCCCTGGCTCAATCCCGTCTCTCAGGAATTCCCCAGCAGTCCTTGTGTGTGTGTTTGCAGTCCCCATTACTGTTGGATATGGCTGTCAAATTGTACTCGGCAACCATGATTACTGAGATGCAGGGTTCAGAGCTGTGAGACAGGTAAATATCACATCCCATAATAGTCCGACATCTGACTGAAGGCTTCCAGATGCTGTATTTCAACCTTTAAATGAATAACATTTTGTGGAGTTATGACACTAGGAATTAGTAACACAATCTTGACTGCTAGCTCCTCTGTTACCTATTGAGAAAAACTGTAAGGCTACAATGGGTGAAAGTTTCTCTTCTGCCTGTAGAGAATCTATCGAGTTGGCCAAAAAACAAAGAGAAAGAAGGGGCAAAGGGACAGAAGAGTTTAACAGAGAAAGAAGTGAGAGGACAAAACATATAATAGAATTTCCCTGTGTCCTGGTTTGTACCTCACCTGTCACTAACTAATGTAATCTTTAAGGTAGTTAGAAATGCCCCTAACGTGAGGCTTTTTAGCTTTTTTGCTTTTGAAAGATGTTGAAGACTCTTGGGTTTCCTTGCTGTAAGATTTTTTTTCCCCTAGTCCCATTGTGTTCTTCCGTTCACCTTCAAGTTTTTCTTTCTCTGCTCAATCATTTCCGCACAGTTAGGCCCTAACTGTTTGCTGGTTTGGACCTTTGCCTTGAAGTGTTTAGTGACTGGGGAATCAAAACCAGGCTCTGCCATTAGCACTTCATTCAGACAAATGTGTAGAAGTGGAGTCTGGAGCCCAAGTGGTATTTTGGTCTGTCTGAAGCAGCAAGAGGTTGACTCATAAAATAAAGGATCTTTTTAACTGGCAAGGATAGAAGTGATATTTTCTAACAGGCTGAAAGGTCACATTAATCCTTTGGGCACTTTTGCATCCATTATTTCCTGCCTACAATTAGAGGAAAGATAAAGAGACAAGCAATGATGATTAATACTTAGAATACTGAACATTTCCTAGACTGTCAGCTAATAATTGTGCACACAGGAGGAGTTGTGTGGAGATGCTGTTACATAGTTGAGTAGTATGTGCTCTTGAATTCTTGCTCCGTTTAGCCAGATCCTAGAAGGCTTTGAACATTTGTTCATGGAGCACACGATTCCAAACCAGACCTATCATGCTAAAAGAAAAGGAGTGAGGCAATTCCACAGACATTCACTGTGTCTGTATTAGGAGTTTTCTTTGGTGTACAAATACTTGCCAGGATTTATGCAGTGTGTTTTTGCAGTACAGTTGTGTATCAACAAAAATCAGTTAAAATCATTTGAAAATCCTTTTGCTGTGGGCAACTAACATACACTATCCTAAAAAACAAACAAACAAACAAACAATCTTCTGTCAGTATTTTATGTCAGAAGCAATTCTGAAATGCAGACTTATACAATGTTAACCTAGTTTCAACTGCCTTTTCCTCCAGAGATTATCAGTTTACATGATTGTATTGTTATTATTGTTGTCCACTCTATTATACTTTATTTCTTCTCTCTTTCTCCTATTCCTCATTAATTCCCTTTTTTATTTAGGCTTCTCTCCAGTAAGATTTCAGGAGAGCTGTTCAGGGACAGATATTATTTGCTACGAGAGCTAGTTTCCTCATAAATTTTGCTATTTGGGCTAAACTGTTTTCATGACAAGTCAAATCTTGAGTATGATCTGTTCATTAATGTCCTTCACTTGCACTGCAGAAAATTTAAAAGGTTATCCCCTGAAAAATCAGGTACCATTTAACTGTAATTATGATAGATACTTACATTTACTAAGTACTTATTTGCTTGTTAAGAGACAAGTGCTCAAATAAAAGGGGCTTATGTTTTTGCATCCTTTCTACTAATTACTTATCAGCTCAACTTGTACAGATGCTAGTACTGCAGTATCCATTCAGCTTGTACAGTTTGAGGTTTTTTGTTTTTTGTTTTTTTTGTTAACAATCAGTTGTGGTCTTTTCAGTTCTACTCAGTGATACAGCATTTACTCACTATTGTGTATTTTCAACCTGCAAGTCAGTATTTTTCATATAGATCCAACTGTGACTCTGGATACTAAGGAAACTGAGTTACCTACTTACTGTTCATTCATTTGATGTAGATCTTTAGAGGTGTTCCTCTCTTCTTAAGCACAAAGAAGGTTATTGGAGAAGCGAAAAATGGAATAAAATGATCATTCTTTCTTAAACTAGTGTGGCCAAACCTTTGTTAACTGTGGAAAATCATAGGCATTTGTTCAGTTGCCTGTATATGACTGGCCTCTGGCAAGAGTCCTAATAAAAGAAGAAAATAAGAGTGCTTTGTGACAAAATAAAACAGTGATTACCCTGGAAAAGGACACTCAGTTTGGCACTCCTCAGCTGCACAGGTATGGTTCTGCAAATGCTTGTTCAGCTCTATAGAAATGAAGTAAATTACCACTTAGGAGAATCTAGTCTCTCTTTGTAGCTTATTTCACAGCAAAATGCACAATGTTTCCTTTCACAGGTGAATTGAGATAAGCCCTTACATACTCCTGGACACTGGAGAAATGCCTCCTTCCCGATCCAAGACTCGGCACAAAAAGGTTGGAAAAGAGAAAGGTTTGAATTGTGAGAAAAAGGCAAGCTCCCCAGGAGGTTCAAAGATCCACTGTGGGAGACAGTGGGAAGGTAAAAGTAAAGGCCAGCTGAAGGGCAAAGAGTCATTGCCTGAACAAGATAACACCCTTGAAGAGGTCCCCTTAAAAAGCCAGAGGCTGGTGGGGCTTCAGGGAAGCAAAGAAAATGACCACAAAAAGTTATTCCGGGGGAAAAGAGCCTACAAGAGAAAGGATAAAAGAGAATCTGGTCCAGGGAGAAAACATGGAAAACAATTAGTGACCAAGTTAGAGGGGAAAAAAGAAAAAGCCTGCAAGCAACAGGAAATTACATCAGGACGAGAAAGTGAGGACAGCAGTGATAAGGAGGAAAAGGCCACCACAGACAGCAAGAAACATAGTTTTAAAAAGAAGTATGGAAAGTGCCCTGCTGTTAGTGAAAAAGTCACAGAGTTAGAGTCTGTAAAGTCAATTGTAGTGCAAAGTGTTGAGGGTTCTCTTCGGAAAAATGACTCATGGCGGAAGGCACACAGTGCCAGGCGCAGGGAAAAGCACAATGAGAACCATGGCTTTAAGGATGCTTCTGAGCACAAGTCAGATTCTCAATCCCAAGTCAGTATGACACATGGAAAAGGTGAGAGAACTGGGAAAAAACAAGTTGGAAAACGTACCAGGATTGTTGTCACTGAAAGTGCAGAAGAAAATATCCTGGAAACCTCAGATAACTCCTGCTCTGACTCCAGCAGTGAAGGCCGTTTGATCCATAAAAAAGGTAGAAAAGAGGCTGTAATGGACAGCACTGCAAGCAGTGAAGAGAAGAGTAGTTCTTCAGAGGAAGATAGCATCAGTGAGAAAGAAGCTGTGCTCAAAGAGCCTCCTGTGGCTGAAGGAAAAGGCTGCAAGGAACTGCTTGATGAAAGCAAGGAAGCATCTAATGAAACTGAAAGGGAGCAGGTGACTGCAGGTGGAAGGAATGAATCCGAGGATGAAGGCACTGACTTTGTAGTACTGGAGGCAGAGGAGAAAATGAAGAAGCAAGATGACATGCCAAGACAACTAAAATCTATTCTAGCTGAGAGGAGTGAGGAAGATGATAATGTAAGCATTTCACGATTCCAACGTGAAAGTCCTAAGAACAGAGAAAATGGCAATAATGAAGTAGGCAAGAAAAATATGTTAGAAAATGATGAAGTTCAAGATATGTCAAAAGATGTACGTGATAATTCAGACAGCAATGGAGAGAACAGCACTGAAGATAGCATTGACAAAGGAAAAGAAAATGCAACAAAACAACCACTGCCCAGTAGTGTGAAAGCAAAACTCCACATTCGCCTTAGCAAAGTACTTCAAGGAACTGAGCAGAAAGAGGACATGTATGATGAAGGCAACAAGCTGAAAGATAGCCCTTTGCTTTCCAAGAAAGAGAAATGTGGGAGGTGTGAGACTGCAGAACAAAGTGAAGCGGTAGGACATCTACAGAAGAACAGTTCTTCAGATTGTAGCAAGAAGGAGTTTGCAGTGATGATGCTTACAAAGAAATGCTCTTCTCAGTCCCAAATCCTTCTCAGTCTGAAAAGCAAACATAAAAATGCTGAGACCAAACTATTAACAAGCTGTAAACCAAATCCTGTCCACGTGGCTTTGGAAACCAACTTTGAGCTGAAAAATGTTGAAAGCATCTGTTCAAAACCTACGAGTCTAGAAACCCTCAGTACAGAGAAGGAACTCAACATAGCTCAGAGTTTTGGAGAGAAAAGATTAAATCTTTCAAATACTTCAAGTTGCTCCACTATTACAAAGAAATCATCTGATAAACAGCTCCTTGACAAGAAGAAAAAAGTTAGAAAAGTTGTTGAAAAAGTTAAACTGAGTTCAGGCCAGACTTCAGAGGTAAAAAAAGCAAAAGCAGAAGAAGTGGTTGCAGAGGCTGAAGATGAAAGTGTGCATGAAGGGAAAGGATCCAAGTACTTGCACACCCATTCTGCTTTTAGAAAAGTCACCAGCTGGCTTGGTCAAAAACCTGCCAAGAAAGCAAGCCTGAAAGCTCGTCTTCTGAGTGTGGCACGTGCAATTGGTATTTCAAGATGGCTCTGGAAGAAATTTGGGAAGAGGAAGAGGAGCAGCAAACCTTCTGGATTCAGAAGTAGAGTGGCAATCCGGATGGTAAGCACTGCTGGGTGGCTTGCTCGGTCTGGCAGAGCCTTCCCTGGTACAGCTGGACAGCTGGGGGAGGCTGAGTTGAGTGACAAAGAATCTTCTCCTCCATTAGTGGAGGGGAAAGATGGTCCTAAAATGGCAGAGGAAAGAGAAGTGGGACACACTGATTTGCCTTCTGATGATTCTCCTCTTCATGGAAGCAGTTCCTTTCCATACTTACATAGCTTGGATGAGGAGAAGAACAATGCTACTGATGCCAAGTTTGCTGTGGTGTTCCCCAGAGTCCACAGCATGGTTAAGACAAATAGCTCTTTAGCAAGGTGCTCTGGGAATGGTTATTCCCTAGAGAAACTGAGATCCCTATTGGACAGAAAATCTGTGATGCCTGTGCAACAGGGTTGCAGATTCATATGTGACCTTCCCAGATCTTTGATGGATCAAAGCCCCCAGAAAAACAGTACACGGGGTTTCCTTCCACATCAAGAAGAGGATCCAATACGTACATCAGATTATTCCAATGAGGTAGATGTCAAAGAGGGTTCAGGTGTCCTCCAGACTGCAGGGTCCATAGTCACACCTGGTGTTCACTGGTCTCAGCAGCAGGCTCAGGGATGTGATCCTGCAGCGTGGCTGAACTCTGAATTGCTACTGCCACGACTAACCATTGAGAACCTAAGCAAATGGGCCATCTACAAGGACCCACATCTGGCCAACACCCACATGATGAAGGTCTGCAAGGATCAGTGGGAGGCAGAAGATATCACTGGCAATATGCTAGAGATGGAATTCATGCAGAAACAGGTACGGGTGGTGTCGCCAGTTCTGGAATGAAGCTGAACTTCTCCTGATTTTCAGTAACGTATGTATGCATTTCAGGTGTACATGTGTGAAGACTACTGTGGAGAAGTTGAGGAGATTGAAGATCTGACCAGACTGGAGTATGTGTTGTCAGTGGTATTCTGCAGCTAATTCAAGGTCACAGAGGCTTGTTTGTTAACCTTCAAAGTTACTGTTGGTTCAACAACAGAAAGCACATTATAGATCCTTGGCTACCATGTGAGAAAATAGAATTAATTTGATGCATATTATAGCTGAGTAACTGATGCTCCACAGTAAAGCTAATTACAAAGCTAAATGGCACTGTTTAAGATCTGGACCTACACTGAATCATGTTGGGAGGAGCACAGTTGCAGAGGGAACTCCTGACTGTTGTGTATAGTGTGTCCCAAAGCTCTGCTGCACAGAGTGCTTATTCAATCTCTGCAGTCACTCTCCAGAGAGAGCAGCTCATCTTAGTTAGCAGACTTTTTTACAGATGCATCCAGGGAACTCTGCCTCTTTTCTTCAATGATTCCCAGTCCTGAAATGGGTTATAAAAAAAAACAGATATACTTTATGGGTAGGAGAAATTAGGTTTACAGGCTGATGTGACATTTGTGGTGTTGCAGAGGGACAAAACTGGAAACTTGACGTACCATTCTTGTTGCATGAAGTGTCTGGTAAGTCAGGAAGACTTGCAGGGTTAGAGGCCCATTTCTATTTTGTTTGTCTACTGACATTGACATCTGGGGGTTTAGTGACTCCTCTTGCCTTCAGCTATGGAAAACTCTGGCCCTACATCTTTAGCAGCTTTTAAATCATGGGTTCATTGCTGTTGTTGAGAGAAAAGCATCTAACACTGCTTCTCACACATGTCCTGCACCTTCTACCCTTGCCATCCCATTGAGATAAACAGGAGGATGTGTAAAGGCTGTGTAAAGGATGTGTAAAGGTTTGATCACACAGAGATGGACAGGCTGGATGTTCTGAGCTTTGGCTCCTCTGTTCTCTGATATGTTGGAATCATATCATGGACATGTTAGAATAATGTGAAGGCAGTTTCAGATCTCAGCCTCCTACAGAATCCTTGGGAGGGAAGAACGGTTAATAGTAACACATGCAAGTGAACCTTATGGCTGACATGTCCTTTCCTCTGTTTGTAGGGAAGTCTGTGAGAGCTCAGTTCTGCTGTGTCTGAAGAAGAGGTTCCATCGCAATCTTATTTATGTATGGGTAGTGGTGTGTGGTTTTTGGTTTTTTTTGGGGGGTGGTGGTGGTGGAGTTTGTTTGTTTGTTTTGTTTTTCAGTGTTCATTCATTCTGAGCAATGAGCTTTAAGAGAAAATAATTTCTATCATTCCATCAAGCTTTAATAACACACCGAGTAGCTCAGGAGCTCACTCATTACTGGGAACAATGATAAGAAAGATACTTACACTGCTTTTGCTCAGAAAATGGGTAGCATGAAATATTTGTGGTAAAATCTGAAAGTCCCAGAGTTTCTCCTTAGTTTTGGTACCTGTTGCCAACCCATGAGTACATTTGGTTTCAGTTTTAGCCTGAGCTGCTCCTAGGGAAATTCTCCTGTTTTAGCAAAGCAGTTCTGAGTAGAAATTGTTGATCTTGAGAAGTAAATTCAGACTCTCTGCAAATATTTCACAGTGTTCTCTTTTTCATTTAGTGACTCAGGTTTTGAAACCTGTGCCTGTAATTTCATATGAAGCTTGGAGAATAGACAGTGACCAGTGAAGATGACCACGGACTACTGAGTGCCCACTTATACCAAAATATTAGTGATAGAGCTTTGAAAATGATCACTGAAAAATTGTGTTATGCCCCGAATAAGCTGACAGTATAGACAGTATTCCTTAAAAGGTTATTTTAATCTTTGTATAAATATATTTGGGTTCAATTGCATTCCTCATCCAGAAAATTCCAAGAACCCACCAGGTTGTTTTTCCCTTTCTTATTTTTGTACTAGACTTACATTGGACAAATTTTGGTTTCTGTGAATCCTTTCAAAGACCTCAGTATCTACTCTGAAGATGTGGCTGCGCAGTACCGCCAAGGGACTCTCTCAAAAAATGCCCCGTATGTTTCTCTTTCTTTAATAGCTCCCTAAATTTTGTTCCATTTGTGCTCCAGAAAGTATTTTATTTTCCTCCAGTTGACTGATGGAGCAGGATGAGTGCCACAGAAAGTGAATAATCCCTTTGGCAAAGTTGTAGTTGCTCGGACCTGTAATGCTACAGAGCTAAACTGTTTAGGACCAGTTTCAAACCAGTATTGTTTGAAGGTCCTGAATTCAGTGTCTGCTGGGACTGTACCTGAGGGGTTCTGGCAGTGTGTGCTCCCCACTGCTAACACTGGCACAGCTCTACCAGCACTAGCAATGTAGGTGGGTTCCTCTAGTGCAGATAGTATTGGTGGTGTCCCTTACATTAAACACCATGGCACAGAGCATTACTCAATTTAGGCTGAAGAGGTCCTGGAGGAACCTGAACTTTCCAATAGCTTGTAGCAATGGTTTAACCCGATGTCAGCAAAGAACAAAGCTCTGATTTCCCTGGTTCCTCGCATTTCTCAGATCAAGATACTGGCCTACCTCTAATGTAGATCACTGACGAGTACGATTTTGGTGCTGTATTTGTGAGGTAGAAATGTGAGCTCAGTTAACTGGGATTTTCTTTCTGTACATCTAGACACATCTTTGCCATAGCAGAAATGGCCTACACACTATCTCAGTCATCAGAGCAAGAGCAGTGTGTCATCATCAGGTAGGAATAAGCCTTTTTTGAAGTCTTGTTAATTTCTTTACCTAAGACTTTAATCTTTGTATTTCACTGTCCATAAATTTATCATTCTGGTTCTTGTGTGAAGAGATAGCTCTTGTCTGGCTCTTGTCAGTAGAGAACATAAGATGGATTTTTATTTCACTCTGTGCAAATACAGCTGAATTTATCTTCACATCAGTTTGGAGGAGTCGAAGAGAAGGCATTTGACATTCCATAGTGGAATCTTATTTGGGCCTATTTTGTCAGGTTGTCTTGCTTTTTCAAACAATATCTTCATTTGTTGTAAATCAGTACAACTCCACTGATTTACTGTAACAGGTCCTCTAAGTTGTCTAAATTAGCTAATTCTGGTTTTACACCAGTTTCTTTACCTCTTGTTCCTCCAGTGGACACAGTGGATCAGGTAAAACAGAAGCTGCCAAAGCAATTGTGCAATACCTGACCATGCTGTACCAGGGATCAGACAGCCACAGGATCAGACAGGTAAGAGGCAGCTGAGTTTGGCTTTATGCTGCGATAGTTAGGCAAGGAGTAGAAGCCAAAGACAGGGTAGAGGCCACACTGTTTATGTTATTTCTTTGTTCCTGCTTAACTGAACTGGACTTTGGATGGCTTGTGGTTCAAGGTGAAGCTCCGGTAAACACATGAGGAGAACTGATGTATTTGTTATTCTGTATTTTAGTATCTGGGAGCCCTGATGCTGTATATAGTGCTGTATCCATTTGAACAGAGAGATGATACCTGCATTAGAGACATTAAGCAGTGTCTGGGAGGTGAATCTGAACAAAAACTAAGCAAAAGTAAAGTGAAAGATCATAGCAGTGAAGGTAAAGAGCTCATAGAGCAGCTCACCAATGGCTAGAGGTAATGATACCAAGATAAATTTAAAAAGTGGCTCTTTAGCCAGGTAAGAATTATTTCAGTGAAGTCCCATTTTTCTTGGGTTTTCAGGCTAAGTTACTTAAATTTGTTTTGTTTTTAAAAACCTGTGATTGCTACTGAAGTGTTCTCTCTTTTTTTTTTTTTTTTCCCAAGCCCTGCAATGTCCTACCTATCCTGGAGAGTTTTGGGAATGCCAGAACCATCCTCAATGACAACTCAAGCCGTTTTGGAAAGCTTCTGAATGTCTACATGCAACAGTGAGTTAAAGGAACATCTTGGCATGCTGTCCTCCCCAGTTGTCAAAGGGTGCTTGAGTGAGAAAATGTCTAGAAATGCTTCCAGCTCACGCAATAGCTCTCCTTCCCCTACGCTTGTTTTATCATCGGATAGGAAGAGGGTGAGTTTACACCCCTATTTTGCTTTTAAATATCCTCCACAAAAGAACAGATCTTCACCTCTCAAGATGGGTGATAAATTAAAAACATAAAAATGGCTGAACTCGTTTATACCAAGGAGCCATCTATTACACTGTTGTGTCTCCAACACTGGCCACAAGCATTCACTGAGACAACAATAAGAACAGGCAAAGCATATATAATGCTTTCCTCTAATATTCTCTTAGCTCTTAACCATTTGCAGCAGCTCTGGAGTTTTTCTGAGACTCTTGTGGTTTTCCAGTTTCCTCTTGGACTCATAGAAACTTCATGCCTCTGCAACAGTCTTTGGCAAGAGTTATACAGGTCTAACCAGTTCTGTGAATAACACCTTTTTTGTTTTGAACCTGCCTCCTTTCTAATTTCTACTTTCTTTTTTTTTTTTTTTTACTGTTGCCAAGCACCAAGCTGGTATTTTCATGGAACTGTCAATCATAACCCCAAGGTCTCAGTCCGAGGTAGCAACAGTTAACTCAGAGCCTGTCGGTTTATATGTGAAGCAGGGATTGCTTTGGCCTCTGTGCATCACTTTACATTTATATACAGTGACATACAGTAGGGATATTCTGACGTGAAATGGGTGGGTAAGGTCAGATGGGAAAGTGGTAATGCAACAGCTACAGCTGAAAGGAAGAGGCCTGGACTATTTTCAGGACATATTCTGTGAGGATTATTCAAATCCAAGCTCCTTTGTACTCTGTAGGCTGTTTAGAACCCAAACTTGAATCTGTATGTTTCACAGCTCCTTTCTCTGCAATAGTCTGATACAAAACACCAGTGCTGGAAAACTTCAAAATTCAGACCAAGTTGGTCAGGTCATACCCTTGTTTCTCAGCAACAACTCCGTCTGCTAAACCCTCAGAGAAATGGATCTACAGAAAACCTGTCCCTAGCTTCTGACAGCATCTGTTGTTGTCTTATGCTCAGTGGCATCATGGTGGGAACATCCATCTCCCAGTACCTGCTGGAGAAGTCTCGTGTGGTATTTCAGGTGAGGACCAATGATCCCCTCCCTCTTAGAGGGATCCTTCTCTCCCTTATTCATATTTAATCTTAAATTTACTGTTAAATAACGGGGATGAGAATGAGAATTGCTTCCCATTTCTTCTGTTAGCAAGAAATATGTCTCCTCTGTATAGTACAAGGTGATCACTTACTTTATTTGAATAAAATAGGAGGTCGCTCTGCCTCACACAGGTTGAATTAAGTGACTTATTAGAGATCACTGGAAGCTAAATCTTTCCTCATCGAATTTTGCTTAATGTCTGAAGTGTGGAAAAGGTCAGATATTGGAGCTGTGTGGAAGAGACTGCTCTCAAATGGAATGCTCTTAAAGTGTCAGTGAGAAACTCTGGAAACTTTTCAAATGAAATCGTTCTTGGGTGGTTTCTGGCCTCATCTTTTTGACCTGGGAGTTTGTGTCTTTCTGTTCATGGCAGCATGTAATCGGTAGAGATTTTAGAACTGGGTATGAATAAATTCTATGAACTGTGTCCCCATCAGGCTCACGGTGAAAGGAACTACCATGTGTTTTATGAGCTACTGGCTGGGCTGCCTGTGGAGCAGAAAGAGGAGTTGTACTTGCAAGAGGCAGAGTCTTACTTTTACCTGAATCAGGTGAGTGAGGTGAGGATGTTCTGCAACAGCTGGTAGAGTGAAATGGCCAAGACATCACTTCTGTTTGGTCAATGTGGCACCTGGTAACTTTGCTTCCCTCACAGAACTATGCTAAAATCTGCTCTGCTTTTTTTCACACCTGACCTAAGAAGGACTACCTTAGTCTCTTGTGTGATCTTTTTCTCACCTTTTAGGCCCCTTGTGCTCCCAAAGAAAGCCTTTTAAAAAAGGAGTCATTGTGTAGTCCCATGGCTCCACCATGTGGTGAAGAAATCCTTTTCTCGTTGCCTTTCCTTGCATTTGCAATTTATTGTGGGACTGAAAAGAGTAGAAGGTATTCCTTTCTACCTTTGGCAAAATACTTGCTTCATTGAGTCAGTGGGTAGAAATTTTAAACGCCTGAAATGTACTACTGATTACAATCTATTTAAATTGGAAAACTGTTTGCCAAACTTATGACAAGCTATCAGCTTGGAGCACAGTATCTTTTGTTTAAGAATATTTTCCGTACTTAAGGAGTTCACAAGCAATAGCAAGATATCTTTCCTATTTCAGTTGTGTGGGTCAGCTTTCCCGGGTGGGCAAACACTTTACAGCAGCTGTGGTCACGTGGGGAATCCTTGAGGAATGATTGCTATCATCTTTCCTTCAGGCAAGGAATGGACAAGTACCATTAAGGACTCAAGGATGGAGGGCAATTAAGGGCCCATCCCTTAATGGGGTTATGTTCCTATTTGGCAAAGTATCTGCATTGTAAACTAAACTCTTCAAGGTGATAGTTATCAGGGTGTCCCAGCCTGCTGCAGAGAAGAAAAAGGGAAAAAATCAGATCATGAGTAAAGAAGTTAGCAGAGACTGACAAAATCTCTCCTGGATCTTGGTCTTAGCGAGAAGGAACCCAAGGGCTGCCTGGACCTCATTCTTGTCCTCATCTGAATTTGAAGACCAGCTGGAAACTTTTGTCAAAGAATGCCCTTGTACATAAACAAGTTCTACCCCTTGACCCAGAATTTAATGAACTTTAGGGTCATAGACAGTTAAGAGCATCCTCTTGTAGAAAAAATCACAAGAAGAGTAAGAATGATACGCTTAAGTTTTAGTGAAACTCTGTGGCAGAGGTGAGTGGGACTGTAACCCAGGACGGCTCTTTAAGTGCACAGAAACCCATTTGTTTTGATACACTGGGTTCTGGTATCATTTGGGGCAGCAACTCTGACATGACTTACTTGGGAGTAGCTTCTGGCATCCCTTCTTCTCTCAAGCTGCAGTCCAGCAGTGGGCAATGGGGAGCTGGGGTGTCTGTTTTGGAACCATTATAAAAACTTACCATGTGTGGGCAAGAGAGATCTTATTCTCAATACCTTCAGAGAGAAAAGAGACTGATCTGTCGTGAATGCTGAGCTCCCACTAGTGGTGTCTTCGCTATTTTTATTTCAGATTCTTCCAGTCCTTAAAACATTGAACCCCTCCTCTGAAGATTGCTGCTGATAGCTCATCTCTAGCCTGGGGTAAAAGGGGCTGACCATGATTATCTGTCCCTATTCTCTCAGGGCAGAGCATGTAACATCCTGGGGAAGGAGGACAGTCAGGACTTTCTGGTCTTGGTACAAGCTCTGGAGGGCATCAGTCTCTCGGCCGATCAGCTGACCTCCACCTGGGCTGTCCTGGCTGCCATTCTGCAACTGGGGAATATCTGCTTTATCTCCTATGAGGTACACTAACCCTTGGCAGCTGGGGAGTGGACTGTTTGTGCTAAACATTGCTGTTATCCCATGTGATGGGACATGGGATGTTATTCTTGACTGAAGATGATCCTTTGAAGACTATTCTATTCTTTCAATATTATGCTCTAGACTGACCCAGGCAGGGACAGAAGATGGGAGGCAACCAAGGGTCATTAGAGCTTGGGTGGCTCTTTGAGGAGCCAAAATGAACCTCAATGCTTGTGTTTTGGCCAGTGCAACTGAGGTGCCATTGAGAATGTTAATACTAGTGGAAGTTAGCATCCTGGCCACAGTTGAATCTGATGTTCTCCGTTATTTAGAAAGAATCCTATGAACATGCAGCCATCGCCAGTGACACTGAGATTCAGATTGTGGCCAATTTGTTGCGCATCTCAGCAGATTACCTGCAGAGTGCTATCACTCACCGTGTCACTGTAAGTACCTTTTTAGTGATTTCTCATCCTGGAATGTCCTAGCCCAGTGCTCTGTCAGCAGAAGGGCCACCACCTTAGAAGGTCCAAATATGGGAAGTAACAGCAGGACTAAAAGGTTGCTGTGCCCTCAAGGCAGCTCTGTAAAGCTGGCAGAACTCACATCTAGGAGGGCTTTTTTCTAACATGAGGTGGCTTCAGGCTTAACACGTTGGCCAGCTGACTCCCACCCTGATATGTGGCAGCAAAATTCTGTTTTTACTTTTGGCTTTGATACCTGGATAAATTCTCATGCCAAATTGAAAAAAAATAAAATCCATTTATCCAGGCTGACTTCCTTGCAGATTTAAGACAATATGTGTATTTGTGAGATAACAACAGTAAGTTCCAGCTCTTTATGTATCCAGGTGACATCTTATGATCGGATCTTCACCCCTCTGTCTGTAGAAGGAGCCATTGATGCCAGGTGACTTCTGCCTTTGATGTCTGGGCTGGTGAGATGCACCCAAGGGTGCTGACTTTGCAGTAACTGGTTTTACTCCCCTCTCCTACTCAGGGACTGCATTGCCAAGACTCTGTATTACCTGCTCTTTGAGTGGCTGCTGCTGCGAATCAATGAGTGGTTGGCTCCCTGGGAATCAGACTGTGCTGTGGGCATTGTGGACATACATGGCTTTGAGGTTGCTTTTCCTGTTCCTGTGGTATTATCCGGGCTCTAAACGCATGTGCTGATTCTCCTTAGTCACTGCCAGAAATGGGAAGGGATCTGTTGGGTACTTATACAGATGGGAGTGTGCATGCATCTAGGAGTAGATCTCTTATTCTTTGTGCTCCTTCACAGCTTGTCTTGCCTCTTCCTGTTCAACCTTGTCAATAAACCAGACTGAGAGCTTGCAAACCAGTCATAAGATTATTTTAATTTCTCAGGTTCGTTCATACTTACTGATCAGAACAAGCTGCCTGAACCAGCAGCTGAGTGCAGCACAGAAGTGCATTATTCACAAGAAGACAGGGCCTCCTGGAAGGGCTATGTGTTGGAAGTGATAGTGCCTTCTTGTCTTTGCAGGATCTAGGAGTGAACAGCTTAGAGCAGCTCTGCATCAACTTTGCCAATGAGCATCTCCAGTGTTTTTTCAGCCAGACCGTTATTGCCCAGGAAGAGGTAAATGGAACTCATGCCAGCAGGTGGAAGGCAGCCCATATGGAATGAGCTGAGGCAGCCTCAGCTGGAGTGTATCGTTTAGTGGGGAAGCAGGAAGCTGAATAGACCTGGCCTCTTAAGCAGCGCCCATGGAATCCTAGTCCAAAGAGCTGGGTATTTAATATATTTTACTAATTCTGTAGTAAACTAAGGAAAGGGGAGTTTGTTAGTGCCTTGCTTCCTTTTATGGATTTTTTAATGTGAGCTGGTCAGGATCAAGGGCCCCAGACCTCAGCTGATACTTTTCAAGCCTGTTTGGTCGATTCATTATAGCATTTTATGCTATATGCTATCCTGGACATGAAAGTGCGTTTATCAGACTTGTTGCCTTTTACAGTTCACTTTATCACTCTGTTTAGCAGCCTTCCTCTCTTAAATTAGGAAAATCATTAGTGGCTTTAGAAGTAGTTTCATAAGACAAAATCAGATAATTCTTGGCAAGTTCCTAACAGCAGTGAAACACTAACTTTCTGATGAATAAACCAAACCTCTCTGTTAACTCCCTCCACTTAGTCTTGTTTGCATGACTGGATTTGACTGGTTGGTCTTTAACATGCAGGAGGAATATAGACAAGAGCAGTTAGATTGGATTCCTATTTCCAAGATGTACAGTGAGTCATGCCTAGATTTCATGGCTGCAAAACCCCATGGCATCTTGCGTATCCTGGATGACCAGACTTCACTGACTCAGGTGAGAAGCTCTTATCCTCTTATGTAATTCCTTTCACAGATGCTTATGGTGAGGCAGTTACAGAGACTGAATAGGGACTGGTTTTGCACAAGTATAGATGTTTTTGCCTTCGGTTCAAAGGCAGCTTTTCAGCCTACTGGATAACTTGTCATCTCCTTTACAGGCCACTGACCACACTTTCCTCCAGAAGTGTCATTATCATCATGGAGACAGTCCTTGGTATGTCAAGCCCAAGTTGCCTTTGCCAGTCTTCACTGTGAAGCACTATGCAGGCCCTGTGACCTATCAGGTGAGCTGGCTCGGGGCTCTGAGCAGTTGGAGCAGTAGGCCAACTTGGAAACATGCTGTGGGTGTCCTGATGGACCAGCTCTGAGTCTTGTGAACAAAGCCCTCTCTTTGTAACTGCACATTCCTCTAGAGCATCCATTTATCAGAAACAAGGATATTCTTATTAGGAGAGGTAACTAAGCTGCCTCTGACCAGAAGCAAAATAGGCAATGGCCTCAGCTACACAACAACCTGCATTGCTTATCTCAGAGCCCTGGAAATCCAGGAAAGCTGTTGCTACTGAAAGAAAGTGAGGGATCCAAGCCTGATGGGTAATGTGAAAGAGAAAAGGAGCAATATATCCTAAAAGTAGAAGTCATTGTCCCCTCCACTCCTGGTGGCAGCAAGAACAGCAAGCTTCATTCTCTAGGGCTTTCCCCTTGTTCCACCTTTCCAGCTGTCTGCCTGAATTCAAGGTATGTTCAAGAAGGGTGTTTGCCTGTGTGGTGGTTTTGAATGGTCTTGACTTTGCCTCTGCAGGTCCACAAGTTTCTTAATAAAAACCGTGACCAGCTGCGTCCAGAGGTGCTGGATATCTTCTCTCAGAGCCACCTCAAGGTACTGCAGTGGTTCAGGATGAAGATCTCTGTTGCAGACACCTAACGAGCCACTCATTGCTTTCATGTGAGAAGCAGAAAGATCCTGGTCAGGTGTCAGGAGAACCTGGAGAAACTGTGAGGAGTTTTGTTCTCCTGAAGGACAGTTGGGAATTAAGAAACTCCTATTTGCTCATAATTGATGTATTTTATACATAAACCACACAGACTGCCTGAGGATGCAGCTGTGTTCCTGGCACTGCTAGGGGCAAGGGAAAATGGTCCCCCACCCAGTTTCAGGTAGAAGAGATTATTCTTTCCATGTAATTCAGTGAGCTTTGGTCATTTTTTTGTTTTTCCAGGTGGTGTCTCACATTTTCCAGAAGGCTAAGGCTGCCTACAATCAGCAAAGGGAGCTGGGGGCCAGAGGCAAAGGGCTCAAGCCTCAGGCCTTCACACTGGTGTCCAGATTCCAGCAGTCTTTGCAGGACCTCACAGCCAAGCTGAGAAGGTGAGAGATACTGTTCTGGTGCTATCCCTGCACTGGGCTGATTGCTGCACCCAGAACTATGTGAAGTCTTCCCAGGTCAGCACAGAGAGGAGGATGGTCAAAGGTTCTTCCTTCTGTTTAACAGGAGCCATGCCTTCTTCATTCGGTGTATCACCCCTAATCCCAAAAAGGTAGGACAGCACCCTGAGCTCCTTATGGAGTCCCTCAGTTTCTTGAAGCCCAGTCCTCTCAAGCAGCTCTCCTTTTGCAGTTGGGGCTTGGACTTCTTTGCTTTATTTGGTAGCATGAAGCTTTTCTTCCCCTTTGTCTCTCACTCTTCCCATGGCCATGTGAGCTGACCATGTTCTGGAGGAGCCAGTGTCAATTGGACACCAAAGAATGTGTTGGGTTTTATGTTCCAATATCTACAGATCATGACAAGATCTACCCAAGGGCAGGACAGTAGAAGGAGAACCTTCCAAAACTCTGCCTTCTGTCTCCTTTCTATTTTCTTTCTTTATCTCTTGTTTTACATTTTTCTTCTGCCTTATATTCACAGCTGTCAAATATTTTTGATGTGGAGTATGTCACTTGTCAGCTGCGACATTCTGGGATACTGGAGGCTATCCACATTAGAAAGGAGGGATACCCAGTCCGTCTTCCATTCCGGAACTTCCTAGCCAGGTACAGTGGTTTACTGGTTTGGGATTCCCCAGCCATTCAAAGCCTGGATCAACTTGTCAGCACATTGTAATTTGTTCTCCGAAGACTCCAGTTACAGCCCTGGCTTTCATCATTTCAACATCTCGTCTTCCAGGTATGGCCTCCTGGCTGGGCGAAGGCATAACTGCTTGGAGGAGAGAGAAGGCTGTGTGGCCGTGCTGTCTCGTGTGGTGGGGAACCCTTCAGATCTCTATCAGATTGGAGTAACAAAGGTGATACCTCTAGAGAATCCCATCTTAATTGCACAGTCCCAGCCATCTATCCACTGGCTTTCAATGGACAGAGAGCAGCTTGGCTCTGCTCAAAGAGGGAGTGCATGGCCTCCTTTTGCTTTGCCTCTTTTCTCAAGTAAGAAGGAGGGATTTTTAGCATTTCAGATAAAGAAACAGTAGACTCTTGGCTCCAGGCATGGCCAGGTCCTTTGTCTACTCGGCATTCCTGGATGGAAATCTGGGCTTCTGTCTTTCCTGCCTACTAAACTCCATCACTCCCTGGTTCCCTGTCCTCCACAAATGCATCCAGCTCTGTCACCTCCTGCCCTGCCGAATTAAGGGAGTGCAGTTTCCTTAGCAGGGAGCCTTAAATGCTACAAAGAGATAAACCAGCTTTCATTATTGATCAACTCATAGACAAGCTGGCTGCTTTCCTTGTGGATTACAGCTGTTCTCTTTGCCCAGGTCTTTCTGAAAGAGAAGGCCAGGCAGCTTCTGGAGAGACGATGGAACCAGAGGCAGACTTGGGCCATTGTTACCCTGCAAAGAAACTTCCGATGCCTTCTTCGCCGCAGACGCCTCCGTGTCCTCCAGGAGAAAGCCACAATCATTCAGGCTCACTTCCGAGGTTACCAGGCAAGGTCAGGAAGTTAATGGCCAGACAACGTGCAGCCCTTTGTCCTTGCCTAGGACAGCAAGGTGGGGATGTGCCTGACCATGACCCTCCTCCTGTTGGCTCCTGGCCAGCTTTGCTGGGGAGGATCCTGTTACTGGAATGGTGGAGAAGGGACTTCCCAGCCCGGTTCCCAATGCTAAGCAGAGGTTCCAGGGGAAATACAGCTGCTGTCAAAACTGTTATAATAACTTGCCTGTGCTAAGGCTGATACTGTGATAGCTAGAGTAAAGGATGTAGGGAAAACGTCCTAGGGAAGACCAGGTTTAACACAGAAGACCAAATTCTGACTGGCTGATTGCATTAATGTTCTGTGTGGCCCATACCCTCTAATTGAGTCCACTGTCTGCCTCAATTTTGTGGATGTTTCCCTTATTAACAATTCTTTTCACATCCCACTAGGAAGCGTTACAGGAGGCTGAAGAAGACTTTGGTGCAATTTAATACCATGATTTTAATCTCCAGACCTCTGATTCAAAGGAGAAAGTACTTCCAGGTAACAACACTCTTCTCAGGACCAGGTGATCTGCAGGAGCTATTTCTGCCTGGTTGAGGCCAGGAAAAACAGGTTGAATGCATTTTGCACAGGCTATTAAAAAGAAAATTGAAAACAGGAAACCAGACCACTTGTCCTTAGGGCAGCAACTATCATCACAATAACTGTCAGCTTCACGAGGGAGAGAGGGACCCAGTACAGCTGCTGGCATTACTGGCAAAGGATGGGGTGGAGGGTTAAGGTCAGTGTTGTTGGGAGACTGCAGAGGTTCCTTTTGCCGTGCCGCACCCAGAGCAGTGTGTGTTTCTGTTACTTTTCCTGCTCCTTTCTACTTGGACAGGATCCAGCTTTTCTTTCTCCCAGGTAACCACAACAGCACAGCTCTTTTGAATCTGTTTCTGTTCTTCCAGTGTTTGCTTGCTGAGGTCTCTGTACATGCAGTAGCAACAATAAAGGTCCCAAAGTTCACCTGCTGCGAAGTTCCTCCTTTCCCCTGCCCCACAGCTCTGCCCTTTGGACTTTAGCGTGCCTACTGTCTTTCTCAGCCCAACCCTCATAACCTCCCATCTAGTCACACCATTTTGCAACATAGACAAGCAGGAGAGAGAGGGAGAGACAGAGACCCTCCTTGTCCGTCTCAGCGTAGGAGTCAGGTGAGTGGTGAGGCTGGGGAACAATGGAATGGATGGGAAAGGGCAGAGCTGCAAGGGAGTTTGGCTTTTGGTAACCCTGCCATCCCATGTAAAGGGGTACCTCTCCGTGGACAAGTTTGTCCGCCCATGTTCAGGCTGCATTACCGTGTTCTTTGATCCTGGGGGAGGCAGGTGAATATTTCTGATAGGTTCTGTGTGCTTTTGTCTTCAGATACACCTTTCCTCCCCTGCCAGCCATTTGATGTGGCAGGGATGCTGGGCAGGTGGTGAAGGCTCTTGGTATTGAATCATATTGTGCAAGGCAGGTGGTGTTTCAGCAAAGCTTAGGGCTTTGCCTGGGCAACCCCTTCTCAATACACTGTGTGGAGCCCCAAGAAGGTTCTGCAGCTGTTCTGTCATTTTATCTGCTGGAGCAGGACACCAGCTCCTGCTTATCCACAGAGTCTATCCCCAGAAGGAGTTGGAAGGGACCTCATATACATCTTTTCTCACCCCTATTTCCCTTTCATCTCTTAACAGAAGGAGTTAGTAGAAAGGAAACAAAGGAGGTGGTCCCTGGCCAGTGGTGACACAGAGAACAGTCCCAACCAAGGAATGGTAAGTTGTCAAACAGTCTGGGAGGGTCTGAGATAAAACAAGCCAGGCTCTCAGTGGTTTCCTCCTCCCCTATGCTTCCTCAGCCTGGGTTTGCTGGGGAACAGCAAAATACTGGGAGAGTGTACAGATCCCACAGGTATGCTGGAAACCTAGCAGCAAGAATGCTGTTTAGCCTGGTATAAAGAGCCTTCTAATACATAACTGTCTTGTTTTTTCAGTGTTTTCCAGTCTCCGGGCATAGTCAGGCATCATAAAGTGGTCCTGAGGCAGAGTACTGTATTAGTTCACAGCACTGGACCTGTTCTTTGCAACTATTTTTGATAATCATGTTCTGTTGTGAAGAGCAAAAATGAGGCAGTTCTGTACAGATATATTTATAGATGATGTTGTAGAGAAAGGGAGGTATTAAAGTATTCATAACAAATTAACTGCATAGTCTACAGGGTGTTTAAGATGTATCAACTACTTTAAGTAACACTGCTAACTAATGTCACTATTTGTATGTTTAGACTGGGCATACATTTGCTATGGTGTATGCAGCAAGGAAATATGAATTTACATCATCCACAGATTTGTCAGTAACAACAACAGGAATACTTAGCATTGGGTGCTCTTTTATTACCACCTGCTTCCTCAGGTGTGGATTTGGGATTGTGGAATTTCACAGTCCACTTCCCTAATATGCCATTGAAAAGCTAGATTTAAAGTAAAATCTTATTGTGAGTAAAATCAAACTGACCAAGAAAGCTGTGAGTCTATCTTTAAGCATTGCTGACAGTTTATGTGGAAAGAGATATCAGAATGGTGTGCTGGTAAGGAGAGGCTTTTCTATGCAGATCTTAAAAAAACCACAAAAAACCAAAAAAGCCCAAAGCTCAGGCTTTCTGCCTTTGGCTTGGTTTCACAGTGTCTTAATCTGAGCAGTCCTGACTGAAACACCCTGAACTACATTATATGCAGACGTTGATGCTGATACACTGTGTTGCATTGGCCCATTTACTTCCTACCTTGCACAAATGCGTGCATCATGCGAGGTACAAACCAGTGAGAAATCAAGGTTCTCTGGCCAGATTGTCATCTGAATTATTTAGGTACACATCTGAGCTTCCTTAGGAACCCCCAGAAGATTGGCCTGCATCAAAGATTAAAATTGGGTCTCTCTTTATTTATGCTATAGCACTCTTGGACACGGAAAGATCATAATAAAAAAGGCAGAAAAAGGAGCAGAAGGAAACAGCCTTTACCCTTCAACCACAATCTCTTCTGTACGATATGCCAAACTTGTTAGTAATGAGAGATGAGTCAAAGAAAGTTGATTTTCCTGTTGCTTCCCCCTGTGGCAGTTGATTTTTTATTTTTTTTTTTTAATTACTCACCTTTCTCTCACCTCTTGTTTGCTGACCCATGTTATGTACCTGTGTTAATATGATACTTAACTATTTGTAATATTTCTGAATGTTGCATAGGCAGAAATTACTGGTTTTGCTCAGATGTTCAATCCTTGTTCTGGCCAGCTTTTAAAAGGCAGCTTTACCTAATCTCAACAGCACACCTCAGGTTTTATTTGTTGTTTCACTTCTGGTACCCCAGTGACTGACTTGCTCGCTCTCTCCACAGGATGTGGGACTACTGGAGATCCCTGCAGAGCTTGCTGCCCTCCTGCAGTTAGCTGAAGGTGGGAAATCCTCCCTCCTTCCCTTCTTTTCCTGCGCTGTTTTACTTTATTGGGTTTTTTTCTTGTTTTCTAGTAGTTTAATTACATGCATGTTCTGCCTACTCTCTGTCACCTGGGTTGTATTTGATTTATTACTATTGCAGTGTAAACATGATAAAGGCAAATGGTGTCACGTATATTGTTTCCCAACATGACAGGGTGGAAAGCTGACTCAGGCCACTGAGCAGGGCACCAGATTTAAAACTCAGTGTCTTTGTTACCTTTTCAGCTCTTCTTTTGAACTGTGCTGTTAGAACTGATGACAGTGATGGTGCAAAATGTTTTGGTCAAAGCTGTGTGACAGCAAACTGTTTAATGAACCCAGGTGTCTTGCAGAGCTGGATTTCTGAGGAGTAAGAACTTAAACCCACTGTTTTCAGCTCAAAAATCTTTAAAGAAATTGAAGGAGTCAAAACTACAATTTTGGCACTTCCAGAGAAATATTTTTGTTTTTTTCATTAGAAATTACTTCAATTACTTCTTCAAAAGTAATTACTTATTTTAAAATAGAAGTGGGTAGAAACAATGTAACAACTTGAGGATGAAACAATGTAACAATTAAAGGAAACGTTTTGTTTGGGATGGAAAGTTGGTTGGTTTTTTGTGTGTTTTCAAATCACCAAAATACCACGGACTGAAATAACTTCCCAAGTTATTGACCTGATCTTGAGCATTAAGTTATTTGCAGTTTTGCTTCCTCTGTAACTTTTTGTACAATGTTTATAGTTAAGTTGCAAATGGCAGGATTTGCCTCTTTATTTTGGTATAGCATCTAAGAAAACAACAGCTGCATCTTTGGCCTTCTGTACAGTTCAGTAAAAGATACAATAGAGTCTTGTGAATTGGAGCAGACTGTGCTGGATTCCTAAATACTTCATACTTAGGCATATCCTTCATACTTAGGCATATCCTTCTAGGGACTATCGGCTGGTCTAGTGAGCAATGTTACTTGGAGCTCAGGGGACAAACCATGCTGAAACTGCTGGAAATGAAAGCTGATGGGATGTAAACAGGGAGGAAGAGGAGTGCATCAGGGGACGCATTGGTTTGGAGAGAGAGGAAGCACAGAAGCTGTACTGCATGGAGAAATCTTTTCATTTAGGAAGGTGTTTGCTCTTCTGTTTTCCATGATAAATCCCTCATCCTCACAAAGACCTCTCATTTACTGAATGGTTGTCAGCGCTATCTCCACATAGGCTCAGTGTTTCCTGCCTGCTAAACTCTGCGTAACAGAATTGAAAACTCCAGGTGTTGACTGTCATCTGGGTGTTACACAGGGGTATGAGTCTGAAAGATCAGAGCTGTAAAAGCTCTCTCCTGAAGTTAGCCCTTGTGATCTCAAGGAAATGAGGATGTGCCTGCTTGGGGATCTGAGGCAGCAGGGGTGGTCTGGTGTTAGCCATGGGGGTTGGATGTGTTCTGGCTGCCTTTCCAACTACTACAACAAAGACCTCTTTCTCTTGCAGGTCAACACCGAGCACAGACCAACCACATAACAGAGGCATTGCCTCCAGAATTCAAGGTCAAAGGTGACCTTTCCCTCCCGTCCACCATCAATAGCTATCCTTTCTCCTCCTTCATTACATCACACTTCCAGGTGGGAACTCTTTTTATATCTCTTCATTGCTTCCCCACTGGGAAGACACAAAAGTTCTAGTAACACCAGGAACAAACTCTGCATTTTTGTCCTTTTGTTTCTTTGTAGAAGACAGATTTCCCTGCCCCTGGTCAGCCTCTGCAGCACCCCTTAACCCGTCTGGATGCTAAATACCAGGAGAGCGCGCTTGAGATCAACAAACTGGTAAGAGATGTCTTTCTTGACCAGGGCCTTGTTGACAAACAGATGGGCGTAAGACAATGTTTTAATGCTGTTATACAACAAGATACTGGTGGTGGGTACTGTTCTTACAATATTTGGAGGCTCAGGAGAGCAGAATAAATTTAGCCTTCTAGGGGAACTGGACCAGAGATCACATGCAGCCCCCTAGGGTTGCTGAGATCTTGGTGAGGCACAGACAAGGCATAGACCAATGGGATCAAAGTGAATTGCCTGGTGATGTAGCCTCAGAATTTGGCAGGACACTTAGGATTTAGATTGCTAACTCTTAGTTTGCCAATGTTCCAGATTCAGTAACAATAACAGTATAAGGGACATCTGTCTTCTCAAGCACTGATTCTTATCTGTCAGTCACAAAAAAGTTTAATTTAACCCAAATCTGTTCAATGATGTGGTTTATAGGAAATATATTGATTGTATCTCAGGCATACAATTGTGTCAGTACAGAACAGGGAACAGTGAACTGTTGTACAAAGGCTGGAGAAAGGCAGGGACTTTGTCATCAAGAAAACAACACCTGGAACCACACCCTAATTCTGTAGTGTTTACATGAGGAGGATGGTGTTGTTTCATTTCTGTGAATGTGAGGCATAGATTTCTTCTTAAAAATGCTAATGTTGACTCTGTGGAAATAGAATGAAACTTCAGATAATTTCTAAGTAAATCTGGTAATCCTTTTGAGAATTACATGTAATTAAAATGAACCCATTAGGAAAGGTAATACCTAAAACCAGTCCCTTGTTTTGTCGTAATGATACCAATTATAGAAAAGCATAAGCATCAGTAAAATCCTGTGAATAGGATTGTGTTTGAGCAGACTACTGTTATGTTTCCTAAAGATCAAAGATAATTTTTCTCCATTACTAATTAAAAAAAACACTATTTCTGTGGCAAAGTCTGTAATACATAGGGATTTACTACAAAAAAATTAATGAGAACTAAACAATCACCATCTCCTGTTTTTCTCAGTGAATCTCTATTGTGGTTACTACCATTGAAGATTTTAAGAAGTGTTGTTCTCTGAGGAAAAAAATAGGCCATCATTCATAAGGATGAGTCTCAGAAGGAGATAAGGATGATTTCAGAAGGAGAGATGGGGCTTTGAGCAACCTACTGTAGTGGGAAGTGTCCCTCCCCATGGCAAGGGGTTTGGAACTTGATGATCTTTAAGGTCCTTTCCAACTCTAACCATTCTATGATTCTATGAGAGAGGTGGTGGAATCTCCTTCTCTGGATACATTCAAAACCCAACTGGACACGTTCCTGTGCAACCTGCTCTAAGTGGACCTGCTTTGGCAGGGGGGTTGGACTAGATGATCTCCAGAGGTCCCTTCCAACCCCATGTGATTCTGTGATTCATAAACATTCTTTCCAAAGCTGTCCATGGCACGTTTTAGAAAAATTTTAATCTAATGACATATTGAAGTGTAGAGGCTGAAAGAAATTATTCTATACCTAAGGGTGAGAAATACAAATTACAAAAGCATCTAAGATGTTGATATGCATAACCAAGAAGCTGAATCATTGCTTAAGTGAGTCAGTTGAGATACCACATTTCATACTACTTGGTATAATATTAACTACACCAAAGTCTTTTCAACATTCAGCTGTTAGACGGTGTTTGCTCATGTTTGGCTCTGAGCTTTTCTCAGAGATCAGCTAAGCATCGATTTCTTTTACATAGTTTTACTGCTAGGCAGCCTATGGGCTCCGACACAGTAACAAACAGCCTACAGTAACTTGCTTGTGTGTCTGAGCTCTGCCCGAAGAAGGGGAAGCCTTTTGCCAAAGAAATTCTGAGTCAGAGGCATAATTAAGAAGAGACTGAAGTCATCCTGACTTTTAGTCAGGGTGCAATCTCTATGAACACAGCCTCCTGATATCCCCAGAATTTAAGTGGTGCACAAAATCTGAGAACTGATCCAGATTTGAGTGTTGGCTACTCTTGTTAGGCTGACAAACACCCTGGTGTCTACAACCAGGTTGTCACCTTACAACACAGTTTGGGACAGAGTGTTACAGCTAGAGCTCTCTCTTTTTTTCCCCTGGATGCTTCTAGATTTTGCGGTTCATTGGTGACAAGAGTCTCCATGGCTGGCAGGAGATACTTCTGGGGAACTACATTGCTGGGAGAGGTTTGAATAATGTGGCTCTGCGCAACGAAATCTTCAGTCAGGTGGTTACCCAGGCATGGAAAAACCCTGACATGGAGCACAGCCAGCGAGCTTGGGTCCTGATGGCGACTTTGCTGAGCTGCTTTGCCCCGTCACCAGCCCTGGAGAAGCCCTTGCTGAAGTAAGGAGGAGAAAAGACCTAGCTACACTTTCATTAAGGTTAATAGAGATGATCAGCGTGCTAAATGCAGTTGCCTTTTCCTAGATTTGTGTCAGATTATGGCATGGAGGGCTACAATGCTGTTTGCCAGCGCAAGATCTTGACAGCAGCACAGCACACAGAGATAGACTCTACATTCTCTCGGGCCTACCCTCCCACTCAGCTGGAGTGGATTGCAAACCAGAGGAGAGGGAAGATGGTGCTGGATGTTCATACCTTTAATGGTAACTTGTGCTTCTCCCCTTCTGCTATCTTCTAGTCCCTAAAGACATTTCCAGTGCAGAAATTGGCATTCAGAAAACAATTCCCTCAGCTTAGTAAAAGGGATCAGAACACTTCTGGCTGGTACAACCATGGGGAATACAAGTATCTGAACCTAGACCCAAAAATCCCAAAGTCTCAGCCTGATGAGACTGGCTACTGGGTCTGAGGGATAAGGTTCTTCTGGGTTTGGGCCCATCTCAACAGAAGGCTGTTCTGGTTGTGCATCTCTCTGGGTCTAGTTTTCCTGTTATCCATTTCTGCACAGCCCATGCAGCAGCAACTGCTGTCATAGTTACAGGACTTTCTGCCTTTCTCCTTTCTCAAATAATGTCTTATGCTGCCTCTTGAGTGATCAGAAGGTCTCTGAATTGAATGCAGATTATCCCTGTTCTGCCTCCTCGGTGGGTGAAGTGGTGGCCTAAGTGAACTGCGGGGGTTTTCAGCTGTCTGGTTGGAAATACCAACCTGTGCCATCAAGCAGTTATTTGGGATGTGAATGTGTTCATGTGGAGCCCTCCACATGCTTTCAGTCCTCCTGTGGCTGCTCAGATATGTGTAAGACTCTCAGATATGTGTAAGGCTGTGCTCTGCCTATGTCCTATGGAGCTTAGGTGTTGCTTTGGGTCCTGCCAGGGGGCCTGTGTGTACTGACTTTCTTTTCTGTGCTAGAGGAGAAGTTCTCAGCTGAGGTGGAGTCCTGGATGACTGGGGAGCAGTATGCAGGCTGGCTCCTGAGTGCAAGGTACTGCCAGGGGATGGGATAACATCTAGGGGTGTAAAAGTGGCTATCTCTAGTTCTAACGTTCAGACTGATTGGCACTGCAGGCTAGAATTTATATGATCACATGTGGATTAGCCAGTCTTTACCCACTCCTGTGCTTGAGCCTCTCCATCTGTGTCCATAAACTCTGCGCTTCATTAGGAATAGAGGAATAACTTGTGTGATCTGGGAAAGGAGCTTCAGAGACAAGATGAAAAAAAAAAAAAAGGACAAATCTTGAGGGATTCTAGTTTTTTCCTGACTGACCCTGGGCACTTAATAGTTGGTTCATGCCCTAGACCTTAAGGACTTAAGCCAGGATAGACAAGGCAAGAAGAAACTGAATGCAAGGTTTTCCTTTCTCTCTCTTTCCCCTACCTACCTGGACACCTTTTCTCTCCTTCCTTTCTCTGTCACCAGGGGCTGTGATAAGTGTCGAGGGTGGTCTATCTCCATGTTTACTGGCAACACATGGCAGGACTTGCTGGGCTGTGACTTTGTGATGGACCTCATTGGAGAGATGGACGAGCTCAGTAACCTCAGCAGCCCCTCTCAGTCCTCAGCTGAGTATCCCATCACTCCTGAAATGGACAGTAGCTTCTCCCAGAACTCTGACCTGGATTCGTAAGTCACCTAATCCTCCTGCTCCACCACTTGTGGCCCTGTCATCCAGTTGTCTTTCTCTCAGCACTCTGTCCTGTCCTCATCTCATTTTCCTCTTCAACAGGATCCCTCCTGCTCCAGGCATCCAGGCCCCTTCCTTCCCACCACCGAGCCTGCCTCCAGAATTCAACAATCTCCATCCAGGTAAGTTCTTGTCCAGGACTGTGGATGGCACTGGGAAGGGCCAGATGGGTCCCTCTTGGAGCAGAGGGGAAGACAAATGATTCTTCTTGATGTAGAGCAAGGAAAGGGCTGCACTCCAGAACATGAATGTCTAATAGGGACTGGAGACAGGGGAACGTTCCTTACCTGCCTTGTCACCAGACTTCTCTCTGCTCTTAGATCCAAGATTCAGAGATGACCAGAGGATGCCTGTAGGCTTGGATCACTATGTGGATGATCTGTTTGACACTGTGCTACATCAAGGCTCCAGAGTACCAGTAAGTCCCACTTACTTTCTCTCTGCAGCACTCCTGTCCCTGTGACTCTCTCAAGCATGCCTCTGCCTGTTCACTCTGCTTCTGCTCAACTCAGATATGCCTTTGAATGGCCCTTCCTCTTGAAGTCTGTCTCTCTGAGCTCATATAACTCTGTTTTTTCTTGATGCAGGATATGGAGAACAGGGAGAGTCTGACTGGACGCATGAAAGGAGGTGGGAAGATTGGACCCACACAGAGAGGAACCTTTCCTTCTACAGGTCTGTAAGGGGATGGGGACAGCTGGGTGCACCTGCGGGGCTACATGACCTTGAGAGAGCATGAGTCAGGGAGTCCCTTAAAAGCTAATTATTGCATAGGCTCAACTGATTCATGAAGAGTATTGGTCTTTAGTGTAGGTCATCAGAGGCTGCACTCCTCACTCCCATGTGTTGGGAGACAGATGCTTTGGGGAAGGTGCTAAGTAAGGGTACCACCTTTGTTTTGCTTTTAATTTCTCTCTTGAGTTGATCTTGGGGTCAAGGCAACAGATAGCTTGCTTCTGACCCAGGTCACCTCTTCCCTAGGCCAGTACTCGTAAGTCTTGTGTTCACCTTCTAGTTACCTATGCTTTCACAAAATAGTTACTGCCTTTCTCAGGGGAGGGCTTTAATATTTCTTATTGCTTCCTTACAGACTTTCCCATCATCTCTAGCTATTCCTTGGGTTAGTAAGTCTGAATCCTGTAAAGGTTCTGGTTTGTGTGTTTGGTTTCTTTACTTTTCCTTGTTTCTCTGGAGCTAAGACTCTGGTATTTTGAATAGAATGGAGTCGAACACCAATGTATTAATGGCACTGAGAAATCTGCATGTGTAGCAAGCTGTTTCAGAAAGGTGTGGAATATCCTGTTCAGATCATTCCTGAGTCTGGGACTATTTTTGGCAATAGCCTCTACAACGGTAGAAGCTCTGGGGCATGACAACTTGGGGCATGGCTACTTACATCAGAGAGGGATGTGAGGATCTCTCCATAGCATCCCTGGGCCATTCTCACTGGCAAGGACATCATGACTCAATAGACCTGTGCTACGTGCTGACTTACTTCTAGCTGAGACTGATCTCCATGCCCCTTGTTCTGCTGGCTTTGCCCTCAGTGGGATTCTGTTTTGTGGCCTCATGTGGGACCTGGCTGCTGGGAGAAGAGGAATTCCTATGTCCCCACGGTTCCTTCACATGATACACAATGCCTGGGCATGGTTCATTCACCCTTGCTACCTGCTGCAAAGAGACCAATATGGATCTGGCCGTCCCAGAGATCTTTGCCCACCCCTCAAGAGAAACCCTTCTCTGTAATCATACATAGCCAGGAGTTATCGATATGCTTAGTCATGAAGGAGGGTGGTCTCCTACACTGCAGAAGCAGGGTCTGGATCCTGCTATTGTAAATACTGGCAGGCCACATGTTTCTCATAGGTTTCCTTTTTCCACCTGAGTTTTGCTGTGTCCTGCTGTGTGTGAAGAGATAAACCGTTCACATGTCCTTGTTGTTGGCACATGTGGAGAGTACCCAGCCTATGTGATGTGTTCTGTGGGGCTTTCTGAGCTGTGATTCCCCAAAAACACTTTGTGTATGGCCTTTTGCCTCTAGGCTTCTCTGGAATGACTCAAACACCAGTTTACCAGCCCATGCCTTCCATGATGGGGATGCCAGCAGCCATGCCTATGATGCCAGCGGCTGGTGGGATTGCACCTATGCCAGGTAGTAACAGTATTTCAGTAACTCTGCAGGGGTGGAAGGGTGGCTGTCCTAAGGAAGCCTGGGTATTGGAATGTTGGGTGAAGTGCACAGTGAAAACTCAGCTCTGGGCTGATGCTCATTACTGTGGGGAACTATTGCCTGTGGGTGTTTGCAGATGTGTGTGTCTTCCACAGCCATGGTTATGCCCCAGCCAGTGGTTCCAGCTGTAGATCCCAGTCAGTTAGCAGCACAACAGCAAGCCTTTATCAACCAGCAAGCCATGCTCATGGTGAGTGGAAGGGTCTGGCTGGGAGGGGTCCAGGAACTGGGGAAGAAAAATGCACTGATGTATACTGTGAAGAGGTTAGCCATGCTCCCCTTCTGCCTTAGGCCTGCTCTGTAACACTCTGTGCTGGCGGTTAGCTGTATAAAGTTGGGATTATTTAAGACTGCAATACTGGGAACTCCCTTTTTGCCCCTTTGTGTACATGGGGACACTGAGACACCATAGGTGAGTGAGTAGCAGGGACAGGAGCGGGCCCTGAGAAGCCTCAGCTGTAATTCCATGTGTTGTTTAGCTGGGATTTGTTACAGATGCAGATCTGAGTATTCTGCTTTCTGTGTAAAGCCTTGTGAGTATATAGAGGTCCCAGGCTATCTCACTGGTAGCTGAGTCTCTGGGCTGTTGTTAGGAGCTCTGCATACTTGGCAAGGTGAGAGCAGACTCCCTGTACATGCCTTTTCCATTAGACTGAGAAATTTGCAGTGGACTATGTAGATGTCCTCTGATTACTAGTGAAAGAAAGGGACAGCCCACCTGACAGCTGGTGCGTTTGTGTAGCCTAGAGCTCAAGGACATTATAATTCCTTCCTCCAGGCCCAGCAGGTGACCCTTCAAGCCCTGAGCATTTCCCAACAACAGCAGCAGCAACAGCAGTGGCGGCAACAGCCTCTTGAGAACTCAAGGCCAAGAATCTCAAGTCCACCACGAGCCCGAGCCCCAGCTCCAGCCCCAGCCCCAAAACCCAAAAAGCTTCCCAGCAGCCAGAATGCTGCACCATCACCAAATGCTCCAGAAGAGGCTCGAGAACCACCAGCTAAGGCAGAAGAACCGGTATGAGAAACAGCGGTGGTGAATTCGGTTTGAATTTCATGTTGCATTTGCTATGCTTCCCTTCCAGTGCGGCAGTGGTTTGGCAGAGTGAGGAGAGCAGAGAGCTATGCTTACCTATGATACTGAAGTGTTTCAAACTCTGCTTGCTAAATTTTTAAGACACAGGATCAAGCCTTGGTGGCATTAGCTCTGTGGAGGTTTGGCTGCAGTGTTGGCCAATTAATTTCCATCTGGTCTGAATTTTACCATAGGAAAATTAATCTGAATTCTTTATCTTCTAGCAAACTGTCTTGGGCCTCTAACATACTCCTCCTTCTCTGGACTTGCTTGATGATTCTTTGGGTCAGAGACTGATCTCTTGAGACACTCCCAGATGGGGAGAAGTTCTAGATCAGAGCTTGGCGAGGGAAGATCACCTCTGAACTTAAGGACACTATGGTGTCTGCTGGCTAGTGCTAACTAACCATATTGTGAACACCTTGCAGGTTTATGACTACACAGAAGACCAGTTCTCTGACAGTGAAGATGATGACTATGCTCGGGAAACTTTCCAGCAGAAGAGAGCATATTTTCAGAAGATGGGTAAGCATTTAGCACTTTGGGAATTCCACTCATCATAACACCTTGTTTTGCAGCCTCCCTGGCATAACAAGGTGTTCTTGTCTCCCTGACTGGAATTCAGCTAATCCTTGCAGAAGCTGCTAGTGCTATGTGTAGCGGGAGTTTTGGGTGCCTGCTCAGCTGGCTACAATTCAGATTGTGAGGTGTTGTGTTGCCTTTTTTCTAGAAATCTTTGGGCTTGTGACTGCCACACCCTCCTTTGGCACTAGAAAGCACAGGCTTCTGGTGACTGATGGAAGGGTGGGAACCGTGCCATTAGTGCTAGGTTTTGGTTGGGGGTTTAACTAGCTCAGGTCCTCTTTTCTATGCAGGACAGCAACGCATTCAAGTGAAGAAAGTCAGGCTTCCATCCAAAACCTGGACCCCTCCAGCAAATCCCCAGCCACAGCAGGAGGAGAAGAAAGAAGAGGAGAGGGAGAAGGAGGAAGAAGAGAAGCCCAGCCCTAAAACAGAGGCAGGTAAGATGATGTGCGATGGAGAGCCAGGCAGGCTGACAAGCAGGAACTTTCCAGGAATATCATGCCAGGATATAGCCAGAGGAGGAAAGGATCTGGCTGTTCTGGGAATTTGTGTCTTGACAGCAGGGGGGAAAGAGAAAGGCCTGAGCTTTGGGAAGTGGAATCCCAAAGCAAAGCAGTGGAAAACCATGGCCAGTCAGCCTAGTGGTGAAAGAGAGGGAGCTTCAAATGAGATAAAGGGATTTCTTCTGCGTTGTTGCTGGTGTGTTGGTTAAAACTATCATCCCCAATAGCTCCTGCTCCCCCTTTGCCACCTCCTGAGCCAAAGCCAAAAAAGCAGACACCCAAAGTGAAGAAGGAACCAACTATAGTGAAGCCTTCGGGCCCTGAGTCGCGGCCTGCACCCAGCCGGGAGATCCGCAACATCATCAAAATGTACCAGAGCAGGCCAGCACCTGAGCCGCAGCCTATTGAGCCTGTCAGGTGAGAGAGTGGGATCCACCCAGGTGGGAAGGAAGGAGATGAGTGGGACTATATCCCAGCACAGCCACATGGCTTCACTGTGCTCACAACCCCTTTGCAGCCCCTGTAACTGTGTTCCCCGTTTTCTTGCAGGAGAGTGTCCAGGCCATTTATTAAAAAGAACGACCCCAAAAATGAGGCACTGGCCAAGCTGGGAATGATGAACCTCGCATCTCCCAAATCAGTGAGTTCTTTGCTCTCTGGTCACCTAAGAACTCAACAGAGAGGGCCTGTATATCCAGTCTCCAACAGGTTGAGTCCTACCTGGTATTGCCATACCAGCAGCCAGGGGATTTCTTCTTGGGTTACTAGATAGCTGTGAGCTTGAGCTTATACCGTGGTGCTGCCCATCCTAGATTGGATGGACAGCACCATTGGACTTCACTTCAGCCTGTGAAGTCACTTGAGGTGCTGGAGAAAAGGGTCTGGAGCAGCAAGTCCTGTTGTGGTATGTTTAAGGCTGATCTGTAAGCAAGCAATTCATATTCTCCCCATTTGGCACTAACGCCTTGGCCCATTAATACATTTTTTTTCCCTTTCCAACTGGAAGCTTCAATCTCAAATAGTTGGTTCTCTGCACCTGGGTTTGCTTGATCTTCATCTGTTTGTAGATCATGTGCTGGTTTAAAGGTATTGCTGTTCACACAGATCTTGCTTCTAGGGTTGAACTGCCGCCCCGGGGATGATTTATAACAGCAGTGTCAAGACAGAGCGCAGTAATGTAGAGAATGACTGGGTCAAATTGTTTTGCTTGCAGCCAAGTGCCCTGCCACAGGAGAAGAAAACACCTCCACCTCCACCTCCAAAGCCCAAGACAGACTCAGCTTCCAGCTCTATCAAGGAGAAGCAGTTGCCTCTCTTGTCCATCTTCAGCCGGGAGAGTACCCCACCGGCTTCCCAAGTCCCTCCTGCTCCCCCTCTTCCCTCACCATTGGCTTCGCCCCTCCTGCCTGACAGCCCAGGTGGGCAGGAATCCACAGAGAAGGGTGAGTACTGGCTTCGCCCAAGTGGGATTTGGTAGTGGGCAGGGAGGCGATGGGGTCAGAATCAGCACAGTGACCCAGGACCATCATAGCACGTGTTCTGTCATCGGCCAGCTGGCCAAAGAGTGAGTGGGCTGTGTGAAATTGGAGACTGTCACCGTAGTTCCAGTCTGGCCCAGCACTCAGCTTGGCACTTCCCAGCTCTAACTCTTTCCTTTCTTCCCAGTGCGGTGCAGGATGTCAGGCAGAAATGATGAAGGAGAGGCTGGGTTTCTCTGAAAAATGCAGTTAAAAACAGAAAGGACCTTTGGGTTATGGCTTTATCAAGGTCCAGTCAACAATACATTTTATCATGTACCTGAAGCATAATTACTTTATCGAAGCTGCAATTCAACAGATGGACTTTAGACCAAGGAGGAATGGGAAGCCAGGTATCTTACCTTCTACAGCCTCTGGAGGGACCTTAGAGACAGGCTGAGGAATGAGGGAGTGTTTCTCAGAGGGAGAATGAGAGCCTGGGAGACCCTGGGCAGTGGCCACATAAGTAATGTCTGGAAAATGGCATAGCTAATGATTCTCAGCAGGAGTTTGGAAATGTTATTCAGTCCTAGATTTTGCCTCTGAATTGCGGTGAGAGCCTGGAGCCATAATTCATTTTATACTATGCTGCCATTTTGGATACATGTACCAATGTACTTCAAGCCGTTTAAAACTCTCATCAGCATCATGTTTTATAATGTGCAAGGAACAGTCAGTCAAGAACATTACTGCAGGACTTTGTCTTGCATCAGCTTCCCTGATATAAAAGAACGTCCCTGTTTCATTCTCCCTCCCTTTTAAAAAAAATGAATCTTTAGAAAGTCCTGTGAAAGTAAATCAAAGTATCTGGATTAATCTGAAAAAACCCTATGTGCTTTTGAATAGAAATATAGAAACAGCTGAACTGTGGGATCTTCTAGATTTCTTGATTGTCTATGAACTCTGAAGTTTTGAAAGCTGGGAGTGCTTAAATAAAGATATTCCTACCTTGTGAAGTGATGCCTTTGAATGGTTGTCTTCAGGCTGAGCCCGTCTTTAATGTATTTTCTGGCAGAGAGAAAATCCAGTACAAGTACCAGGTGCCTTGTACCAGAACCTTGCAGTCTGCAAACTCAGGGGAGAAATTTTAAGTCCCTTTGAAACTTTCAGCAGCCTTTTTATAATGACATAAAGTGAAACTGTGTCTTTAAGCTTAAGCACAGGGGTAGTATTTTGCCTGGAGTGCTGTGTGCTCTGTATCTCTGGGGTGTTTCTGTTATGAGCACTGAACTTTGTGGCTAATACAGCAAGTATAAATGCTATCAGAAACGCTGTTACTCACATGCTGTTTTGTGTATGCACTCATATTAGCTGATCACTGACCTTCAAGAGGGTTCTTGACAGTAATCTCCAGTCAGGCACTCTCCCCTTTACCTTGGCAGGTCTGTGGCAGGTGGGAAGGTGACCCTGTAGTCAGCAAAGCCCATCTTCACTGCTCTTTCTCCTCACACAGGCTCTACTGTAACAGTAGCAGAAGATGATGGTATCAAGACCCAGCTATACAAGCTCACTGACGGTGTCAGCTTTTCCTATGACAACCCTGCCTGGAAAATCTTTCTGCGCAAAGAGGTGCAGTTTTTCTAACTGAGGGCTGTCTATGGGGGAAGGGTACTGGTCCTATAAGGGGAGGGGACTGGTCCCATACTTGGTTAAAATAGTTTTTTTTGTTATAGGCCCATAGCGTGATATAAGAGCACAAAGACAGTTCTGGGAGGAGGTCACATAACACAGGAGTCAAGAGGCAGAGGATCATCTCATAGGGGATATGAGTCCTACTCTGCCTTACTGACTCCAGTGTCTCAGTTTCCCAACCTGTCATAGAATCATAGAATTGTCCAGGCTGGAAGGGACCTCCAAAGGTCATCTAGTCCGACCTCCCTGCAGTCAGCAGGAACACCCCCAACCAGACCAGGTTGCCCAGGGCCTCGTTGAGCCTCACCTTGAATATTTCCAGGGATGGGGCCTCAACCACCTCCCTGGGCAACCTGTTCCAGTGTTCCACCACCCTCACAGTAAATAACCTTCTCCTGGACACCTCCCACCAGACCAGGTTGCTCAAAGGCCTTGAACACCTCCAGGGATGGGGAAGCAGCCACAGCTCCTCTCGGCAACCTGGGCCAGGGTCTCACCACCCTCACAGGAAAGAATTTCTTCCTGATATTTAGATATTGTGTCCTTTTTCAGTTCAGAACCATTACCTCTCATCCTGTCACTACACTCCCTGACCAGGAGTCCCTCCCCATCTTTCCCGTAGGCCCTTTAGGGACTGGAAGGGGCCATAATATCTCCCCAGAGCCGTCTCTTCTCCAGGCTGAACAACCCCAACTCTCTCAGCCTGTCCTCATAGGAGAGGTGCTCCAGCCCTTTGATCATCTTCATGGCCTCCTCTGGACTTGCTCCAACAAGTCCATGTCCTTCTTATGCTGGGGCTCCCAGAGCTGGACAAATGGTAAAAATGTGTTTAAAATCAAGTGTTGGAGAGTGCACTGAACACGCCAGGGTTCATCCCATGGACTCACCACTTTACTCCTGGTCCTTCTGTTTACATTCTCAGTGTCTCTTCTCCGCCTGTCCTTGTAGGTGGACTCACTCTTGTCTGGTAGTAGGGCACATGGATTAAAAAACATCCCCAGGGAGCTATTTCTGCAACATCTGTAAACATCTATAATATTACTATTGTTTTTATCATCCTCTTGCAGGTGTTTTACCCAAAAGAAAATTTCAGTCACCCTTATTGTCTGAACTTGCTGTGTGAGCAGGTATGTATTGGTGTCTCTCTGTTTAGGGACAAACCACTCTGTAATTACGTTGCATAAGTTACCGTCACTTCTGCATCCCTAGCGGTGTTAGTCTCTTCTCCAGGTCCTTCCAGTCAAGCCCCTGCTCACTCCTCCCTGAAACTTGGTTTGTTTAACAGCCTCAGATGCTCCAACACACTCAGATGTGGCCTTTTCAGTGGAAGCCTCTCTGTTTCCTTCCTCTACAGATCATGCGTGACACCTTCTCTGATTCCTGCCTTCGGATCTCCAGGGAGGAGAAGCGCAAGATGAAAGACCTGCTGAGTAATTAACAGCCCTTCCTCCCTGTTCCCATCCCAGCTTTTGGTTTGAAATGAGAAACGGGCCTCCAAGCACTTTCAGGCAGGACTTAGGGCAGAGGAGAAATGTCCATCACTGCAGCAAGAAAGCACATTTGTGTGTGCTGTGTAGTGCAGCATAGGAATGTTGGTTTATTCCAAATGGCCAGAAATTTCTGTGAGCTAGAAAAAAATAGTTATGATATATTTATTGTGGGGAGAGGAAACTGAGGCTCAAGGAGGCTCTCAATTGTCTGAGAGGGGAAGAGAAACTAGTAGTAGACTGATGTGCACAGGTAACGTGATATCACTTCACCTCCACATGTCATTTGCTGCACTATAATTGCTGAGGAGGACTGGTGGGATTGAGTCCCTGGGCAGAGGAAGACTTGGCCATCTTTGTCTTCCTGACAGTGTCTGTTTTCTACCCCTACTAGTGGAGCTCCGGGTTGGCAATGATGTCCAGTCCATTCAGGAGGATGGGATAAAGAAGAGGATTGTACTGGCTGCTCGGGATAACTGGGCTAACTATTTCTCCCGCCTCTTCCCAGCTCAAGTGAGTCTTAATCTTTTCTCTACACCCTGGGCTGGCTTTAGCTGTGTGTCTCTAGTTCACCTGGGATCTCTTTCTGTCTCCTTGCCTGGCCACACATCACTCATTTTTCTGCACCTTCTGTACCTTGCTGGTTTTGACACTTCTGTCAGCCCAGGGCCTCCTTCATGGTCCGTATGGTAGCATCTTTTTCTCCTGCTTTATCCTGTCCAGGTGGGATGGAGCCTTTGACGCTCTTTGTTACACTCCCCTTACAGGGTGAAAATGGAAGCGATGTCCAGATCCTGGGTGTTTCTCACCGGGGCGTGCGGCTGCTCAAGGTGGTAAAAGCAGCTGGCTATAATCCTGAGCACCTGAAGATTCTTCGCAGCTACAGGTGAGCAAAAGGGCCCTGGTTGCTGCAGGGTGATAATTTGTCATGTGCAGAATGCTTTCAGAGTGTAGGAGTCAGACTGCTGTAATTGTAGTAATTGTAATACAGTGCTGGTGATGGGCCACCCTTTGGAGTGTTCTGAGGCCTTTCTCCATTCACAGCCCTTGGAATGAGCTCCCATTCCCACGATCTGCATGCCTAGCTCTGACAGAAGAAGCCTGAGCATGCTGGCTGTGTTCTCAGCTTTGCAGATGTGATCTCAGTGGAACTGAAGGGCAGCAACGCCTTGGAGTTCTCTCTGAAGACAGAGCAGCTCTTCCTGCACTCTCCAAAGGCTCTGAGCATCAAGGCCATGGTGGAACTCTTCATCCAGGAGCTGAGGCAGGTGAGGGAGTGACTGTAGAGCAGTAGGGAATGAAGATGGTTTCCCACACAGACCTGAAAGGGTCCATGGGATGACATGGTCTGAATCCCTCACATCCTGGGGATGAGATTTGACCTCTCCATTGCTTTTTCTCCAGGATACCAACTATGTCATTGCTCTGCGCAGCTACATCGCAGATGACAAGAGCCTTCTTAGCTTCGAGAAGGGTGACCTCATCAAGTTACTGCCCATGCAAGGCGTGGAGCCAGGTGAGGGAGTTTGTTGAGATTGTCAGAAAAGGTGCAGACTGGCTTCAAGGGCCTGCTGGACCCATGGTGTCCAGAAGCTCTACATGCTGCTGTTGAGTAAATCAGAGGAAAGCAGACTGTTAAGGGCTGGCATAGTCAGCCTTCAGCTCTGCTCTTCTCTGACTGCAACCCACCTTGTTCCAGCAGCCATTATGGGGTTATATGGGGTGTTATCTCGGGATGCAGGAAAGCCTGGTCAGTCTGGTGCTCTCCTTTGCCAGTAGGATGCCTCGCTGCTCATTTCTCTTGGTAGCTGCCATGGTTCCTGACTTTTCCTCTCCTGTTTCTGCAGGCTGGCAGTTTGGCTCCACTGGTGGCCGCTGTGGTATCTTTCCCACCAGCCTGGTGCAACTGGCTGCGGCCCCAGATTACCTCAGCACCAGCATGGACAAACACGGAGGGCTGTGGATGAACACGAAAAGTTCTCCGGATAACAGGAACACCAGCAAGGAGGTGAGTTGTCCTTGGGGAACTGCTAGGTGATGTGGCCGGGTTCTGTGGGAGCTGCCAGGGTGGGTCTCTGGCCCTGGGTAGTGTCTGACCTCCAAGGCTAGAGGGAAGAAGATGACTGCATAATCCTTAGAGATGAAGACACTTAAATACTATCGTAGTGGGAGGCTCCACAGACAGATGGGGCCTTCCCAGTCTGGCAGGTGAGAATACACACCCTAGTTCTTCAGCTGACTTTTCAGAGTGGGTTTGGTGCCTGTCCCTGCAGAGTTCTGTTCCCAGCCTGACATCAGAACCCAGCAACATCATGGTAGGCCCTGCTGGCGACCATTATACCATGGTGGACTTCGCCACAGCCTACTTCCGAGAGGCTCAGTCCATGTGAGTAGGCTCTGGTCCTTCCTGAGCAGGCGTACACAGGACCTGTGTAGCCTGGCCCACTCCAAGCCATTTCTGGAGATATTACTTAGATTGCATGTTCTTTCTCCTCTGTCTAGGCAGGGACTGAAGGGGATGCCTTCTGAAAAGAAGGGTGCAGCTCACCTGGTCCAGCACACCAAGGTAAGCCCAGTCTCTCTCCGTGGCTATAGGCAAAATCCCAGCTCCACCATTGCCTCTAGCTTTGTCCCCACATGGCAAAAGTGCAGAGGGCAGATCCTTGGCTGCAGTCTCTGGAGAAATGTAGGTGCCCCCTACTTTTCAATGCTGCCTGAAATATACTGGGAGCTCGTGTCTTTCGTGAAGCCTGCAGCACATCTCTGGGCAGTCTGCCTCCCCAGTTTACCCTTGTATTCTGGCCCTGCAGGTGCCAATCCAGGAGTCTTTGCTGCAGTTCTCTGATAGTGAACTGAATGAGCTTGCTACAAAAAACTTCAAGAGTAAGTACCTCCCTAGGACACAACGCTGCAGAGGCTGGAGTGGGGGTGAGTGGGATGGCCTTGGTGGCCACACATAGGCATCATGAGGCCCAGAGTGGGGAATGAAAGCTGTGAGAGGAGGGCCCCTCCTAAAGCATTTCTGCAGTTAATAACCACCTGTGTCCATGCTGAAAGTGTCCAGCAAAATGCATTTTGCCTGGAGTGCAAAGTGCCCAGGAACACACACTGCCTGGGCTGTTGTCCCACTGACTACACATCCCATACAAGCCTCATAATAGCCTGTGGAGCAGAAAAGCTTTCAGGACATTTTCTAGTCTACTGCCTGCCCCGTGGAAGGATCACCTCTGCTTACACCTAAATGCTAGCCTTTGCTCTGCAGCTCTGATGCGGTTCATGGGAGATCAACCGAAACTCAAGAACCAGAATGACGTTGAATGCATCTATGAAATCCTTCAGGTTTGTGACCTTTCCCTGGTCAAGACAGTGAAGTACCAATGGGAATGAAGGGACAAGACCTTGCTGGAAAGGGAGAGAGCAGGGAGAGCTATAATGCAACCTCTTACATGAGAAAGGGAGCAGAAACAGAGAAGCTGATTAAAAACCATGGAGGGAAAGGGTTGCATGTAAATGGATTTCCTGGATATCACTGTCTGGATGAGAGCACCACCTGCCTCTCCTTCTCTGGGCCTAGATAGCAATAGAGACCAGAGGCTGCAAAGCCCAAGTTTTAAGCCACATTGGCAGAGCACTAGAGCTGGGAGAGGAAGGCCACAGAGAAGACCTGGGGCCTCTCTGATGCTCTTGTCCCCTCTCTGATGCTGTCTTCTCCTCTCTGAATGCAGCTGTGCAAGGAGAAGGAGAGTTTGCGTGATGAGGTCTACTGCCAGGTCATCAAACAGGTCACCCACAACCATAACCAGTGAGTATCAGCACTGTCAGCTCCTGTGCATGCACAGCTGCAGGGGAACCGTTTGCCTTGCTGCATAGACAGCAGGGGCAAGAGAGAGGCTGCCCCCTAATGATGTGCTGTCCCTCGTGGCTCAATTGCAGGGGTTTTGCTGAGCACTCATGGAATTTAGCCAGTCATTGGGTTTGACTTTTTCACTTCAATGGATGTTTTTCCTTCTATCTCTGGCTGCTCATATATCTGAGCACTGGTAAACACTCCTAGTAGTGATACTGCTCAGAGCCCTGATTTCTTCTTCACAGCCCTGGGGAATTGGCACAACATTTAGGACTGGCTTCACCCCACACTGACCTGCAATATGGCAGCAATGGCATTGGAGTGGCCTTGACTGTTTCCTTTCTTTGTTCACTGTTAGAATAACTGACTCAATGCCTTCCTCAGCATAAGAAACCTCTGACCGAGGGCCACCAACTGATTTTCTGCCACCTGTCATAGGTGTTCAGAAGGGCAGAAGTTCACTTTGAGCTGTTTGGAGCAGTAATTGTCTTGTTCCAAGGTGACCACAGTTCTTTCTGTCCCTCAGGGAGGGCGTGATGCGTGGTTGGTTGCTCCTAAACCTGCTAACGGGATACTTCCTCCCTTCCAATATCCTGGTGCCTTATGCCACCAAGTTTCTCCAGCTAGCCAGCAGTGATCCATCCAGCACCCACCATGGTATGACTGTTTCTGTGTCCTGTAAAATAAACGGCTGCCCCCCTTGTTACTAAAGCCCTGGTAGTCAAAGAAAGAAGATGGGATCCAGGTGGGGACATGGTCCAATGGGGAGATCTCTCCTGCCCTGTTAGGCAGGAGAAATGAGTGGGTCACTGAGGGACCTGAGCCTGCAGGCAAGAATCTGCTTTGTATCTCTAGTCTTTCTGCTTGCAGAGGTAACTTCCCATTACATCTTCACCCAGGCAAGTTGGCATTGTGTGTCTTTTTGATGCTTTGTTTAGGCCCAGTTTTACAGCTAGACCTGTGGTCTTCCAGAGTCATCAGCTGTGAGGTGTTTGGGTTGGAATTCTACTGGAGAAGAGGGTTCTAGTTCTCCCATCCTGTCATTCCTGTGTAGCCTTACTGACCTAGACACTGTCTGGGGCTGGATGTGTCCTGGCAGAGTGGGAGATGAGGTCAAGTCTCTTTTCCCTCCTAGCAATGGCCTTGGGTTAAATTCAACACAGCCAGGATGACCCAACACCACAGGAGACAATGCTAAGTCCTCTGCTTGACTCAGTACATGAAGCTTTTTCCTTTTCCTACAGATATAGCCAAGACCTGCCAGAGCAACCTGCGGAAAAATTTCATGTATGGGGGCCGCCGCCACCTTCCTTTCACTGTGGAGTTAGAGGCACTGCTGGTATTGAGGGGCAGGGAAGCGGGAACGCTGGGAATAGAGGGAGGGCAGAGGGTTGTCAGGGGGTGCCATGTGCAGTGTCACAGGGGCGGTTGGTGTTCCAAGAGAGGAAATGAGGCATGTGTCTGTAAGGGGACTGGGACATGCAATGCCACAGAGTAGGCAGGGATAGGGATGTGGGCAGGGAAAAGGCAGGTACTGTGGGTGAGCGGTGGGAGGTGGAGATGAGGAGGAAGGAAGAAGGAGGAAGAATTGTGGGGCTGACGGGATCCTGCATGTCTCGCTGCCTGAAGACTGTCCTTTGCAGAATGGCCGTGGTGCCCGCCGGCTAGTGATACTGATACCTGGAGGCATGAAATACTTCACCAGAATTAAGGCATTCACTGTGAGTTTTCTGCTTCAAATTTCTTTTTGATCTGGACTCTGAGCCCCACCAGGGAGCTCCTTTATCTGTCAAAACCTTGGGCTTGGCCTTTGCTTCCCATAGTCCTGTGACTGTTTCCCGCTCACTTCCTAGGAATCCCTGCAGCAGCGTATCTCTGCAGGGCTGCACAATGCTGGGATGCCTCACCCAGCTGCTTGCTTTGTGCAACGGGCAAAGCCATGCTGCTGCCCTCTAACAAGCCCAGTATGTCTAACTGCTCTGGGGCTGCTTTGGGCTTGCCAGACCATGGTACTTATTTGCTTCTTTCCTTGCTTCAGGTGGCCAAGGAAGTCTTGCAGGAGATCTGTGAGCAGATGGGGGCAGGTGAACAGGAAGAGATGGAGGAATTTATTCTTTCTGCCACCAGGAATAACAACAATGATCTTGGCAAGTAAAGCCTGGCATCTAGATTCTTTCTTAAAGCAGTTTCTCTAACAGGGAGTACCGTGGCTACTCTTTCAAATAGTTTCCTTGGCTGGCTCTGGGGAGGTTCCTCTTCAGTACTTTCCCCCATTACTAGGGTTAAGGATTGTGCCTTTTCAGAGGCTGTGTTGCTTGTTCCTGAAAGAGGCGTGTGTGTCTCTTTGGGTCTGTGTCCCTTTGGAATGGCTGATGCTGGGAGTCATAAGGGAAGGGTGGAATAGAGGTGTGAAGAAAAGCTCCTGTCCTGGGCCATGGAGCTCAACCCACTGTCTCGGCCCCAAAGTGATGACCCTCTCTCTGCATAAACATGTAGATAAAACGGTGAGGCCTATAAAACCGGAGGAGTATCTTCATGATTATCTGCTGGAGGACAAGTTGGTCACTGTGACTTTACGCAGGCTCATCTGGACAACACCTCTGCACTTTGAGAACAAAATTTATGTTGATTTTCATTATGGACAGGTAAGTAACAAGGGCAGTGCCCACCAGGAACCTTCCTAGCAAGGGCTCCTGAGCAGGGGCAGAGTTATTGCACAGGCCAGTGGGAATATCCCAAGGGGGCTGAAGAAGCGGGAGGCTTCTTTGGCTGATCAGCTTTGTATGGTGTTTCTGGGAATGACTAATAACTGAAGCTATGGATGCGAGGACAGCAGTGTGCCCTTAGCCCTAGCTATGAGCTGTACTGTTCCAGACACAGTTTGTGGAGTTCTGCATGAACTGCCTTTGCTTTCGTGTTGTCAGCAAGGCAAGATGTGGGGCTCTGCAGGCTGGCGCTGCCCACACTTGCCTGTACCTTCTGGAAAGCTTAACAAAGGTCTCTTTGCTGTGCTGTCTCTCAGGTGCTGTGGGATTACCTGAATGGGAAGATACTGTTGGGCCATAGTGAGGATATGAAGCTGCAGGTGGGCATTTTGGCAATGCTCCAGCACTGCGCCAAAACGGAGCAGCAGAACTCTGCTCCCTCCAGGTATGTTTGTCTCAAGGCTGGGGGAAAGGGAGGGGTCCTCTATCTCTAATGGCTGTTGGTACCACAGGGGTTAGTGCCTGAAAGTCCTCTCTGGATCATCGATGAATGGACAGCTCTGGAGAACATAAGCTACTAATTAATGTCACTACTTAGTGACTAGCTCTTGCCCACGATCAAGAAAGTTTACCTCCTGTTCACACTCTTAATGCTGTCTCTGATCCACATTTCCTTTTGTGACTCCTCTTGTGCTGAGGGTCATGAGGGAGCCATGGACAATTTTTTTGACTGCCATGTGTTTGCAATACTAAGAAGGAAGTGCATGAGCTTATAGTCAGGATGAATGCTCCTTTGTTCTTTCTCACAAGTGCTAGAGTTTTCAACCCTGGGCACTTGAGATCTATAGTGAGTCGCCTGACGGGAATGAAAATGTCTCTGGGTACTGGAAAACTTCTATCCTGCAGCCCCGAGCTGTATTTTCACACTCCTTCCTTCCTGTATCCTTATGCACTTAGAGTGGAGGTAATGTCTCCATCAGGTCTCCTCACACCACCAGCAGCAGGGAGAATGGCATAGCCCTGCTGGGCACAGGGAACTCTGCTCTTGTAGGGCTTTGGAGGCACAGGAGCCAGGCAGGTTTTGTAAGGTGTTTTACAGCTGAGACCGCCTGTGAAACACCCTGTGGCTCTATGTCCACGCTATAGTCCTTGCTTGAAGAGCTGCTGTTGTCTCCAGAAAGGAGGGATTTCTCTCAGTGCACTAGTCAGTGGTGCACAGCCACTGTGCACAAACCTTCTGTGTGGAAAATGGTGGTCCCGCTGTCTCTGATGTTTCCCTTCACATTATCCAATCCAGATACAACCTGTTGTGCTCTTCCCCTCTCCCTCCACTCTTGCCCCCAGCCATGCAACTGAAAATTGTTGGCACATCCCCTCCCTTCCTCTTAATCCCCCTGGCTGATCTTTTGATTTTAGCTGGGCAGGGGGTGGATTAGTATCTGCTTGTTGGCACAGGCAAGACCTGGAGGAGTACACACCAAAGACCCTGCGGTCCTCCATCAGTCCCCAGGCTCTGCAGGACCAAGTTGGCATGCTGCTGAGAACCAGGCAGGCCCTCCAGCCATTGGATGCAAAAATCCAGTTCATAGGTGAGGAGACATCCAGATCTGCTTGATTTATCCTAAGCATGATGGAAGCTGCTCTGATTATGCTTTTGGGACTGTTCATGATGTTGGTGAGGATCCTTGGTGCCTGGAATGGGCCGTGACATGTGACTCCCTCACAGCTTCCACCTGCAGATTGGCACTTGTTCCCAAGCATGGTGATCATGGTAGAAGTTCCACCTCTTTCGCAGAAGCCTGCAGTATATTTTCAGAGCTCTGTACAAGTTGTGTTTTAATTGATACTCTGGCTGCAGGTCTGTTTTCTGGTCGGCAAAGAACAGGACCACCCATTCAGGCTGCTGAGAATTCCCACCTTCCTTCAGCCTCGGGGGGAAGGAGAAGTTGTCAACTTTACTTTTTAATGTAGAAAAGCTTGGGAACACTCGCAGCCTTTGACTACCTTAGGCTGGTGCAGTGGATTGCTGGCTGGAAGCTGTTGCCTGAAAGCCACCTTTTGCTTTCTTACAGATCACGTGATGAAATTGCCATTCTTTGGCTACAACATCTTCTTTGTAAAGAAAGTCAGCGACAGGACAGTTCCTGTACCCTGTTACTTTGGGGTGAATAAGGAGGAGATCATTGCGGTGGACGGCACCACCCAGGTATGCCAGAGAATTCCTCCCTAGAGTCCAGAGCCCTGATGTCTGTCAAAAATTAACTTTGACTCGTAGCAGAACTTGTGCAGAAAGAGACTGTATTTACCTGCATCACAGCCATTCTAACCACAGCCCCAGCCCAAAGCAGGTGACAAGAGTGGTAAAACAGTTAGCACTGCCATGTGCTCTTTTGTAACTCCCGTGATCATGCCAACAAGCACGGTCCACAGTACAACTAAGTGTGGGTCACGTTCCTGTCTGTCCCAATCTTGCATGAGATTTAGGGACATGGTGTCAGCAGGAGCCTGCCCTGTACCTCGTACACACTTGCACAGTGCCCCAGCCCTTGGATCAGCTTTCAACAGGCTCTGGAATCTTCCTGAGTGAGAATCAGATGGTTTTATTTGTAAGGACTGCACCAGAGAGTGTTTTGTGGCTTCTCTCCTTACACAGTCAGTCTCCTGCGTCATTCCACTGAAAGATCTGCAGAACATGCGAACCCTGCGGTCCACCTCTGCTGGTGGGCTTCCTGGCATAGAACTGAACTATGGCTCGGCTGCCAGCCCCAAGACGTTGTGGCTTGAACTGTCACAGGTAAGATCAGCCTGGACCTACAGCTTCCTCCAGCAATTCAGAAATTGTCCTCCACTACCCAGCTGAGCCTCTGCTGAGAGACGGTGCTACTGCTTTCTTCTCTCTCAGAGCTGAACAGGGGCACTGCATTTCCCAGGCCCCAAAGTGCAGCTTTGTCCTGGCACGTACCCGATATTTAATTATGGAAAGTGATTCATGGGAATATTTAATTATGAGGAGCAGAGAGGAGAGCAGAGCATTTCTGGGGCAGAGAATGACTGATACTGATTTGTCTTTTGACAGGCTAGAGAAATGTATCACACGATTGTTGTCATCCTGAAAAAAACAGAGTGACACCACTAGAGCCTAAGAGGAGGAGAAAGACCAAGCGAAACAGCACTATTTCCCTTTCTTTGAGCTTGCTCAGTGCTCCCTGCCCTGTCTTCTGGAGAAGATTCTTCCAAAAGACATCCATGACCTCAGACAGTTGCTTTCTGAAACTGCCACCACAGTGTTTGTTGATGGACTGGACCATAATCTCACCCCTCCTGCCATTCAGTCCCCAAGGACTCTTCCTTGAAGCCATGCAGCAGTGGCTGAAAAAACCAAAAGACACTCTTTCCACACCATTGCTTTTTCATAGCCTGTTCCAACACGGAGCAGCCCGACAGACACAAGCAATTGCCCTCAAGCTATACAAAGAGCTATACAGCCATTCTTTTCTTTTTGAATTAATTAACATGAGCAAAGACCGATGCTTCCCAGAGATCTGTGTATCACAATGCGCAGCGGAGGCTATGGAATGACTGCGCCGCCTGCTGGGGTTTTCCACAGGCCAGCTTTTCCTCTCTATTGATATGCAAGAGGCCCTGTAGCAGGGTTTGTGAAGCAGGAGCTTGTAGAAAGCATCTTAATTGCAAAGCAGATCAGTGTTAAAATACAATTAACACATATGCTGGGGCACAGATTGAGCTGCAATGGTAAGAAAGTTCATTGTTAATTAATTTCTTACTGACATAATTATATGCATGTGTTTCCTTCTGCTATAAAGGAGTCAGTCATGTCCATACAGCTGTCAGACTTAACTGATGGCTCCATGCCCATGAAGAAAGCGTGTTCAAATGGAACTTGTATTACATTAGAGGAGAGGGGCCTGGGTTGTGCTTAATTTATTTTTATTGCTACAGCTATGCTACTGAACTGAAAAGTATGTGCACTTCAGGAAATTCTAATAAAATAATCACAGAGATATTTTGAAGCCATAATGTGACATACTGGTTTACATCTAACATGGGAAGACTGGCCTGCAGGTAACTGGCAAAGCTTGAGGAAAAGGTTACAACTGTTGGCTGGGAACGGGATAGATCTGAGGGTGCTCAGTGCAAGCCCAGATGCACAGGTAGCTTCTTACTGATGAGCTGATGCCAGCAGTAACGACAGCATCTTCCCTGTCAGGAACTTCCCTTCAGGTGCTGGGGCCTGTGAGGCCCTTAGCTGAAGCATGTTCCAGCCTCTTCTTCCTTCAGCAGCACTACTGCAAGGTTGGGTAAAGCACCACAGCAAAGAGAGAGAAAGGAACACAGAAGATATCTCAAGATTAACTTGTCCTTATTCTCCTTCTGTTTTCTCTGAGCTTTTGCTGCCTTACATAGAAGCACAATTCATCTGATTAGAAGTGCCCCACATTGTGATAAAGCACCTTGTCACACAACACCACGCCTTAACCAGCCCCTTCTGGAGCTCCCTGATTTACAAGATAAACAGAACATTTCTGGGAAGTTCACCCAGGCAGCAACTGAACTCTATAAGCGCTGAGCTCTGGAGAAATAGTAACCCCACTTAAGTGGCTGACAAAACAGGATTTTTAATGGGAAGGTAAGATGGAAACCAGCAGACAACAGCTGAAAAATAATTTTATTGTGTAAAAGGCTTCTTGTAAAGCCCTTTGTCCTCCAGTGAGCAGAGCATGCTGAAGAAGAAATTGACTTTTGAGTTAAACATTTCCAGGTTCTCCTCCTGTTTCTAGCTGGAGAAGTCCTGCAGCTGTAAGGGATGGGTGGTGTCTGCTGGCACACGTTTCCCATCCATTCCACCCCAGGTTTGCATTTATTAGCTCTCTGTTCAGATAAAAAGTGAGCTTTCATATCTTTGTTCACAGTGATAGAGTCTTAATGTGAGCTTTCAGGAAGAGTCCACAGCAGCTGTAACATCGTTTTATTGTCAATGCGCACATACCCGTCAGTACATTTAAAAAAAATACATCTGTTGAATACAGTGATCCAAAAGCCCGTTTGATGGCCTCTCAGGCTGCAGATTCCTCTAGCAGCACTAGTGCCTGAGGCCACCAGGCATGGAACAAAGGCAGAACCCAACAAAAACCCAGCAGAAAGGACTTGTGCCAGGGAATCAGGTTAATTCAAGCCCAGCCTAAGGTTCAGGTCCTAAATAAATATAGCAGCAGAGGCACCACAGTGTCAATCTGAGGGCCAGAGCAGTATCTTAACCAGTTTTAACAGCAGCTTTGCCCTCTGTATTGCAGACTGTGGGCGAGGAGGCACAGGGAGCAAATATGGCTTTAGGGGTTACAAGCAAACGCTGGAAAACTGTTGGCAGCCTTGGTGCCACTATTGGAGAGGTTAATACTGAAAGAGCATCACCGCTTAAATTAAAGGGCTGGCAGAACTAGACAAAGTTTAAAAAAGGTTAAGATTAAAAGAAAAAGAATCTGAGTTTCTCCACCTTCAGAAAGTAGGCATTGCCTGCACGGTAAAAACAAAATGCTCCCTTCCTGCCCTTCAAGGAAAAAACATTCCATCCAGGAACTCAGCCATCAAGTTCATCACTGGCAGCCCTGAGCAAAGCACGTGAACTTGTAGCGTAAGGCTTCTATCGGTAACACTGAGATAAGAACTAAGAGATGGGGGAACAAGGGGAGGAGCCATCTAGGAAGCAAGATGCCATCCTAAAGCAGAGTTCCAGTTGGAGAGTCTGAGCCCTTCCCAGGCTGCTGCAGGGAGTAGAGTTTGGAGACGCTGTGGAATAGCTGAGGCAGCAGCCCCCAACCTACAGAGCCAATGCAGACTTCACACCTCTTGGCAAGAGATACTAGAGGGCTTCAGCACCCTGGGTACTGGAGAAACTCTCCCTAAGTTCACAGAAACTGGTTCCTGGAAGTACGTGTCACTAAGGACAGAAGTGAGCAAAAACACAGTGGAAAAGGATTAAGCTCACTTCTGCAGTTTCACTCTCCATGGCTGAGTTCTTCAAGGTCCCCTGGTCCCACAGCTGGAGGAAGGAAGACATAGCCAACATGATGTGAGGATCAGCTCTCTGAGCTCTGCAGCTCCTGCCAGTCCATCTCGCTCTCACACCTGACTCTCGTTTTGAAGAACTCCTTGATGAGTCTCTGTGCTTCCTCCTTCACTGCAAGAGAGGAAGAACCACCTTTGAGATGATACTTAAGGCATCTGCCCCCTCTAAAGACATCAATCCATTTAGCATCAAAAGAACCCAAGATTCTTGGTGCTCTCTCCGGCTGCCAACTCACCAGTCTTGCGGGCAGGATTCTGCTCTTCAGCCAGTAAGTGAGACAGGTGCCGAGCAAAGCCTTTGAACAGATCCTGCAGAGTTGGAGAAGAGCAGAGAGTAGATGCTGGTTACAACAACAGACTGTTTCCATGTTTTTCTTGCCCTTAGCATGGGCTGGCTCTAGCACAAACCGTTCATAGCTATAGGTTACAGGAGTGCTGCAAACTTGCAAACACCCTGCAGTGCTGGAGAAGCACAGGCACACACATGCTGCCTTGCAGCATCAAGTAAACTACACTCTGTTGCCACTCCGCAGGTGGGGGTTCTTAAAAACATGCCAGAGTTTAGTGTGAGAAGATGAACAATCACAAACAAGTGTGGAACCAACACGATACTACTCCAATCACACACAAACCCTTTCTTGGGAGAGGCGAGTTGCTGCACCCAGTCACTAAAACAGCACGTACCAAGATGTGACTTGGAAATGAAATGGGGTACCCAGATCATCCTCCCCTTCTCAGAGCCCCAGGTCACTAGGGAAATGCAGTCTCCTCCTGCTAGAGAGTCTTGAGCTGTGCCCTACCTTGGAAGCAAATTTGCCACCCTTGTAGAACGGGGTCAAATATTTGACAACGATGTCTGCTGTTTCTTTGAGGGACATGCCTTTGGTCACTGGCTGTACGGTCTTGCTGGTTCCTTCTTTATCACACTGTGATAAGTTTGGATCAAAAGTCACCTTCTTCTTCGTTGGACAAACACTTTTGCTTTCGGGCTGGGACAGAATAGAAGATTTTGCCACTGTCCGTAGCCGCTTTGTTGAGGGACTTTCCATATCCTAGAGATGGGACAGAAGAAAACCAAAAGCATCTGTGGCAACATTACACTTCTAATCAGCCACTACCTTCTGAGAACATGAATCTTTGCAGCATCCTGGCAGGCTCTCCCTATAACGAATACCATGCAGGAGTCCGTGTAACCCATTTTGCTCTGCAGACATAATACACTGTTTCCCACACAAAGGGACTTTGAGAAAAACTCTTGAAGACTACCACGTTCAGAGTTACCCTATGCTCTTATCAAGGCAGCTAATTGCTAGACCCCATCCTATAGAGGAAAAACTAACAGGAAAAGATTTCCCAGGATGAGAATCAACCACTTCAGGAGTGTCAGAATCCAGCTCAATTTGAAAGAGCAAGGAGAAAACTGTGCTGATGGGGAGGGCCAGTTCCGAGGCAGTCTCAGGCGACAAACGCAGAAGCAGAGCTGAATACATGGCTGAAAGGGTAGTTCACTTCTGCGGGGTCCTGCGTGGCATTGGCCGGCGGTTGTTCCCTTGACCTGAGAAAGCAGCTCACTAATTATAGTTCGTTACAGATCTAGAGGGGGTGGAGAGACTCATTCCAGACAAGTCATCAGCCAAGGGTACAGTCACATGCATTGCAGAGAAGAGGAAACGAAGCAGAGCGGAGGGGAAGGTTTCCTCTGCAGTCTGAGCTGCTGGCACTGGCCGTAAGCGGGTGGCAGTGGGACACCAAGAGTGCAACACAGCTACAGCTCTCCTCTCTGCCACCATTGCAGCCGGGCCCTCCCCAGATAAATAACACTGACAGGTGTGGTTCAGACCAGGAGCATCACTCCCAGAGAGAAACTTGGCACAAGATGAGCCGAACAAATAGAAGAAATTAGCATCCATTAAAGTCTTACCTCATCTGATCCTGGTCGCTTCCCGCAGTCACCTTCCCCAACAACAGTTAGCTCAGTTTCTGCGACATTTTCAGCAACACTAGTGGGAAGAGTGGAGAGAAGACCAATTTTAATCATTCCACAGTGAAGATATTACTACATTCACTGTCAGTGGACTCAAGACTCTCCATGGTAAAGCAAGAGTCTTCCTCACCAGCCTCAGAAATCTAATACAGATTCCCAGTTTACAGAACAAGGAAATGGGTGGGGCCCTGCAGCTCATTAACGGGCAACAGAGGGAGCAGAGAGGTAGAGCTTTTACCTGGATTTTACATCCATTTCTTCCTGAAGGAGTTCAGATTCAGCAGCCTGCTGGGCCTTAAAATTCTCCTCTCTCTCAGTCAGTGTTATTTCTGTCTCTCCCAGCTCTTCGTTCTCTGCCTGGGACTGTCCAGTCACATCTTCTCCAGAGACATCTTTGTTTCCCTGAGGTATTGGTTTCTCTTGACACGTGCGTTGAGAAGAAACCTGAGGTAGTGTCCTTGCAGAACAGCCATCTTCCTTTGCTGAGCTGCAACTTTTGGCTTTAGACCCACCTTTGGGGAGGGAGAAGAATTTGGAAATATCCTGTGATTCCTTTTTAGCTGCTTCTGCGAGCATTTGCTGCTTCTTGCTAGGTTTGGACTTCTTAGTAGGGCTATCCCAAAGGGCAGCTTTTGTGTCTGGACTGGGGTGTTGTGCCTTCTTTTCAGGAGGGACTACTTCTGCCCCAGTACTCTCACACATTGCTTTGGTTGCTCTTTTTTTCTTCTGGTGAACAGGTTTTTTAGTGTCCACATCCAGACTGCAGTTCCTGTCGTCTTGCCCATTTGGACAACCTTCTTCTTTTTTGACAGGCTTTGTATCACTCTCCTCCTGAATCTTCAGCAGTTCTGAAGCTGTCTGGAACAAGCTGGATTTCTTTGGAAATCCTGCTCCCACACGCTTAGGTTTGAACTAGGGAGAAAGGAAGAGGAAGAAATGTCAGGTGTGAGAGCATTAAGGAAGCCCTGTGTGCAGAACCCTGGAAGCAGCTCAGTTTCTGTACACAACACACCAATGTGTACAGCCATAAGCTGGGGAAAGCTCTAAAACTGACTCATCATCATAGCCATCAACTGAGACACCAAGGAAATGGATTAGGTTAAAGTCACAGGCCCGCAGTGAGGAAATGGGCAGCATCCTTGGTTAGAACAAGATGAGAAAAAACTTATTTGATGTATGGCCTACATATAGGTTATATTCACTAGGAGGAACCAGCATGACTAGTTGATCTCACTCCAAAACCAAAGGACAGACAGGGAAAGCAATTCCTATAGAAACACACAGCTACGGCCATACAAAGGACCTAAAATAAAACTATAAAAAAGCAGGTAGACAAAGCACACCATTCCCTCCTTGTCTATCCCATCTGTACTCACTCACCGAGTAAACCTGGGATGCGGGCAGGAAGTCCTCTTCTGCTGGAGACCCAGATTTTGTTTCTAAGCTGCTGTTGCCACCAGTTCCGGACCCAAAGACTGAGAACAGCTCTCCTTGTTTTGAGGCTTTGTTGATTTCCGCTACCTGAAAAAAGAACAGAAATGTTCTCTAATGGCCAAAAATCTTTATGCATCCCTGCCTCTGTACACACTAAAAGCCATAGTGGCATAACATATGTCTCCTCTGGATGGATACCTATCTCAAGAACAGAAACATCTTCCAAGAGATTTATTGCCACCAGCTAACCTAGACTAAGCCTTCTCTACTGTCAGCAACAGTCTGAGGAACTCCCCATTCCCTTTATTGCTAGACCTGGAGGATATTTGGATAAGCTGCACTGGTATGTAGGTTTCCAAAGCCTGTAAAGCCAACAAAGATGTGAAATCAACATGGTTCTGGGCCCTGCTGGAAACAAAACCAAGAAGAAAGATTTGGAAGACATCAAGGCAAAGCAGAATCATCCCCACACAAACTCTACCCTATTTCCCCTCGAGCTGAGGCCACAGCACATCTGAGGGAACAACAGCAGACATAGGGCCCTACCTTCTTTAGCACAGTTGCCTTGTATGAGTTGGCCATTTTACTGGTTCGGAAAACTTCATACTCCAGCTCCACAGCACAGGCATGAGGGTCTGACCTGTAACACAGGCTGGGGTGATTTCTGGCAAGACACACTTCTATATCTGCAAAGGGAACACTAATGCTTAAGCATCCCCCAGAAAGTATGAAATTCACTCTTCTGGTGCAAGAATAAGTGATAACTTTCAATTAAGTCCTAAGGGATGCAGCAGGGAATTGCTGGAGAATGGAAAGGGTGGTGAAAACAGTTTAAAATACAAGTCCCCCCTTGCTCAGTTTGCAAAGTACACTATCCCCATCTTGTGGGACAGAGACGAATTGCGACTCCTAGGACCAAGCTAATTTAGCAGAATGACACACAGGAATCCTCGTGCCTGATCCTGGACATCAATACAAGAAGGATGCTATTAATTGAAACTACATCCTTGATCAAGACATTCCTGAGAGCAGTAATACTGCTCAGGGAAGAGTAGGCCCCGTGTTAAGGGACTCAATATGCTACCCCTTTTCTCTCATCTCATACCCTTTTCCTCCTGTTGGAACATTTTGATTGGTGCTCAAAGCTTCTTCCAGCATCTTCAAGCAGTGTTCCCGTCCCTAGGAAACATGGGATACTCAGACATGCTCTACAGAGGTCACAGTGCCCCTCGGGCTTCCATCCCTGAAGAAGTAAGAATAGGGTGGGCAGAATCTTTGTTGTTCTTTGCAAGTCAACAAGACGGAATGCTGACCTGCCTTTCTTACCTTCACTGTGAGCTTAGAGATTCTCCTGCTGAAGGCGTCCTTCAAGGGGCAGTCTGCACCTACCACACAAGAGACATTTGGGAAAGGCGTCATAGCAGGGCTGGGGCTGACAGAGAACATCTCAGCTGGCACCGGGAGGGTGCCCGTCCAGCACTGCTTGGCATACTCCTTCCTGCATAGTCACCCCAAGGACCACACAGTCACCCTTTTTACCTGGAGAAGCTACAAGCTCCAAAAGAATAGGCAGAAGCCAAAGTGACATTTTTCTCTCTGCATTAGAATGTCAACTTTGCTAGTTTATGACTAACAGCTTTCCAAAACCTCCCCATCACAGGAAACCCTTTCTCAAGGGATCACAGCTCTTAAGAAACACAACCCTTTTCTGCAATACCAACCAAAAATAAAGAGGCTGAACAGAGTAATGTGAACTACCAGCAATACTATACAATAGTGTAACAACTGTGTTCCTAGACAGGGCCCCAAATAGCACAGTTACAAATGGCAAAGTGTTCCGGCAGTTTCCTTATAGCCCATTGAATAATGCTGCATAACCACTGCACAAACAGCCTACAAAGTCAGGTTAGACAGAGTTTTCCTTCTCTCTTGCTTATTTGGAAAAGTTGTTCAGAAAGATGCATTCCATATCTTCACCCCAACCAAAGCTAAGCTTGGACCCATCTCCTCCAGCCAAGCTTTCACGGCCAAAAGCCTAACCTCTGTGCCTAGGGACTGATACCTCCAGTGCTCAAGCTATATAAATTACATGCAGCTGCAAAATACAAGATTTCCTTCTCCCAAAGAAATCCCACTATAAATCAAAGAAGATATTTACTTGGAGGAACAAAATCTTCCTTTTCTGGTTCTTTGCCCTGAAAGAAAACAAAGATCAGTCAAACATTTCCATTCCTGCGACACACATGCAGGTCCAGAAGCACAAAAGATACATTTTATACCCCTGCTCCAGGGAAAACTAATGCTGAAGTTACAAAGGTACTGAAAAGACACCAAAATGGGGAAAAGGAGACAAAGGATGAGAATCAAAGTCAAAAGTTCACCTTTGCTATAGGAATATGAAAGAGAAGCTGAATGAGGAAATCTGTTTTCACTAATACCAGATGTATTAAAGACAACAGGATCCTCTTGATGAGCACTGGGGAGAAATTAGTACATCAATAAGCTGCGTTCCTTCTTATTATGGGACTGACCCAGAATACGGAGAACATGACAAAAGCAGAGGTACAAAAAGTTAAACACAGAACAAGCACCAGCAAGATGCAATAATTTACGTTCATCAGTGCCAGGAAGCCTTTGTGTCTGTAAGCCAAGCTCACAGCAAACTATCTCAATCTCCTACCAAGGGATAACAACTCACTCTGCGCAGACTCATCTGCTTTTTGTAGAAGTTGTTCCACTCCCGTTTCCGACTCTCTTCATTAGCTTCATCCCAATTCCCACTGCTTTCTTCATCATACCTGGATAAAGCAGGAAAACACCAGGAACAAACATTTCTGTAGCTGCAGCATTAACTGGGGGACAGGCTTTGGACAGCCAAGGTCACCCCAGTATTACAAAAGCTGATGTATTTCAAGTCCTTTCTGAACAAGTCTTAGCTTTTAATTTCACTGCCATCCCTCATCCTGGACAGCAGTGAGTGTCCTCTAAAAACTTATGGGTTTTGTTTACCCCATGAACTAGTAAGCAGTAGCATAAACCAGCAGCACACGACTAGCACTCTGAGAATGGAGAGCTCCAGTTCAGAAGCTCTGCCACCTTCTCCCACGGAGGTGAGGAATCACTGCCTTGTGTCAGGTACCCCGTCCATCAGTCGTCGCTGCCCTTGGAGCAGAGATGGCAGAAAGGGCAAAGCAACCTCAGTTGTTCACAGGCTGTTGTATTAAATGAAATCCCCATCGTTCATGTACTGAAATGCAGCAGCTGATTCTTGCCAGATGTAGCTCAAAAGTTTACTGCCTTCCACAGCAGCCACAGCCAAAGCTTACAGGTATCACAGATCAGAGCTTTAAGACTATTACAACAACCTCCAAGCTTTACCTCCAAGGCAAAGCTACAACCAAGTCATGGAAAGGTTTGATAAATCAAGTGGCAAACACTGTGGTGTACTGGGTGTGTCTTCTCAGGTCCTTGGGTCAAACAGGGGCTTAGGTCACAAGTGCACCAGTTCCCTCCAACTCAGTGGACTTGCCCGAAGAACAACACTACCAGCCTGAAGCTGTTGAAGGCAAAGCAGAGGGCTAGGCCAGCCGGCAGTGCTGCTCGTCCTGGCAGAGCTGCCAGGGCAGGGCAGGCAGCGAAACTTCCATCCTGGCAGCGCTGCACGATCGCCGCAACTCAGCCAGAGAAGGAAGAGGAAGAGAAGGTGTCACCTCCACACTGCCAAGCCTTTCACAGAAATCTTCATTTTGCCGTCAGCCTGATAGGGAAACACTAAAATTTAGCAATCTCGCAGAATCAGCTGACACTGGCACTCCATTACGTCCTCTGTGATGACTAAGTCCCGACAGTGGCCCCCCCAGCCTGCTGGCCCACAGACAGCCATACTAAGTCAGGAATGAACTCTGGATCGTGTCATACTTCGCTGTCACGTTGGTCTCAACTTAAACATTTTCAATCCTTGTGACTGTGAACGGGCTGAACCCACTGGCTGCTTTCAAAAGATTTCAGGCTGGTTTCTTGAACCAATTACGTTCTGCAGGGCAATTCTTAGGTCAGTCAAAACAGCTTTTGGCTCTCTGGGACATGAATGTGATCAAGGCTGCCAAAGCGTGTGGAAAATGAAATTCCAACTCCTGCTGCCAGGAAGCTACAGGAAAATACCACCACACAGAAACATGTGCTGAAAATAGGAGTGGCTGGGCCTGTAGCTGGGAGATGCTCTCTTCTCCCCAGTAACTTCAATGAGCTGAGTTTGAGCTACCAAATACAGACCTGCTAAAACCTCCGCAACCTCTTCTGCCGCCTTCGTACAGCTCTGGATCATAGCTATCCCAGAGGGAACCTGTGGGCCCAATGCAGGTTTTGCTCCAGCTGTTGCTGCAGCGCTCCAGTGACTCCAGCTGCCTTTTCACCGCCCCTGGGTTCTTGCAGTAGTCACAGCACTTGTTACAAGGTGGGGTGACATCCCCGAAGTACTTTGCTATGGCAGCATGGCGGCATCTAGGAAACAAAAGGGAAAAAGATCTGGTTATTATTTTTATTGACAAGAACACCACCTTCCAAATGCAAGGTGTCTTTTGATAAAGACTTGAGTCTTTTTTTTTTCTGCACAGAATGCCTATTCCAGCAGGAATCGTGGGGATTACGCCCTGGGTGCCTCCACTTCCCCATATGGGAAACAAACAGTGGTGTCAATCCCTTCTGCTAAATGCTTTCAGATCTCCGAGATCTGCAGAAGGTGCAGTGGATGAAATATGCAGTTATTAATTCTGCATCGTTGGCCAAATATATTCCACGTCCAATCAGAATGGCTCTAGGATAAATACGTAAAGAAGTCCTGCTGATCTCTACACCTCAGAGCTCAGAGTATGTCTGTATATTTCACTTTGAAGCTTCTGTTATTGTTGTTGTTATTGTCCGTATGTTATTGTTTATGGCTTGAAGGTGAAGAAATCTACATTTGAAGAAAGAGGAGTGTAAATTAAGTCACAGAAATAATCCAGACTGAGGTCATGAGGGAGCACTATTGAGATAATACATCCTGGGACTCCAGCTGCCCACAAACACCTCAGATCAGCAGCCAAAGTTCGGGTAGAGTCCTACATCCATGAAAACCAGTCCATTTGCTCATAAAGTATTGCCCAACCAGTTCTACCAGCCTCAGCAAACTAGCCATGTGAAGATGATTAGATTCTTCCAGGAATCTTCAAAAGATTTCTGGCAGACATGAGTGCTTTTGGGTATGTAAAGAAGAGTTTGGTGACAGAAATATGCTCATTAGCAATACAGGCAGGAAGTAATTTCTTTTCTAGAACGCTGCTTAACGTAAACCAGTGAAGAGACTGATTTCGCAGATAAAGAAGAACCAGGCGGTTACTTTTTTTTCTTTTCCTAAGAAAGTGGGCAGAATTTAGAGGAGCTTTTTAAAACCTCGGTTTCACAGCAGAGTGGCTGGTTGTCTCTTAAATCAAAATGCCAATACTAGATACACAGAAACACTTACTTCAGCAGGCATTTAGAGATCAAATCCCGCAGCCAAGCAGCCACAAGAGTTATTTTAGAAAAGAATTACTTTACTGCAAGGAAGAACAAAGTGGTGATTTTTCTTCTCTACCAAGGAGTGCCCTAGCTGGGTTACCAACTTCATCTGCAAAAGTGGGTCACAGAGTGGAAAAGTAAGAGACTGAGCACTTCATTTAGTCTTATTATAAACCCTTTAAGGGATGTCTGAACTTGCCAGAGATCTAAGCAACGCAGTTTGCTTCTTACCTTGTGTGTGTCTGGGGGGAACGTAACTGCACGTCTACCAAAGCAGCACAAACCAACCCTGCCAGGGTCTGGTTCCTCCCTTGTTCCCACAGCCTGGGAGGACAACTTCCCATGCAGGAGAGCGAGTGGAGCAGCAGGTTACAGACTGCTGTCGCCAGAGCAATGAAACGTGTGTGCTGAAGCATGAAGGACCTGGCGCTGCTCAGGTGAAGAGGGCTGCAACGGGGGGACGTCGCAGGGCACAGCCTAGGGCACTGAAAGCCCAGAGAGGGCCACTACAAAGCTGGCTTTATATCCCCCTGCAGAGCTGCACTGACTCACGCTCAAAGAGCTCCTTTCACATGGTGGGGAAGGGTGGGGGGACTGGGATAGGGAAAACACATTCGATCCCCTTGTCCTGCCTTTCCAAAAGAACTACTGGTGCTGCCTGTGCTGCCAAAGCAACGTGACTATAGAAATGTCAGCGAGCTGCAAGTCAGCTTTTTGTTTCCCCAAAAGAAAACAGGCATTCTCATTAGTCCCCGTCTCTCTCTCACACGCACTGATCTGTATTAGAGTTAACCGAGGCGTACAGTAATGGTCAAGCCCTCTCCTCACTTCTACAGCCTACTCACCAGGCTTATGCTGGTGAGGGACACGACACACACCTCTGTCCCTTCATGCAAACGAGAGAGATGCCCCAAGGGAGGGCTTTGCTGGAAGCACAGATCAGCTCTGAAGTCACTGGAATTCAGAGAAGTTCTCGTTTCTAACCCATCGGCTTGTCAGGCCCAGCCCTTTCCGTCCACCTTCCTGTAACTGCCTCTGTTTTCCTGTAGAATTACCCAAATCGGGGCCACAGCCCCACTTTAGCCAGTGGTGGCTCATGAGTTGGGTGAGAACAGAAATCCAGTTGCAGAACTAAGACTGCAGTCCTATAATTAGAGTCAAAAGGCCCAAATAGGGATGCTGGGGGGAACCGTTGGATTAATGCCAAACTCAACACAAGAGGTCCTGAAACACAGTTGTTTATGCACTAACACGAGGTGGGAAAACTTCCCGAGGCACATGAGCACCTGACTAATGCCCTTGAGATGGAGAGCAGATTTACATAAATTAATGGTATTTTGTATTATTATACATGTCCTAAAATTATTTCATCTTTTAAATATGCAACCGTATTATTTTGCTCCCCCACCCTTCAACAGCAGTATGTATAAGCTGACCACTGGTCTTTAAAATGTCTAAACAAAATCCTTCTTTAATTTGAGACATCCCACCCTGGTTTTACATCATGCGACAGGATGAAGAGCAAAATAACAATCAGGTTTATTAACATGTTTTTATCTGTGGCAATAAATTTCAGGAAAGTGCTAAACTGATCACGCCATCCTCCTTTTAGTACTTCTTGCTTTTGTACAGCAGGTAAAACAGGAACCCTATTCCTGCAATTAATAGAAAAAGATGAACTGTCAAAGAAGGAAAGTCACAGATCCCAAAAGAAGGTCTGCCTCTCCCCAAAATACACCAGAAAAAAGGATTCCCTTGTATGAGCCAAGGAAGGGTACAGAGCCCCATCGGAAGAGCTCCCTGAAAAAAACACCCAGTGAATCTGGGAATAAAGGCAAGAAATGAAAGCGTTAAAAAGACAAAAATCACATGAGGACAAATTATCTACATAGATGCCAGTTGCTGAACAAAAGCCATTTAAGGAGCTTTATCAAAGGGAAGATCAAATTAGGAGGTTGATGAGGAACGATAATTTTGCACCTGTCTGAAGGACTGTACCCTTTGTAGTATCGGCTGACCTTCACCAGCCCTGAGACAGGACAGTGGGGGCCAGTTGTCCCCAGCCTGCGAGAAGCAAAACCCACGGCGTCAAGAGAGAAAATGACCTGGCCGAGGGCACGGAAGAAATTCCCCAGCCCAGCGACAGACCCTGCTGCAGCGTCTGCTCTGCCCCTTCAAAGAACACGGGAGAAAAGCTCCTTCCCCCCGGGGAATCGGAAGGAAACTGGGCAGCAGAAAGAAAAGTTAATTGCTTTAACACACACCCGAACTATCGCAAGGAGAGAATCGAGTCCTGCTCCAGAAAAAGCGGCAATTAAAAGGGAAAAAAAGAAAAAAGACCTTGCTAGGGGGAGATGCACAGGGGAAGGGAGCAACAAGTGCTGACACTTGGGCGCTGCGGGGAGTTCCTCGCCCGCCCTCCCTCTCTGGCACACATGTAACACGAAACTTCATATCTCCAGGACAACCAATAACAAAAAAAAAAAAAGAAGGCAGAGACAACAGCTGGCTGTCAGCAGCAAAGCAGAGAGGAGCCGAGCGAGGAGCCAGACACAAGCCAGGATGAGGGGAAAGATGACGTGAAAGTTGAAGAAGACAGAAAGAAAAACAAGAGGAGAAGAGTTCGCGGCGCGGCTGGGGTAAGGCTGAGCTATTGCTGGTGTTCGGTCAAGCGTAGCACCTTAACGTTCAGCTAGTCAGCAAGTCGCTGGAGCTTTTGTAGCTCTCTGTACGGTGAACCGCAGAATCAGGCACCGGGCAGAGCTTGCTAGCCTGGGTTTGTTTGCAGGGGACACTCAGGAGGAAAGGTGGCGAGAGAAAAGCCTTTTAATAGGATTGCAGGGAGCTGCGCTGCAGCCCTGCCGCTAACAAAAGGATCCAGCCGGCGGGTCTTGCATTGCTCCTACACTCAGAGCAGGAGTAAGCAACTTCTTTGCTGATTAGAAAGGCTGTCTGCTCTGTTTTTTTTGTTGCTGTTACGGAATGTGACCTTAGCTGATAAGCAGGTCTAGCACAGGGCATTCTCTGGAGTGATGATTTGTTGTATTAACACTTGGCGTGGACAAGAGCTGCTCTGCTCCTCCGCACGAGTGGTGTCTGTGCCGTTGGCGAGTAGCTGCCAGCACAGGCAAGTGTGTGTGAAACCAAGTGGGTACCAGCCACGGTGTTCCTCCAGAGCTCCTCCCAGCCGGAGCTAAGTTTTATCCCCCAAATCCTGAAGCAAACAGAGAGCCTGAAAACAAACCCTGGTCGGGGAACTAGCGTAATGTGCAAGTTAAGCATCTGTGTCCGATAGAAATAAATGGAAAGATTTTACACAGCTTCTAAAAAGAGCATTTTTAAAAAAAAAATCAACAAATTTATCAGGCACAGATGCTGGTTTCTAAACAGCATGAGAAGCCACTGCTCCGAGAGAACACAAACACATACATGGTCTATGGTTTACAGTAACGAGACCGTCAGGTCTGAATGCAGTGAGAAGGGAAGGAATCAAGAAAGGATCCCCCAAACACATGAAATTACCCACTTTAAACCTTGGCTTTAGATGGAGAGGTGTCCCACCACCTGTACTCCCATCTCTGATTGCTGCTGGGTGTGGGCAGGGGGGGTGGCAAGGAGATTGACCATATAAGCCCCCATTTTCTGCCACCTGAAGCTGATTACTCTGGAAGCTCTTGCAACACCCAGCACAGAGCTGGGACTCCTCTTCCAGGAGGCGCAGAGGCAGTCAGCTGTTTACAGACAGGTAGGGAGCGAGGCAGAAAGCCAGTTCTCCCCAAAAGATGTCTTCCTGATCCTACACATGCCTTTAGGGAGGAATGTTAAGGATCAGGTATTTCCACTTCTCTCCATTCCCATTAACGTGGAAGGGAGGGCAGGTCTTTCTGACCTACTGTGGTACAAACACCGAATTGGAACTGCCTGCACGAGAATATCTAGTAGTTAAGACCCAAACGCCTCCAGCCTAACCCTGGGCTCAAAGGGGATGGAGGGAAGTTTCCACCCTGCTAATGAAGGGTCTTCTGTAGGTTGTTTGTTGCTGTTAAGCTGGTTTCTCAAATAAAGTGCAAGAAAAACAAAGTTTAGGACAAAAAAAAAAAAAAA
>JAHREE010000336.1:42194-64150 GCA_033628505.1 Tringa tobata | reverse complement strand
GGGCCCCAGCCTGGCTGCAATGCAAACGCGGTTAAGGGACTGGAAGTACAAAATAAACCAAGTTTGATAGAGCAGATCCTTTCCATAGCACAACCCCCTGAGCCACCCAGCTGCCGTGGGCCAGTGACAGCCTGCTGTGGGCCAGTGAGTGGCTGGCAGGGACTGTAAGAGACCACAAGAACTGAGCGAGGAGAGCAGTGAGCCCCTTGCCTCTATGCAGGCTCTCACCACTACAGCAACCACAGCTGATACGGTGGTTCGTAACGGCTTTTTCTGAGGAAGCAGCTGTGGTAGCCTTCAATTTTGAGTTCCTGCAGCCAAGTGGCATCTTTACTATGGACAGAGCAGCATATCTCAAAAAACTCAAAAATGCATGTCATTTCTGAGACCTGTAGGTCTGAGACCAGTCAAGGACAGGACACAGAGGTGGCTGAAAGAAGCTGGAGAAGGTGTTTCCAGCACTCTCAGGGGGCTCCAGCTGCCTCACCTCAAACACCAAACTACTGACAGATCCCAGTACGTTTGTGAAGTAACTCTTTATGAGGCTCTCACAGGCACACACCTACCTCTCTGTCAGCTTCCTGGGAAATGGTTATTTTGCTAATTTTAGAATAGACTTTCAGGCTAGATACGAGCATCAGCAACCCTAAAAAAAGTTCTCTTGTAGAAGAGCTACAGGTTTATTTTTAAAATTGACCTTTTCCTTTCACTGGATGGCTCTGTGCTTTGGTTTCCCCACTTCTTAAAAATGGGACTAGTAGGGAGGAATTATCTTATGGGGTTTTGTTGACTTGTTTGTGGGATGGACTGGAGAAATCCAGGGTGTTCCATAGAGGTGTAGAGCCTCAGCTCAGTGCCCCAGTGGGTACCTCAGCTTCTCAGACTGCTATTGCAGGGAATTCAGTGCCTTTTTATATTAATCTAATATTAGGTTGTAGGGGAGGGAAGGAACCTTTACGGTGCTGCCTCAAAACCAATCTCCAAATAGTGGGTGGTGGAGATGACAGGGTATTCTGGCCAAATGGCTACCCAGTCAGGGCTGCTTTATAATATGAAAGAATGTGTGGTCTCCTTTTCCAGACCAGCTGACAAAGTCAAAGCTTTTCTCCCATGACACTGAGCTGCAATTTACCAGTTTGGGTGTGTGCTGTTAAAAAGCTGAATTCTCTTGATACTGGAAACTATTTTCAACTACTTGGGAATGAATTATAGGTCTGTCTGGCTCCGTTCACTCCTGTTTTAGAAAAAAAAAGGGCTTGTCTGTTGAACTATAGTTAACATTCACATGGCTGGTTAACAACAGTCATGGCAGCAAACAGTGCATTAACAATGACGAGGGAAAACCATACACTGATAATACAAGTAATTTCTATAGCCCTTTTCATCTCAAAAGTACATTACAAACTTAGAACAATAAACAATCATACAGGAATTATTACATGTTCTGCCAAAATGCATCTAAACTGTAACACCACCTACCACCCCAGCACTGCTTTAGGACAGGAAGCTTCACGGACCTTATCCATACCAAATCAGAAGCACGTTTCAGGAACCAAGAACAAAGCTGGTAGGGCTGAGAAACTGGCCAAGCCTTCATGTTCTTAAGAAAGTGGCCAAATACAGTCTGAGTTTATTTAAAAGTTTTAGACCGGAATAAAAAGCATCCCCTCCCCTTCAGCTGCTCAGCACTCTCCATCCATGAGGCTGGGATTACCTTCTAAGATTTCACACCAAAAAAGCTACCACAATCCATACAGGCTTCCCAGCCCTGTATTGGGCCAATTTCAGCCAACTTTCTTGGCTTGTCTGAGTAAGAACAACACAAAATATTCACTTCTCCACAGCCACAGTCTTGGGAAAAAGACAACGTTGTAGTGAGAACGTTGCCCTGGCATCCTTGCTTGCTTGGGCACAGCAGGGAGGTCCTACTTTATAAGGTCTCTGGAGCACTTTTGCTAAGGGTAATGGGCACAGCAGGGGGTATGGAACTCTCCTTCACTGGATTTGTGGCATTAGGACTAGAGGCATTGGCAGCTCCAGGGTACCATCAACTGATTCTCCCCCTCCAAAGCTTCGTCTGCATTTTTAGATAACTGCAGCAACAAACCCACACAAGCAAGGATTTTCAGAGGGAGCACAGTAGGACCAACAGATCGGGAGGTCACGTCAAGAGACATAAACCCCGTGGAGCACGACTGGGTAAGAAGCACCCAAGAGCAGAAGCCATGCTTTCATCAGGTCTCAGTGTCTGATGGGTAACAAGCCGTTAGCAAGCAAAGGCCATTTTGTTTTGTAATTGCAACAAACCCAGGGACTTGTTGTCTTTCTACATAAAGATTTCAGAGCATTTTAGAAACTTGGATACACAACAATTAACAAACAAACCTCTGATGGTGGTTATGTGTCCTGCCACTTTGCAGAGATGAAGTCACCCACCAGAGGGATGGGATGACTTATCCAAAGTCACACAACCAGTAAGCATCACTGGCAGGCCAGGAAGACTGCCTGCACTTACTAACTTCCAGTCCCGGGGCTAAACCACAAACTCAAATCCACGTTCTTTGCCTTGAAATAGGCTGCTCAAATGCCACCAGGGTTATGACTAAACAAGTGTCTCAGTCTTCAGCAGTACATTTAAGCTCACCCACTCCCTACGGTTCAAATTTTGATGCACTAGCGCAGATACACAGGGAGGATACAGATTTCCAAACCAAAGACAGACCAAAAAAAATAGTATCAATTTCCATCAATTTCAAAATACTTAGAGCAACTTGACTAGCTTAAGGCAGAGGGATCTGGGACCCCACCTTACATAGTCATCCCAAAACTCTTCTTCTTGTTCGAAGACCGGAAGCTACCACACACAGCCAGTTCGCAGTACAAACAAACCTTGATCAAGGCTTTTCTCTTCAATGTCTAGATTGAGGCCTTTTAATGGCTTTATTCTCAAAAGGGCTGAGCAGCCAACTTCTTTGAGTGCTTCAGTACAGCGTAAGTCCATTAAAACAGTTCAGAAAGATAATCTCGGTGCTATTATGGCAATTTTCACAGCTTTATTCAGTGGGCACAGCGAGATGAATCTGCATTAAAAACAAGTATTAGCACTTTCTGGGAATCTACCTCTGCAGAAGCCCTAAATGTAGGACGTGCTGCTTTGGTTTTAAAGGCCCATCGAATCCTTGCAGCTGACACCTGCAGACATCAGGCATCCTCCAGCATTATTACTGTGCTCTCTCTTTTCAACCAAGGCCAACAACTAATGGCACACAGCAGATTCAGCCTTTTTTTCTCAAAAACAAATAAACCTAAATTAAAAGATTTGTTTTATTCCCTCCCCTGCCAGGCCTTGTAACACAGAGGAGGGCAGAAAGATTTGATGATCTAGTCCCACTGGCAACATTGGATAGATTAGTTATTTTTCAAAGAACAGCCAGAAGAGGAAACAGCTGAAACCACGAATTTCAGGCTGGCACCCCAGCAGGAACTTCCAAACTGCCTGTCACAAGACATCAGCATTGTGTTCACTTTCTTTTCTCATCTTGCCTTTCTTCACCCTGTTCTCACTTCGTATGATCTCTAGCTGCAGCCACGGAGCACAAGGTCATGTCATTAGTCTGGCAACGCATTACTAGGACTGCATTGCTCTGTAGTCATTCAGCATTTCTCGCGTAACGAGTTCCATGAGCTTTGCTGTTCTACCAGCCATGCCTCCCCCGCTCTGGAGGGCTCCTATCCTCAATGGATGCGGTTTTGAGGAAGTACAATGAGCAAGGAAAGATTCCCAATTGAGAAAAAACACAAGCAGAGAATTAGGTTTGCTCCAAACCCAACAGAATCTGTGGGTACGAACTTGGGTGGCTGTTCTAGGCTCTGGAACAGCACTCTGGTCTAAGAAAGTAAACTGTCAGTTAAGACCTACAGCCGTTTGCAAATCTCTCGAGACCTGCCCATTCTAATAATAATCATTACAGTTACTGCTTCAGTCAAATATCCTGCACCACCTGGCCTTCAGTACTGTCAGTAACTGGGAGCTTACTTGAACACAGTAAAATAATAAAAAAAAAAAGATTCTTACAGTTTACTTTGAAATTCCTAAGTAGTATCTTCGCTGTGGTGTTGTACATGAGGAAGATAAGGCAGATGCATAACACAACTTGTTGAAGCCACACAGCACCAGCCTTACCCTTACGCTGATCTCTAGGGTAAGATCTGGGTTCTGCTGACATCAATTGGAAAAAGATCACAATCAAAACTAGTCCTAACCAAAGACTTTACATCACAAGTAGAATGGAAGATACAAAAGTCCATGAATATAACTAGCTTTCTTGGGGGAGTTTTACTTTTTTTTTTTCTTTTAAGAAGTGATTTATTCTTCACCCTTTTGCTACACTCCACAAGCAGAAATCCCAAAGCAGCGAGGGCTCTTAGAACCAGTGTGCAGTCAGAAGTGCAGTTGAGCGGAAAACATTTTCTTCCTCATGGGTGGCTTGGAGACTGCACCACCAACGCCAGACTTTGTCCCTAAAGAAGTTCAAACCAAGGTAAACAAGCAACATTCCTTGCAAGTTTTAGAATAAAAACTCCTTCACTTAGCTCCAGCTCAGGTACCATGGGGCAGAGGAATGTCCATTACTGAGACGACAAGCTCTTATCATTTTAGGCCAGGCACTTTGCTAATTCACATGGAATTCTACAATCCTAATCAGTAATTTTTCACTGTATTCCCAAACATCAGAAGCCTGGCTGTTATACTGCTGCTTCTGGTGCAGCCCGAAGCATGGCACGAAAGGTTACAGCAGATTCCTTACTAGGAAAGCTTCTGGGAAGGCAGAAACACCTCCAGAGGGAACAAACATTTTCAGAATGTTAGAGCCAGAAATGCTTTTTTTTTTTTTTAAAGTTTTTCTTCTAGAGCCAAGAGCAGAAAACACAAATCCCTTCACCTCTGCCTGCACCGCCATCTCTTGGAATGGAGACAAAACTGGAAACCTCCTGACACAGAATCCCACAGCACTGTGCAAAGGATAAAGCAGCTGTTTCTGGAGCAGCTCACTCGGGGTATGGCAATCATCTGGAAAGAACTATTTAACCCTAGTCTCAAAAGTGACCTTTCCAGGTCAAAAGGCCACAGCTATGCCTCCCCGCTAAGTTGCACAGAGATCTTTCTGTAGATGTAGATTTTCCATCCACCCCCATCCCTAGGAAACCAGCTGGTTCCGATTTTTATTCCTTAGCTTGGATTTAAAAGAACAAAGAAAACCCTTTTTGAATTGCATAAACATACAAAATGTAATTTAACTTGGCACTATAGTATTTAAGCCCAGCGTGCAAAGAAACATCCAAGATCTCTCTGTCCTCAATGTGTTTAGAAAAACTGAGCTCCAAGGGTCCATTTGTTTGAGTAACCAAACCAGATATGCAGTAATGAACTAGCTGGATTGTTCTGGAAGTCCTGTCTTGGTCATTTGGGTTTGTGTTATCACCAAAACTAGGATATTAAATTGTAATGTTCAAGTCCCATAAAACAGTGTTGACTATTAGAACACACAGGAGCTAGTATATTCTGATACAATAATGACATAAGAATTAGAATCCATCCAAGCGCTGACCTGTCCAAAGACTTGTTTTAGGTGAAACTATGGCTATTTCTCAACAATATCCTGGTCCAGTTACTGACTGAAGTAAATTTGAACTTCCGTATCTCTCATGCCAGCTTGTTTGTTGCAATGCCTTCCAGAATTTTGCTCACAGGGCAAAAGAATAGCAGATATTTGTTGCAAAACTGAGGCATCTAACTTTGACTAGACTAATATTTTCAGTAACAATAGTTCTTGGTCATTGTTCTTTCTGAGAATAGAGAAGGTGTAAGATTACTGAGCAGGGCAGGAGGGATTAGCTCCACAAGGGACATCTCCAACAGATTTGGGGGCTTTTGCTTCACTCATGACCAGCAGTGATAGGTGGACATCCGCTGTTCAATTCATATATTGCTCCATTAGAACAAACTGTGGCTTAAAAGGGAAAAAAAAAAAAAAAAAAGCTACATTTAGCTTACCATATAAAACTTGCAGTCATCTGTAAGAACTTGCAAAGCATCCAGCTGTCCCCACTGAACACAGACTTTAGCTCTTAATATCACCATTGGGTAAAACTGGTTGATAAAACATCCTTAATGGTACTGTAGAGAGGTGTTGACGTAAGTGCCTTAGTTTTTGAAGGGGCTTTCTGTAGCTGAAACTGCAGAAAGTCTCCAAGGGGGTCTACTTTGTGTTACTCAGTAAAAAACAACTGAAAACTACTGGAGTTCAGCGTTTGGAATTCAAGTTGAGTTAGAATTGCATTTCTTTCTGGAGGGACAAGTTGGCACAACTGGAAAAAAAAGTTACTTTCATTGGGTGAAAGCCAAGGGCAGGCACTGTCCAGTTCTAACTCTGTGCCTGCTGAAGTATTAGAAGAAACACCATTTTACCTTTGCTCAGCAGTGCAGCTGTCAAAAGCAACCTCAAAGCCAGATTTTGAAATTAAAACAGTGCCAAAACACGTAGACAATTAACAGTCCTCCACCTTAGCTACTGGGAACAAGGACTGAGACCAGATAAACTTGTTTTCCTTGTGATCACCAGCTCTATAAGAAGGCTGGCAGCTTCCTAGCATTAGTCAGTGAAAAGGTTCATTCTCTGTTTGGTTCTTCTACAGCATAAAGCCTGGAGAGGTTGAGCCAGAATGTCTTCTGAAGGCTTTCTGAAGGAAATGCAAACCATCGGTGAGAAGTTTCTCCTTAAGCTCCAGAAACTGCCCAAGGCTGACCCAGTGGAGATTGTGTCCTTCTGTGTGGTTCTTCTGTTTATCGGTGAGTTTATCGGCGAGTTTATCGGCAAAGGGGTGTCAGAGAGTCTCTTCTCTTCTGGGGGGGCAGTTTGCTCGACAGTCTTTGTTGGTGGCTTGGTGTTGTTGGTGGGTTGGTGTTGTTGGCAGTTGTTTTCCAGTCTGTGCTCTGAGGCCCAGTTTAATTTCTAGGTAATTTTTTAATACTCAGCTTGTATCTCTACATGCACGCAGAGCACGATGGGCAAGAGCATAGCTTTCCCCAAAGCTCTCATATTTAAGCATTAGCTTAAACAGCAGTATATTGACCAACCCAGAGGTGCTGCAATGTTTTGATGCATAGATTTGTTTACGACAAAGGGCATTAGGGCATCTCACTGCCACAGAAGACACAAAACCTGAGACTGAGTGTCATTCCTGTACTTAGTTCAGTAGAAACCAGTATGCTTCAGATAAGCCTATTTATTCTCCTCTGGTAACGGCAGGATCCCTCCTGCTGCTCTGTGTTGATGGCATGGAAGGAATAGCAAAGAGCTGCTTGATCAAGGGGATGAAGTTTGTTTAGACAATAGGAAAACAAGCAGGAAGGAAGGCAGGCCCTCCCCTTCAAAGACACTTTGCTCCCAGCCAAAAGGAAGGGTGTGTATCCAGCCTGGACACTCCTCCCTGGGCTGGAATTCAGAAAGACACACCTGCTGCTTTAATTTTTTTCATACCTACAGCTGGTTCCCTACAGGTCTGGTAACTTGGCAGCCCAGCTCCAGACTTTTAAGGAACACGTGCACACACATGTGCACGTTCATGCACTGTTATGTGTTCTGCAGGATTAAACATGTCATCCTTTTCTGTTCCAGATAAACTAACATATCTCTTCCAACACCAACCATTATGCCTAGCGTAGAATAACAGTAAGTTAACCCACTGCTTTGTGAAACAAAACCCCACATTTGAAGTGTCTATTTTTTCAAGCTAAATACAGGAGAAAGAGTAAAGCCAACCCAGTCACAAATTTCTATCCTCACTAAAGGGTACAATGCACACAGTGTTCAGAAATGCAGCTGCCAGTTTGACTAACCAAATCCTTTCGAGTTGCTTCTGACACAACTGTGGAGAGAGCTGCATCTCCATCCTTTCCAGGCACATTGCTCTGCTTAGTTACCTCATGTCATCTCTGAAACTATGGCCCATTAGGCAGGTAAAGATATACCCCCACATGGTTTGGTACTCTTAACATCATAAAATATCTGGTAATGATTGTCCAGATTAAATGGACTAATCCAAGGGAGCTGGAATTTAGGAGAGGTGGGCATAGAGGGGGTGAAAAAACAAAAAACCCACAAAAAAATGGCAAGAAACTGGACTTTGTTCATTCTGCTGCTCACCAAACAACTTGGAGGAGACATAGGGTACCTCTGCAATGATTGCACCTACGACATGAAGCAATATCCTGTGCTTCCCTTTCCAGGTACTGTTCTGCTGCTCATGATCATTGCCTGCAGTTGCTGCTGCTATAGCTGCTGTAGCTGCGATGGACATCCTGACCACAGACGTAGGAAGACCCAAGTCCGCCCAATTGCCCATTCATGAAGTGCAACAAGAGGTGACACAACCTACTATCAAGGACATGTGTGGACATCATGATTCAGTCCTATGGGAATGACTTTCTACACTAGCTCACTGAAAATGGCAATAACAATATTCATTAACATGACTCAGAAGACCAGAAACCACAGTGTGGAATTCCTTCTTTCTGTGGCAGCCACTGGTGGGCTCCGTGGTGTGACCAGAGAGGTAACGCTACTTTACCATCACTGTCTCCCTCTTCTAGTGTGGGGTGGGGGTGCACGGACACACGCTGCTGAGAAACCAGACATGCTTCCCCAGTGACAGCTCTGCAGCTGGGCCAGCCAGGATTCCCTTGGTGAGCATGGAGCCACGGACCAAAGCAGAGGACACAAACACTGCCATGTGCTGGGCAGAACAAGTGGCTAATCCAGAAGGATGGTGCTGGGTGCTAGCGAAACCCACTGATGTCACTGGGAGGTGCCTATGCTCAGTACATCTTGGATCAAGCCCAAACCTCCTCTCTCAAAAGCCACCTGCCACAGACACGTTTAGCTGAGATGTCTGCTGAAAACAACAAAATTGTGGACCTTCTGATCCAAACGTGCCAGCGGAAGCTCCGAGTACAGCTGGTAACAAATGCTCCCTGCTTTATTTCATCAGTGTTACAATGATGTGAAATTGCCAAAGAGAAAAATCAGATCACGTGCAATACCCTTTGTAAACAGAAAGATGAAGGCAAAAGGGAAAAACTCACCAATGCTATGGCTTAATTTGATCATTCCGCTGCTAAACGTGCTCCCTCCCCACTCCCCGTGCGGTTCTGCTCTTCTGCTTATTGCAGGTGAATGGTACTTACAGAGCACGGGAGTCACAGGAGATGAACAAATCCCTGTCCTTGCTTGAAGGACCTGTGTGCCTGACTCCCTGCACTGTGTGCAGTTTATTTTAGTGGACATAAACAGTATGCCTAAGGTATGTTTATTAGCATAAACAAAGGCATTTCAGAGGAGTGACATCCATTATGGTAACCGTCACTTCAGGGTACATATGCAGCAGCTGACAGTGGGCATTGTGACAAGGCAGAGCCAAGAATGGGCTGTATGACTGAACTTAACAAGTGCAAATAAATCCCTTTTCCATGCTGCAGCCACTGTGTATGTTTGGTTTACACTTCAGTGAACTTCAGAAAGGGATTTATGTAAGTACAAGGCTATGGCACAGTGCACGACTTTCATAACTGGGACAGCCAAACAAAAGACCATCATACTCCACCTAACTTTAAGCCACTGGTCTTTCAGCCCCTAATGTGAAAACAACCACCTTTATAGAGAAGAAGGTATAAAAAGTTACACATATATGAATAAATCATCTTCTACCCCTGTATTCCAAGTGCTAAATGTAGAAGAGTCAAAGAGATTACACATTCATATTCCAGAGACAAGATCTAGCTAGAGAGAAAAGAATCAAGTTTATAAAAGGTTTTCAATATTCTTCATAGTTCAGAAGCGACAAAAAAACCCTGAAAACTTTTTAAAGAAATCTCTTTTCTTTGATGCCTGCACCCAAATTTGTAAAAAGCCCATTACATCAGTAGCTTCTCATGTATTTAATGCACTTTAATTTTTACAAAGAAACTAGATTTAGATATTTTGCATTTTTGTACTGCTGTATATTGGAATGTATCTGCAGCCAGAGACATAGAAAATAGTCTAAAAATTAAGGAAAAAAATTTTCCTCAAACTATCAATGTTACTTTTAAATTAATAAAAAGAAAAACTTTCCAGCAGCAGATGAGGATGTTCCTTAGAAAGCAAATATTTGAGCTCCAACTTGACAACTACCAAGAGATGACCGCACTCGTATGAGCTACTGCACACGCAGTTACACTAAGACCAACAAAGCGCTGGCCTTTGTCATGCTGTCCCAAAGCTTTCACTCCCAGTCAATATGTTAGGGTGGGATAAGCTCAAGCTGGCATCAATTTACACTAATCAACATCCCGAGATGTGTCACACTAACCTCTCTGTCAGATATGTCTTTGCTCCTTTCAGTTACAAACTAGCTGCAATCAAGGTGACATAGGAAGTCTCAGAACCTTTTTTGAAGGAGACAGACTCAACAGACATTTCTGTATCTGAGTTAGGTCACGAGACCTGTGAAAGAACAGAGCTTCCTTTCTTTCCTCGCTTGTGCCAGACAGTGCCAGCTACAGGAATTAACAGAATCCCATTGAGAAACGTTCCAGCAGCATGGAACCAGTCTGTGCTAACAGTCAGGAGGAAGCTCAGCAGGCTGGAAACATACCAACGACTGACAGGTCACTGACACTAGGAAGGAGCTGCCAGGCCTTATCTCAACAGGAAAAGCTACAAATACATGTTTCCCAGTGGTGTTACAAGTTAAGCCACTGACAGATACCAGGCAGGGGGACAAGAGAAATGTCTCCAGCCTTAGCTATGCCTCTCTTAAGTTCCTCAATTAGAAATAGAGAGCAAACACAGAACTGTTAAAAAACAAAGAGAAGGAGAAAAAAATTAAGCAATTCTCTAAAGAATTCAGGTAGCTTTCTGGAGCAGAGGAGCAGCCACCACGTAGAGGAGGGGTCCTGGGACTGATTTGTCCATGCTTGCCTGGACTGCACAGGCCTAATGTTCTGCTTTGTCCCATTGTACACAGCTGGATTATTCCCATACTTGGCATTTAGACACACCAATTGCTTGCCTGGGCTGGGTGGTGTCTGTCGCCTTCTTGCATGCAACAGTTCTGGTTGGCCTGAAAGATGCCCAGCAAATCCCTAGCTTTCTGCAGCTCTTCAGTTTCTGTTGATTAGAAACATGCCAATTTCTGGGTCCCTGCTCACCACTCACACAAGCTTTTGTGGTTTTGGCTTCAGTCATTACCCATATAAAGGGACCCGGAAGGCCCTGAGCATTAGTGGGGATGGAGCCTCCCTGTTTCAAAAAGCAGAGAGAGATTCAGAAGAGCACAGAGTAAGGCGAGATTGCTTCAAACATAGCAACTTCTGTACATGTTGTGAAAGCCTGAGAGAGCCAGAAGGAACTGCAAGGGAATAGAGTTACTCCAGCCCTGATGATACAAGTGTTGAAATAGTTTCTTTCCCTGAGGAACCTGAAAGAGAGGCCGCCTCTCTGCAGAAGTGGTTGGATTGATGACTTAATGGAATAGCTTCTATTCTGTAACATCATCCCTCTGGTTTCAAAGTGATTTGCTTGGCTTGTGAAAAACAAGTTTCCCTTTACACACACAGGATCTCACACACCATAGTCTCCTCCTTCTCCCCTCCCATCTCTCCCAGCACCATCCCTCTGGTCTTCTTCAGTTGGGAAAGCACCAGGGAGTCAGTTTTATTGCAGCTGAACAGCAGTGCAAGGCTCTGTACTGAGTGTATCCACCTAAGCTTGTCACGATGAAGTTTGGACTGGAGGGCAGTCTTGTTCACGCTCTCATTTTAGATATGGCAATCTCCTAACGGAGCTTACAATACAGATCCAAGCCCTCTTCTCTCCACCACAACCTGCAGCCTTCCCCAGTCAGGGGACATAGTGGGCATTTACAAGCACTGGAACGCGTCTACGAGTGGCCAAAGCCATGGAGAGGAAGCAATATCTAAGCAACAGCTGAACTAGGTCTTTTTGACTCTACTCAAGGCCTTTGATTAGATTAGCCACACCTTTGTAGGAAAGTCAGCTGTTAATCATTTACGGCAACACAAACAGGCAAGTTCTGTGCTGGCTCTACAACTCTCCAGGTGCAGCAAGGGGGTCCCTCGTCACAGGCCACCATCTCTTGGACGGGGTGCAGAGGAGGCACCAGAAGAAACGCCTACTACAAACACAACAGCTTCAGGTATTTATAAAATCCCATATAGCTCTCCTAATTCAGGAGATTCACTGTGGTTAGCAAAAGAGATGGGAACTTTCTTGGGTGTACAGTCACACGGGGTTTCTGCCTTTGGGTCTACAGAACTAGTATTTAGGCTGCCTCCTTTTTAAAGGCAAGAGAAGCTATCAGGAACAGCTTTCATGGCCTGTGTGCCTGTTGGGTAGAGACTGGGCATGGTGATCTGCCATAATTCTAGAAAACAAAGCACAAACTGAATATATTTGCCTGCTGAGAAAGAAATAAAGACTTTAGCAAGCTGAAGTGTGAGTTTGTGCTCGTACTTGAGTGTGACTTGCTGGGGATGAAACACGCTTTATATGACTAATCCTATTCTTTACAATATTAAGGATACAGACATAAAGGGCAGCAAGTCAAGCAAATTTTCAAAAATAACAGAGACGTCTTCCTGCATTACATCTGCAGAGTCACACTTGAGAGAAAGTGTTAGAAACAACCCATCCTTTCCCTTGAGAAGCAAGGAAGCTTTAGAAAAGCCACAGGATGCTCACAAAGAGATGCTGAATGTTATTTCCAAAGCTGATGGCCAAGTCATTATGCAAAGTATTGGTAAAAGAGCAAGTGAGTAGAATCCACTGAGATACCAGTTTAAATTATTTCTAAGTACTTCAAGGGAGGAAAACTTATGCTTCTATTGCAGAGTAACAGAAAGCGGTACTAAAGCAAACTGTGAACAGCACACATTTTTTACAGCACTAGACTATTCTATGCCTTATGGGAGCAACAAGTTGTACATTAAGATCTTGGCTTATTGTTGGTGGATTTTTTGTTTGTTTTTAAGTAAGTGTTAACTTAATCTCCACTGTGTATTGGAATTTAAGTGCCCAACTCCTTTTTGGAGATCTTTCCAATGGCATCAAGCAAGTTCTCTCACTGAATACTTGCCTTTCCTGTATAGGCTGTACAGTTGACAGAGATGAAGGGTTCACACTGAACAGGCTGGGAGAGATACTACATGATATTACCAAAAATATTGATAAACTATGATTAAAATAAATCTCAACTGCCAACATCTTGTAAAGCCAGAAGCTTTCCTCTTTACATCTCTGTAGATCCAATTATAAAATTGGCCGCAGCTATCTTTCTTCTGGTTTATGCTCCCATTTCTGTGAAGGGTGACTCTCCCTTTTGGAAGAGGGATGCCTGCAGGCACAGACAGCACACACACACACCTATACTGGTTTTGGGACTGTGGCTCACAGCATAGAGAGGATACACCAACATCTGCTATTGTTCTTGTCTACCTCCAGCAGGATGGAAGTCAGCATGTCATCAGTGCAAGAGGCATCCTCAGTTCTGGAAGACCTAAAGAGACTAATTACAACAAGTGACTGGGGTCTTGGAGGGCTAGTGGTGATTGGCATCTTCTGTCTTGTTTTTATTGCTCTCCTTTTATTTGCTGCTATCTTTGGGTGCTGCTCATCTCCAAGGCACAGATAGCATGGTGCATAAACAGCGAAGCTGAGATGCAGTACTGGGAGCCCTACGGCAAGAATCAGCCCAGCTACAACCCGATTGTGTTGTCCACAGAAAGCTTTCTCTTCTTCTCTCCCTGGGTGGTTATTTCTCCTCGTGCAGCTTTGCTGCATCAAGAGCAATGCACCAATTGCAACGCAATGCAGCAAGTTGTTCTGCAAGTCCACAGCAAAAAGACTCCACACATAAAGCTGTCTTGTATTCAGGAACTGCACGATTAGCCAAATACAAAAGTCAACTCATATCTGCCTGGTTTTCATCTTTCAAGCAAAATCACAGGTTAGAGGTGGCAAATGGTCAACCACCACCTAAAACTGATCAAGATGTCTTCTGCTGTTGCAATTACAAGGGCTTTTTTTCCTTCTTGCAAGTGAGCAACAGGAAACTCTCACCAGCAAAAAACTTTGTCTAAACCCACTCTCTAAAAGCAGCTTATACCATTGTTCTCCTGTCTTACTCGGACAATAGCCTAAATATACTATGCAAAAACTCACTTGCCAAGCCTGTCTTTATTTAGAACCTTGTTCTTTATTTGTTCTTATTTTGAACTTTGCAAGGTCAGGTTTTCAGGTTTGCTTTCACCGTTTGGGTAGTGAATAGAACAGCATTAATTAAAAATGTAAAAAAGAAATGCAATGTGCCATTCCTTTAAATAGCATCTTAGTCTCCTTTACAGTTATGAGCAGGGAAGTCAGTCAGTGGCACTGCTATATGTGACTCTGGGATGCATATGAGATGTTATACAGTAGGAAAAATGTACCAAGCTGCAGGAGGGAAGAAAAAGTATGGGAGATGTGACTTCTAATTAGGTCAGTGATATTCCCTTAACAAAATCTGTCTTTTATTTACCCAGTGAAATCCTATTTCCATTACTATTCATCTGAGTGAAGGAAAATGTTTTCTCTGTCCTTGCTCAGATGTTGCCTCATTGCTGCAGTACAACTCTAGATAAGGTCCTCACTTCAGAGAGCAGTCAGGCTTTTTACAGCACGTATGAAGTGGGAGATGCTGCAAAGGGGTTATATGGAGCCTAACTCCTGCCCTCACTGGGACACCACCTGTGGCTGCTACTGGTTTGTGCAAGCTTAGTTCAGTGATCCCAGTCTAGTTCTTAAGGCACTAGTGTCCAACCCAAAAAATGACTGTTATGACTAACTCTACTGATAACCATCTTAGGAATCAAGGAGAAATAGATATCAAGACAAAGTTTCCTGAGATTGTCATCTTAACCAGGTAGACATATTGCCTCTCAGATTATATAAACCCCAGACACAAAGAGCAACTGGGCCACTCTCGCTGTGAGCTGGCAACACACACCAGAAGAAGCAGATCTGCTTAGCCACGTAAGAGGCCCAAAGTCCTATAGCAAGAAGCCTCCTAGTAACTACTTCCCAGAATCACCTTGACTTTGGGCAAAGAAATGCTCCTTCAAGTGCCCCAGGACTCAACGTTGTGCTGCACTTCAGAAAAAGCAAGACTTTCAGACAGCAACCCCATAAAACCAGGATTTGTTTACTGAATGTGACCACAAGGAGCAAACGTGCTCACCGAGGCATCACAGAAGAAGCACGGGTTATATTTGCACTGAAAAACTTGCCTTAGACACAGGTGTGAAGAATGAAACAAAATGCAGACTTGAAAGCAAGACACATGTTGACCATTTCCAGTTAGTGAACACATACTGCTCTCTTACTGGCAAAATTACAGCTTTGATGTTTTATCCAGCATAGAATAGCAATTAGTACAATTACATCTTACAAGTCATGAACAAAACCTGAACGACGCATGTTGCGGTTGCTAGTCTGCATTTAGACTGGGCATGTCCATAATTTGAGCCTGTTTCTGAAACATTCTAAGCACCATCAGCTCCTTCTAAGGTCAATGAAAATCATGGATACCTTGTACTTTGCAGAGTGGAGCCCCTGAGATACAGACAAACATTAAATCTAAATGCTTCCATCCCATGCCAATTAGGCTGTCTCCCTGTTTGTCTCCTTAGAAGAGAGATGATGTAGTGAAGGTGGAAAGAATCATAAAAAAAAAGCAAATGCATCTAAGTCAACCCATCATCAAAGATAGAACATAGTAAAAGTCATAGCCAGAGGAGTTACACTTTAACATACCGTGTTACTTGATCAAGCTCCAAGACCAACAAACATCTCAGTTAACTCAGAGGTAGGAGTGAGAGGTGTCTCAAGGACACCTTCCTTGGTCCAGGCAGCAAAATATCAAGTGATTCATTCAGTATTTTCTTTCTCCCTGACATGCAGGACCTCAGCCATAACAGCGCCTCGTAAGGGATCACGCATGGTTTCCCCAACATTAAACAGTGTTTGAAAGAAGCGCACTCACCCCAGCTCTTCGCAGAAGCTCACAATGGCATCAAAAGCCGTCATCACAGCTTTGTCAGATTCTTTTAAGGTGCCTTTTTTTTCCTGAAAGTAGATGGGAACAATAACTATAGTTTTCAATTTAAATATAAAGACATAAAGTAACTCTAATGATGACCAAATCCAACCCTTCTGATCACTACAGCAAACAGATACAGACACCACCAAGTCTCTGCTCCACATGCCTCTCTAAAAGCTGGAGCTGGGTCTGGCAGCCCTTTCCCTTCCTGCTTCACTCCCTTCTGCTGTCCCTTGAAACAGGGCTGCAGACAGCTCTAGCCCCAAACCACCTGATTTCATCTTTGCATATTCAGAGGTCACCGCAGGCAAGAGGTAAACCAGATCAGAGCAAAGGCAGAGTATCTAGGCAGGTGGCTACTGTTCTGCACATCTTACTTGGATGTTAGAAAGCTCCTTCTTAATCAGGAAGCTGACTTGATCCCGGTCATTCCTCGAGTAATAGAGGCGGCAGCAGGATGGCTTCCCGTCTCTCCCAGCTCTGCCAGATTCTTGGTAATATCCAGCCATTGACTTAGCAATGTTCCAATGGGCAACAAACCTGCACGTGAGAAGACAACAGGAAACATAAGGCTGCAGTTTCTCAGATCACTGCATACATGATTGTGCTGTTTGTGGACATCAACAACAGTAAAAAATAGCTAATAAAAGCATAAAAGACAAAGGATTTTGCACACAGAAATTTAAGTCCTCTTAACCCATGAGACACAAGGAAAGCAGAAGAGCTGTAAGAAAACAAATGCACCTGAACAACAGGTGATGAGGACGTCATTCCAGATGGATGAAAATGAATGGGCACATGAATATCCCAAATGTGCATATAACTGCACAGCTATGAAGAGCGAGAATAAGGACACTGATTTAAGGAGTTTGGCACATCTTACTATAAAATATATCATTAATAAAAAAGACCTATTTATTTTGTGGAAGACAATTTGAACATAGCAGAACATAATCTGAAATACTCGATTTTAAAAAGACACTTTTTTGCCAACAAAATCTGTATGGGAAATTGTGTCTCATCAAGCTCCCTCATAGATGAGGGCACCCTTCCCAGCCAGCAAATGTGACCATGAATCACTGTACATAATCTCTGAAGGAAGGTTTTCACACACCACTGCAAGGCTGCTTTAACCCTGCTTGTACCTGAGTATTCAGCAATTCAGCTTATACCTATGTTAAGAGGATTTTACGGTACAGTAACGCTGCCAATGTTTTAAATACCAGTCTGCTTCAAACCCAGCACGTCCCAGAGGCAGGTATGATGCATATGGGTGTGGCAAAAGATTAAATGACAAAAGCAAGCAAACACGTTTCTTTAAACACAAACACCCCAGGAACAGGCCAGACAGGAAGCCCTACAGACTTGTTCCCAATCAGGAAGCTTACTGAAGCAATTGATAAATAATCTCAAGCAAAACTGAAATGGGAGTAAAGAGAGAGAAGCAGATTCCATCAGAAAAAGAGACAACACCTCTGTTTTCCCTTTTGTCCAGAAGAGTCACCTCTAGAAGTTGTTAAACCTGATCTTACTTGATAACACATGCATGAATACTCAGAACTCTGCCATCACAGAGCCAAAGTTAAGCAGCAGTGCCTTGTTCCCTGAGTGTGGGTACAATGTCCTTTGAACTATTAAAAATATCCTGTGAAGAGTCATTTTAACTCTGTTCCTTGGAAACTAACCAGATTACAAGCATGTTTCAGTTATATTTCACTGTCAATCAGCCCTATGCCTTTCGATTACTCTCTGCCTTTTTTTAACAACCACTGTACTGACCAGGGCAGTGTAATCTCAGCAAGTCTTATTTCATGCTGCCACCGTAGGACACATCTCACTTCTCCGTTGGGTAACATGCATCAAGCAGTGAAATTGTCTGTCATTGCTGTGGGATGCTCTCTGTTGAACCAGGGAGAAGGATGGCACAGTTGTGAACTGATGTGACTGCCTCATTGGCGTCCTGCCCCTCTCCTGCAGTGGTCAGAGCAATTGCTTTATATGGATTTTAGAGTAAAGATCAGGTCTGTGTGGGGTGTTGTGTGAGCTGCACCCCAGTTATCCCTCTACTAAGTGCTCACAGCTCACAGTACTAACTCAGCACAGCTATACTGCGGTGCAGGAATTGTAACACAGAACAATTATGGCAACAGTTAAAAGTCCCAGAGGAACAGCAATTGAAAACATGTGCAAAGTTTCTGTCCTTGGACTAGAGCTGTACTTTTTGTATGGTTATTGCCATTTGTGAACTGCTATTTTTCCTCCCCATTGCACTGCAAAAGGGGATCTCTAAAAAAAGCTGGCTCTGACTATTTTAGTAGAGGGTGTATGAATTATTTTAGGTGCAGATTTTATTCCCACTGTTTTTTTAACAGCAACTGTTGCACTAAGAGAAGTGAAAGGGACAGCTGTGATTGCATCGAGATGGTTCTTTTTGAAATCCTGGAGGGTGTGGCAAAAAACCAAGCATTCCTCCAATTTTCTTGGTTTTGAAGATGACTGGCAAAGAGGATCTCTGGTGCCTTGTTTTTAATTTCTTTACAAAACCCTTCCAGGTTTGTTTTTGCTGCTTGTAAGATAAAGAACCTCCAGCTCTGTTTTTGTGGGTTTTAGCCACAAAATTCATCAGGCATTTGCGTCAGATGTATCAAGTAACAAAGACTGAGGCTTTCCCTTCCCACTGCTCAGGTTTCAGTCTCCGGTGGTGCACAACACTCAGCCTCACACACCTGACATTTGCTTTGTCTACTCCCATTCCAAAACTGATGGTTGCGACAATAACAGGGATCTTCTCCTCCATCCATTCGTTCTGGACTGAAGTCCTGTCAGCTGCCTTGAGTCCTGGGAAGGGAAAAAGAGGGATAGAAACAATAACAAACAACAAAAAAAAAAAAGAAAAAAGAAAAGAAACGAGGATTTTCTTCCTCCTCCATTCCCCCACTGCGAGCCAACCCCCTCACTAAAACTGACTGACTGATGTACATGCTCCTCTCTGCCCATGTTTGAACTGGCCTGTGATCAAGCTGAAGTCAGCAGCAGCTGTTTCTATTCCAAAGAGAAAAATTCAGATCCCTCCTGGAATAAAAGCAGTTGTTATATTTAGGCCACGCAAGATCCAACAAATCCAACAGTTCTGGAGTGAAGGGAATGCCATTCCATTGAAGGCACATACCTCACAGACCTGACATGTGAGCATCAGACCCATTTCAGACAATGCCTAGAAATGACTTCTAGGTAGCCCCAACCCAGGCCTTAAAGATGGGATGGTCTGGTTCTACCAGCTACTGAGAGATGCAGATGCAGCTTCCACTACCTGCGTGATATGCCTTGGCTTTCACTCCTCGGCAGCTCAGTTCAATAGCCAGCTGGTCACACGCATCCCTCATCCTGCAGTACACGATGCCACAGCCGGAGTACACCTGGGCAGACAGGAGAGAAAGTCTGTGACACTGGCTGAAGCCAGTCAACAAAGCTGCAGTCATCAGTATGGCAGAGCCAGGAGGGATGCCTAAAGCTCATCTCTTCTACAACTGAAAGGTGCTGTTGCAGCACAAAAGTAAATCAGACATAAAGAGAGTTTCCTTACAAGGCCTGACATTGACCAAATATGGTCCCCCAAGCCTCTCCCAGTGGGCACAAGGCAAGAAGCAGTCTCCCACCATCCTACAAATAAACTCAGTGCAGAGGCTATAACTGAGTTGCTAAGAGTTATTTTGGGAATTAGTGTTAGAGCAGGAAATTCAATACAGTACTTCAAATGTTTCTGTTCACCCTCAACACACTTAGAAGAGTAGAACACCATCAAACATACAATGATCGCTTGGGACATGACAAACCAAGACAGAAATGCTAGTCACGTATTCCGAATCCATTTTCTTTTAGACCAACCCCTTCTGAGGCCACCTCTGAAAGCAATGCGGCCTTCACATTGAATCTGTTTTAGAGGAACTAAAAGTATTCGTGAGCACTTTCCTTCCAGAGACCTCCTCCTTCCCTGCCACAGACCTGTCAGAGCCACACCAACCACTGGAAGGTCAGTGACCGTGGAGGTACATTTTGTTCAGTTTAGCCTCTTCCCAAAATGTAAAACCTACCCCAGTGGCGTTCTTCACTTCAAGGGCCTTCAGGCAGAAATCCTTCAAGTTGGCATACGGATCAGTCAGGAGCTCTTTGAACTGCACATCATAGAACAAGTTAGACCTGAAGCAAGGAGTCTTAAATGTGGAAAGCGGCTGCTTTAGCTTAAGCGCTGCCACAATGTCCTCCTGGACTTGCTTGGTGGCAGTGGCAGTCAAGGCAACACATGGTGTGTTGGGTATGCGAGTGCGCAAGGCGCCCAGCCGTAGGTAGTCAGGTCGGAAATCGTGTCCCCACTGGGAGACACAGTGTGCTTCATCGATTATCAGGTAGGACAAGAGGTTTCGGGACAACAGCGAGTTCAGCGTAGGTTGGAAGGAAGAGGCGGCTGCCATCTCCGGGGTGATGTACAGGAGCTTTACTTGGGGCTTCTCGCTTGCTAAGTCAGCCAGGATGGTCTTCTTCTCCTGGGCAGAAAGTTTGGAGTTCAGAGAGCAGGCTTTGATCTTCAGAGCCAGCAAGTGATCCACTTGGTCCTAGAGTAAATATAAAATTAACATTAAACGAAAAGCAAATGGATATAAAGAAAGTCACCACCACCAAGAGAGACTACTAGGGAGATCCAGCTGAGGCCCCAACTTCCACCTCCAGGATCGAGTCTCAGGACAACATGCACCTACAGTCTGGGTATTTAGAATTTCAACTCTAGATTGCTTTATCTTCAACTGTGAGCACATCTGTCCAGCTCTAACATCCAACTGTGTTTCTGTGCATCCATTCACTTTCAGACAGTCTTTTTGCTGCCGGGGAACACCAGCAGGGATCCATGCACAATAACTCATCATAGCCACAATGAGCTGAAACAACAAGCCACCAACGCATCTCAGGATTTACACTGTCAAGTTGTCACAGATGGAAAATGAATACCACCACCCTACAATAACAGTGCGTTTCATTCCAAAATAGCTAAAGGATGTTATAAACACAGCTGAGGTAGGACAAAATACAAGAATCAGGCAAATCACCACTACAACAGAACCAAGTTTGGATGAGAATCATGCCATGAAAACTGAGAAGAAGACATGGCATCACACCCAGATACATCCAGACAAACTCTGGGCAAAAAAATTCACTTCCCTATCCCTACGGTGAGCTGCTCACTCGCGCTTGACTAGCATGTAATATTTCAGAAGATATGAATAGTCCTGAAAAATGGATCTCTCATTATTTCACTCAATAACTGGTTTCAGTGATTGATTTAATACCCACTGTTTTCCGTTCACAAAGTCAACTTTCAGCCTTTCTTATAACAGACTACACAGACTAAGCTCTTGAAGTTTGGCTACACTGAAATACACCATGACTGTTTCAGGCAGGCCAACAGCAGAGACTCGTGGACAGAAAGACAAGAGGCAGCTGTGCCTCCTGCATCTCCTGACCCGCTTTACTGCCTGCTTTTTCCCCAGCTGACAGGAGACAGTTACCTGAATCAGTGCAATCAGAGGTGAAATGACAATGGTGATGCCCACTGCCAGAACTGCAGGAAGCTGGTAGCACAGGGATTTCCCCGCCCCTGTGGGCATGCATACAAAGACATCCTTCTCTCCTGCAAAGACAACAGAAGAAAGCTCAAGGCTACTGAGTGGTGGCGAGTTCCCAGGGTTCTCTCTGGAGGGGTGAGCACA
>JAHREE010000336.1:0-37283 GCA_033628505.1 Tringa tobata | reverse complement strand
ACGCACACCCCACTATAAACAGGCCGCGCACCTTTTATCCCTCCTCTCCCTCCCCCGCAGAAGCCCGGCTCCGCCTCGCTGGTTTTCTCCTCTCGGCGGAGCTCTCTCGGTTTAACGTGAGCCCGCTGAAGGCGGAAGAAGACGGGCGGCGTTGCTATGGAGACCGCGCTGGGTGCGTCATCTCCGCGCGCCGGAAGTCCGCCCGGACGGAGGCGGAAGATGGCGGCGGCGAAGCGGAGCGTTCTTTCTTCCTTGGCGGTTTATGCCGAGGATTCGGACCCGGAGTCGGACAGCGAGGCCGGGACGGCGGGAAGCGATGGGGGAGCGGCTACGGGTGAGGGACGGGAGGGGGCTGGGGAAGGCGGCGGGGAGGGAAAGGTCCCCCCTCTGTGAGGGAAGGGCCCTGCTCGTTGCCGCCTCTCCTTTCCTCATGGTTTTCTTGTTCCTTCCTTCTTTAGGAGAGAAAGGAGGCCTGGTCTCGGTTGGGTACGGGGATGACGACTTTAGCCGCGTGGATGGAGATGAGGAAGGGTACGAAGAAGAGGATGATGAGAACAGCAGGCAGTCAGTAAGTACCTCTCTGCCCTGAGAGCTTGCCCTCGTTCCTTTCATGCGTTGCAGAGGCTTTTCTCTCTCCAAAGAAAGCCCCTGAGTGGCAACTCATGACAGAACTTGAAATATCGGGCTCCTGGTGTGGATTTTGGTACTTTCCAAATACTTTGCTTTCAAGTAGAAAGCATTTGCCTTGAAACCCAGCAGCAGCTTGGTGCAGCTCATGTTGTTTCTTTCTAACTGTTGATGCTATTTCACGTTTTTATGGGAAAAGAGCTGGTACAGGTCAACAGCCGTGCTAAAGGAGAATTATTCTTTAAGCGTAGTTGACATATATGAAAACCTTGTTAGAGGAACACACTGTTGCATGATCAGCTGGAGGATCCAAAAGAATAAAGTTCTTTGATGTCTTAAATTATTCTTTTGTGTATAACTCAACCCACTCACTACATCAGGTTACCTTGATATAACAGTGTCCTGTCTAGATGTGAGTGGCTTTTGCTTGTCATAGGTGCATGGCACATGTGTAACATCACGTAAATACCAAGATAACCGATGCATCGTGAGACAGGGCACATAGCTCACTACCTGTGAGTGCAGCTATAACACACAAAAGGATATATAATTCTGTTATGTGTCTGTAGGAGCAAAACATTAAGTTGGGGGGTGGGAGGTTCTTGTCTCTTTTCTTTCTCATCAACCTTTTGCTTACCACCACATTAAGGATGTGTTATCTTGTCCCTATTCTAATTCTTTCCTCTACCGTGTAGCTAGAAAAACAGAGCTGTGTTACCTTTCCTCATTGAAATCTACTTTGTGTGCAGTAGATCAGTCTCCTGTGAGACGCTCGCTGTTTCTACCATTTGTTTTCCCAAGTAGCAGACAACAAATTTGTCAGTCTCTTGTTCTTCTTTCGGTTTTCTTCTGTTGCTAACTGGAGAAGGTGCAAGCAGCAGCGTTCGGTGTCGGGCCCTGGTATCTGGTGTAGTGAGGCTTCTTTACTGCTTTAGTGTTTCTTCTTTTTATATCCAGAACTTCTAGACCCTCCTTCAATGAGATCTCTTCAGTTTAAAGAAAGTGGTAGGTGTGATCCAGGTGGTTCTCAGGATCAATTGTGTTTAATTAGCATTGAGAAATAGGCATGTAAACGGAGCAGCCTTTATCGCACGGACAACTTTCAGTGCAGGCTGTGGCTGTCCATCATCTGGGAGGTACAAGTTGCTGTTCAAGTGATGGCAAACAATGAAGTCACTCCGGTGCCAGCCAGTAGATCTTATGGTCACTGTACAGATGTGCGCAGGTTGCACAGGGGGCCTTCTCCATACTCTTGTTGCAGGAGAGCAATGCTTGTTTGTTTTTACATTAAGTGTTCTTTGATCAGAATTGAGAGCTTCCTTGATATTGCTTGTTCTAGTAGCTTATAGTAGTTATGAGTTGTTTTTAGAAAGCAGCACAAGTTGGACTCGGGTTGTCCTGGGCTTTTATCTAAACAACTCTGTGCTTATATTAATTATCAACCTTAACAGTGACTGAAAAGCTTCTTGGTAATTCTTCTTTGTTTGTTGATGACTATTCGGTGATATCCCCTGCTAGGTTAGGAGTTTCTGGGAGCTGTTTCAGTTACCTGCCTATAACATGAATGATTCAGCCCATTGTTACTTTGTTGAAAGTGACTTTTATCTTTATAATCTAGGTGGGACTATGGAGGGGAGAGGAATCTCATCTGTGGTTAACACCAAGTTACTTGGTAGTGTGGTTCTTCTCTAGTTAGAAACTTACTGGTACTAAACTGTGATAGTGAAGACTGAATTATTGGCATTTATGTATCTTTCAGGAAGGTAACCTGGAGAGTAGCTGAAGTGAAACAGTTTGTCTCACTTCTGTGGGATAGACGTGTCAATTCAGGCAATTAAGACTTACTGACATTATTGTGTGGTCAGTCCCTAGGCTGCCTTGCCAGAACTTGCTTGAGTGCTAATACTCCGAGGTGGGCATTTCTTTGTAAACTCTTCCTTTCAGTTCACTTCTTTGTTTTTCTTTTTGAAGCTGAAACAGCAAGTTCTTGTTTTGGGGCCAAAGTTGAAATTTGTGGCGGAGTTTGGAGGAAAAAAACGTTCTCCTGAGTTGTGTGAGCATGAAATACAATTTCTGCTCCTTGAACTTGTTTTGAACCCAGAATATGTATTTATGTCTAGAAACACAGATAACTCTAGGATCCCACTGAGGTAGCCCATGGGGCAGTGGAACAGTCGGCTCGCCTATCAGTTGGGACCAAAGCTGGAGCTTACTTCCACGAGGTGTAGAACTTGACATGAGGCTAAGTTCAGTATTTTAAGCTCTCACAGGGCAGAAACTTGCCCACTTCTTTGATTTATTTCTGGGTAGAAATAAGAGCTGAATGGAGTCTGTTACCTAAACCAGTGAAATGTGTCGGTGCTTCCCTTCTGTGCAAGTTCACGTCATCTGCAAACGAAGCCATGAGAGCGCTACATGAATAAGAATGATGTGGTGTCTGTGGCATCACGGGATCCTTGGAACTTGGTGCTAGGCCTGACCCTCACCAAGCCTGCATGTGTGGATGGATGGCAGGCCAGCTGTGTGTCCTCTGTGTGTTGCTGATGTTTGCTTGGGAGTATAACAGGTCTTGCAAATGCTGCTTTTTCTGTGAGTATCGTTAAACGGGGACAAGTGCAAAAAGCCCACCTGCCACCTGGAAGAGACAGAATTATCAAATGACAAATGCTTTTTTTCCCAGTTCTGTTGCTTCTTACTGTCTAGGTCTGAGCACTCGGGAGCTGCATGAGTTTTGCGGGGGATGTCTGCTACTGAGTGATGCCTTTGCCTAAAAAAAAAAAAACATAACCTCAAACCCAAACAAACACTTCTTTCCCTGACTGTAGGACTTGTTTTCTAGTCATGAGTGGGTGGGGCAAAAGTACCTCCTGTGGAAAGGGTCTTGGACTACTGCTGGGCTGCTGAATGCGAGCCCTTTGCTGTAAGTGCAGTTACTTGCCAAGCCTGCTCTTTAAGCTTAATCCTGTAAATTCTTGTCTTGTAGGAAGATGACGATTCAGAGACTGAAAAACCTGAGGCTGGTGACCTAAAGGTATTTGAAAGTGTGCTATGGCGGTGGGGGGGGAAAGTTCAGTACAAGAGGAATAAGTCTTAACAGCATGGCTTGGTGTTCGTTTGTGACCTTCCATAGCTAGTTTCATACTTACATTTTTTGTAGCTGTAATGTGGGTTTCTTGACTTTAATTCTGGCTTCTGCCAAAAGTAGTTAACCAGTTAGGCCATGGGCTGAGTCACGATCAAGATCTGCATTTGTGAATTTAGCCATCTTGTGCGTTAGATCTGAGGTAGGTTTTCTGCCAGCATCTTGCCTATTTTGCAGTGATCTGGAAGTGTAGTACTCAGTATGAATTCTCTTATGACCAGTGTTAGTAGGAATACTTTCTTAGTTTAGAACAACTTAATGAATAAATGCTCCTAGAGGTCATGAAATGTGTCAAAATTGATTCCGTTGTCTCCAGCTCTTTCTATCCTTCTGAATGAACCAGTTTTGTAAAAGATGTATTTAAAATTTAAAAAGTGAAATGAGATCCCCAGATGATAGCTATCATAAATAGTTGAAGTCATCTTTAGCTTGTGGTTACATCTTGTTTGTGCTGCACAGCAGGTGTTTAACAGCACATAGGAACGCACATCAGGCTAAAAGCTGGAAGGCAGACAAAAGGCCAAATCCATTTAAAACTTTATAGAGAACCGTGCTCAAATTTTTATGCTAGTTCAGTCTCCCATGTGATACAAGCATTCTTGTGGGATGCCAAGTGAGTGACAATTGCAAGGGCCTTTATTTTATCCAGTAGCTTCCTCAAGGATGCAGTCTCTTAAGCTCTGCTAAAGAGACCAGAGGACTGTGCTGCAAACTGAAATTCTGTAGAGCATTTGAATTAGCACAAGGCTATGATATGACCATATGAAGGCAAATTAATGTGTTTAGCTATTCTGCTTAAATTAGTTTGATAGCAGCACCTTTTTCCAGTTTCCATGATATTTTTATTGGTATATAGTGATACACAGTTGAAAGTCTTGGCAGCTGTACTGCAGCTGGTAACATCTCTTGCGTCAGTGTGTGAAATGTCATTAATGCCTTTGGCATACAGGTAGGAGCCCCTTGGGAGCAGAATACGTTGTTTCCTTTGTTGCAAGAAAAAATAATTACCCTTTCTTTTTTTTTTTTTTGGAAGAGAGGAAAAGTTAATCTCTCACTTTTATCCTTTTTCTACTTCTAGATTTTTGCCACTGTGGCTGGTAAGCATGAAGCGTGCTAGCAAGATATTTCTATAAAAACTGCTGGATTGAAGTGTGTAGTGTGAAAGAGAATAGATGGGGTTTCCTTAAAAGAGACATTTGGTGTACATCACCACAAACTCTGCTATAGTGCCCTGTTCCAGTTGTATGCTTTTCTGTCTCCACTAAAAGACTCTAGGACTTCAGGGCAATGGAGAAAGGATCTGGCAAAGAGAGAAAGAACAAAATTGGATTATAGTAGCTTTGTGTGAGAATTGATGCATTACCAAAATCTTACCACTGAATTGTGTGGCTACTGCTTTAATATGTTGCTGACATTTCACATTGGCTTGTTTAAAAAGCCTCTTGATTTCAGTGAGTTCTCTGTGCCACTGTCTGGGTGGATTTTGCCCCTCTGAAGCAGAGCTGCACGTGGCCACGGAGCAGTGTTTTAGCTTCAGTGGAGAAGCAAAAAACCACTGAACGTATTAAAAGCATTTGGTATCTTGGGTACACTCTGCAGTAGGAACTCTGCAAGAACTGAAAATATAAATTCAAGTTAAACTTTACAATTTTTCATTTTGTAATTCCTGCCATCCTAGCGTGGCACATAAGTGAAAAAGGGAATAGCCCCGTCTAACCTTTAGAGGTTTTTCTGTATTGTAACTGAATAGCCAGCTGGCACCTGGAGAGAGGTAGAAGCACTCCTTTGCCTCACAGCGTACTGCAGGGCAGCCCGGCGCTGTGCGGGTAATAGGGCAGGTGTGGTGCTGTGGGGCATTCTGTGGGGCACTGGTGGAGTTGCACTAGCCATGCTGTTAAGAAATTCACTCGGGATGGGGGGAGATGGAGCGTTATTATAAAAGCAGTTTTACTTGGAGCAATTGCAAATGTTTCCTATCCCCCTTTTCCACCAAGTGGCAGTGTTCTCCTCTTTCTTCCTCGTGGCTTTGAGCTTACAATATCTATGACAGACCAATAGTGAGAGTTGTAGTTACTGTAAATCTAAAGTGTGGCAAAAAGTGAGACACTTGGTTAAAGCTTGCTAACGCTTTTCGATAACTTTACTTTGTTTTGTCCCAGCTGAGTGCTGGAGTTGTTCTTCCTCTATCAATTTCATTGTAAGACATCACAGACCTGGAAACATCTTTAGAAACATATCATGGGCTCTCTTTATATATGGCTAGGGCTTTTCCAGGGTCTGAATCTGACTGTATGCAGAAAGTAAACCCATTAAAATGCATGAATGAGGTAAAACTATTGCAGTTCATCAGTTAATCATAGTCTCTTCGAGCCCTGAATATACATTCAACATTTTTTCAGTGTTTGCCTCTTTGTACATATAGTGAATGAACCACTTGAGATTACCTCTTGACTAATTGACCAGGACACTTAAGGCAGGTTGTGTGGAGAAGGAGTTCCCTTCTTGCTGGTGTGTCCTGTGATTTGGCCTTGTTCTGCACCAGCCCAGACACAAAACCTCCAGAAGGTTCAGTTGGTGTCAGTTGTGGTTATAGACCAAGGAGGCTGAAAGTGGGGAACGGTGTAAAAAACATCTAGTAAAGTGATGATGGGGAGAGTGGAGTTTGCCTTAAATAGCCCCAATGGGGAGATGTTTTCTACCCCATGCTATGGTGTTTATATTTATCTCAGGTTTTTGTCTTGATGCCTTTGTTGATCTTGGTCAATCATCTGAAGGTATTCTTGCAGAGCAGACTTCTGGCCCAGGGCATCTCTGAGCCAGTCCCAAACACTGTGTGCTTGCAGCAGAAAGCAGAATCTTCTTTAAGTAGCAAAGTGAGATACCTGTAACCACATCTTGAAGTGCTTCAGGGACTCATGGAAAAGGGGAGATTCAAATCTAGGTAAAAATAATTGCTCTTTCAAATTTCACCCTGGGAGGATGTGCTCAGGCTCTGGAGCAGGACATATTTGTTAGTGGCCAAAATCACTTCAGGGGGCCCTGGATTTAGGTGAGCAGTCACTCATTGGAAACAAGCAACTGTCTTAAAAGCACTTCAGAAACAAAGCCTTCTGCTTAGAAGGGAAAAGAAATGATCGACAGAGGCTGTTGGCAAAGGTGTGGTGTTAAAGATGGAATCCCACAACTTGGACAGGTTCTTTATGTCTTTTCCTGAGATAATGGAACTGTGGATGTTGTGGAAATGGGTGTGAGATTTGGTGTGCTGCTGGCATTGGTTTGGAATGAGGAGGGTTAATGGGCTGTGCAGGGAGTGCAAGTCGGTTGGGCTCTTGCCAGCAGCTGGCTATGGTTACAGCCTTGATGCAGTAACAAGATACAAGCCTTCAGACCTAAACGGACCAGCCCTGCAGGAAGAAGGAAAATAAACCTTAAATGAAACATTGACCTTGTGCTCCAAGTCTCACCTGGGGGGTTCTGTACCTCATATTGTGGGGCTGAATGAATAACAGGTTGCAAGTGCTGCTGAAAGATGGAGCCCAGCCCTGCAGCTTGGCTTGCTGGAGTTTTCACAGGGGGAAATCATTAACTCCTGAGCTTTGATTGTGGTGTCAGTATTAGGCAGTGTGGGAAAGCTGATAAATATTGCCACTCCCTTGGCAAGTGAATGCCTGACACGTGGCCACAGTTCTTTTTTTCAAAGCAGGTGGCTACTTTGATGTCTTCCTTTACTGGTTTTGTTTTAAGGGTCCCCTCTGCACCCGTGTGGCAGCCTATGGAGAGGCAGCCAAACTGGGATCTAGCAGAAGGATGCCAAATTTTTGGAGGAATACTATGTTCCTGAGCATGTTGAAGTACCACCTCTTGATAATCATCAACTCTCTATTATGTTTAGATTTTATTGATCCAGCATACCTGTAAAGTAATTTTACTGTGTTACGATGTGTAGGTGTGTCCTAATACTTATCTAGAGGCTTTTGATTGCAATGTTTTTTTTATCATGCCTGCCCATTAACCTGTTTGTTTAAATGCCAAATTTATCTTGATTTAAAGTAAAAGCGGTAAGGGCTAAGAACCGGTAAATGGGTGTGTGTGCAGTAATACAATCCCTGTAATTAACTGTTATTTTGATAAGGCATATTCATTTTTCTGAATTCAAGATACATTCACCAGGCCAGATTCTCAAAAGATGCCTGAACCTACTCAGTAATTTTCACCTCAAGTGTAACTGGTTTGCTCTGAAGAAGGAGAAAAAGTGCATTTGGGAAAAGTCGTATTAGTAAAGTGCTGCTGTTCTTTCCTGCTTTGGCAGGAGAATTTCCTGCTTTGGCAGGAGAGTTGGACTAGATGATCTCTATGGTCCCTTCCAACTCTAAAAAATTCAGTGAAATTCAGTGAAATTCTGTTTAGGTGTTCCTGGCAAGCTGTATAAAAGGAGATGGCATTAGTTAGCTAATTAGAAAATAATTTGAATCTTTGGCGGTGGCAAATTGTGAAAGTTTCTTAGGAAATACCACCCCTTGATGCTTTCAGTTGTTGGGAGGTAGTCTTAAAAATTCTACTTAGAATATGTTAAAGGTCATATAATTGAAGAACACCTATTAAAACTGCTGTTTACCCAAAACAGTGCACTCTGTGATGGCTGAAGTAGCTGTGCATTAGTTTTCTTGTGGTGGCTGGATCTGATATGGTATAAGTGGTTTGTAAGTGTTGTAGAAAGGCATTCCCAATGTCTTGTCAGAAGTAAAAAAAAAAATAAAAGCTTCATTGCATTCCTTTTTTTTATTTCTGCCCCCCTCTCTGGCTTTTTGATGCTGTCTGGGTTAGTATTGCCTACTGATGGGCAGGACTGGCAAAAAAACAGCTGTATTTTAAGAGTGACCCTGTGTTATGTGTGGCTGTGCTGTGTACCTTTTTATAAACACTATAAAAGCATGAACTGTGCAGTTCCCAGGGTTAAGGTTAGGTCTCCAGTGGTTTGTTTCCCACTCATTCCTTTGCCTGTGAGCACAGCCCGAAGGTGCCAGCGATAAACGCTGCAGTCTCAGATTGATCGTTTTCTGTATTCTAGCTTCCTTTTAATAGAGTTGTATAAAATGCTGTCTGCGCTTCCAACTCTACATATTTTCCCTTCTTTTTAGGTTTGGCACACTGTTTTCCAGCACTCCGTCGAGGGAACGGAGAATTTGGCAGTTTAGCAGTCAGCATTGCCTGAGCCTTTAGGGGGAAGCAGAGTTAACTCAGCTTCTAATACTGCTCTCTACGCTGCTACATGAGTGCTCAGACGTTAAAACAGCCAATACCTGCTTCTCTTTTTTTAACTAGGTGCTTGTCCTTAGTTATTGCCAGAGAATGTCAGCGGCGGTTAAACAGTTTTGCGTACAGGAAACAAAACAGCATTCAGCATCTGTGATTATTTTGCCCCTTGCCCCACGTACTTCTTCGGTGTCTCCGGCTCTGCCCGAGAGGGAGACAGATCGCAGCATGGTTGGGCTCTGGAGCTGGTTTACAGACCCGAGAGCTGCTGCTGGCTGCAATCCAGCTCTTGAGCTGGTTGGAAGATGAGACATGTCCATGGACATGCTTGTTCCTTCCTCCCCGCCGGGCATACATGCTGCGGCAGACTCTTCACTCCCCGCAGTACTAAATACCACGGATTATTGACACAGGTGTGGCTTGCCTTTCTCCAAAGGAAGAGCCAGCCCTTTTCTGTTTGTCTTTAAACTTGAAGAAAAGTCCTTTCTGGAGCTGCTTCCCCTTGCATATTTCACCTGATAAAGGTCTAAGTTCTTCAAGTCCAGTTCTGTCGTTGCAATTATTTCTGTCTGCTGTACTGAAATCGGCTGTTCTGAATTTGCATGTTGGCGCGTGTCAGAGTGAGAGTCTGAGCAGTCAGCACAGATGGAGGATTGCATCAAATACCAACAAATATCTGAAAATAGCTTCTTCCAGCTTCCCCGTTCTGGGTACACAAGGACCAAAATCTGCAAAACCTCCGTGGGATCTATTAATGGAGAAGTGCATACACCAGTGAGGATATCTGCTTTTACACCCTGCCTCTGCTCCAAACCATGAAAAAGAATTTTTAGTACTATGTACTAGGGAAGAAATCTTGTGCAATAAGTTAAGTTTGTCAGCTCTCCTGAGCCTTTCCTTTGCTGCTGTGGGGCTTAAGATTCCTCAGAGCCTGGCTTTACCTTGTGCTTGATTCTGCACTGCAACAATCTGTTAAAAAAAATAAAATCATCAAAGTAGCTTGACACCTCACACCCTGTCACGTGGTGCTGATATTTCACCTCTGAATTCCTATTTTGCTGTAGGGAGCTGCACTCTGAGGTCTTGTAAAGCATGTGCTCAGGATGATCTGCAAATGCTAAACTCCGAGGTCCCTGAGCATCAGAGACAGAGAAGGAGAGAGAGGAGGCAGCCAGCAGAAACAGGCAGCTTTGGGACCAGGGTGCTGTTGTAAGGCAGATGTTATTAACTGTACCTCCACTTGGAAAGCGAGAGTTCTGGCACACAGTTCCTTGACTGGAAATTACTTCTAACAATAATCTTTGTCAAATATTGAGATAGCATATGTTGGGTGAACGGAATCAAGTTTCAGAGAAGCTACTTAAAGGCTTTTATGCTATGAATGCTTCCCTTCTAAAGCGTTTTCTCACTGAAATGCTTTGTCATATTTTGATTGGGGTTTTTTGGTGTTTTTTCAATGAAATTGAAAGGAAATGAAGGTGGATTTTTATATTTAATGCAGCTTAAAAAGTAAAAGGCAGTGTTAGCTACCCATGGTTTTTGTTCTAATAAGATGCTTCAGGAATGTCTCAGGAGTTGACAGTTTCCTGACTTGTTCTTCCTCCCCTTTTTGTCTGGGACAATAGTATCTCAAAATAGGTAGGTTTGTAGAGACTGCATGTAAGTGTCACCGAAGGTTGGGTGTATCATTTTTTCCTATAGGTGGCTTGTTTCTGAGCTGTTGTGTTTCTCTTGGTATCTAGATCATGGTCCCTACGTTTTTTTCTTAGTTAAATTTCTTGTCCTGTACTGGGCACTCTGCCTGGAGCTATGTATCAGAGCTGGCAAACAGGATATGGCTGTAGGAAATGGGCTTGTTTCAAGCTTTCTCTTGGGATTCTCCACTCTCACAATACAAGAAAAATTGGGGAGGAAGGGGGGAGTAAAAGCCCTGTACTTCTATTCCCTGGCTTTCTCCTCCTCAGGCTCTGAGAGCACTTGACAGGCACTCTGCTGCCCTCAGCCTGGTCGCACAACATCAGGCAGATCTGGTGACCAAGAACTGAAATGATTCTTGTCATGCACTTTTAATCTTAAATGAGAAGTTTCTGATGTTCTCTTTCCCTTAAGTACTTCTGATGTTTGTAGAAAAGCAAGAACATAATGGCTAGCATATTCCTTTTAAAAAGACAAGGAAAAAAAAAAGAAAAAAAAGGCAAAACCAAAAAAAAAAAGCACATGATCCAGGGTTTGGAGAGGTCTTTCTCTTTCTGCCTGTGGATAAACATTTCACCCACTTGCTCTGGCAAAGCCATCTTCGCTATCAGCTTAGACAACTCTTCTAATAATTTATGCTAAGTGGTAGAGTTTCTTTCCCTCATACTCAGCCAAGTGAGGCTGTTGACATATTGGGATTCCAGGAGATAGTCTGAATTGTAGAGAGGAGGAAAAATTACGAGAACTTATTGCTGCTGCTTGCTCAGATAAAAGAAATTCACTGTAACAACTATTGCAGCAGTGGGTTCACTGGCTACTGGCAGGAGAACTGCATTGTAAAATTCTCTGCATTGATATCTTCAAACTAATCCAGTAGCATGACAGCAGTGTGACTGGTCTATACGTTTTGTGTCTGTCGGTTAAAATTGGTGATGAATTTCTTTATGTGCAAGCAATCAGGTGAAATATTTGGTGTAGTGAAGAAATTCTGCAGTGCAAGTGTGGAAGCTTCCTAGCTACTTTTTTTTTTTAATACTAACTGGAAGTCAGTGGAAAAACGAAATGAAAAATGGAAATACAGTTGAGCCCGGTGGCAAATCTGGCATCAACTTCTCCACTTTTTACAATTTGCATCTTATTTAAAGCCATCAGTTTCTAGTTTTGTATCTTTTCTGCCTCCCTGTTCAACCATTTCTTCTTTTAGTTGAAGTACTCCTGCACTAACATATGCAACTGGTTCTATGAGAAATTGATGGTTGAATTTGTACCTTGTTCGAGGTGAGCTTTGTGCTGGGTTTATGGATCTTGTTTCAGGAAGGATTTAGCAAGCATTGTTATAAGTCAGTCCATTCTTTCCATTAAATAAAGCTGTTCTGGGCAAGCCTTTCCAAACTTGAATTCATCAGTCTCAGATTCATATTGTTTTTGCTTCCTTCCTTTAATCTCTGTTCCACACTCTGAGGATTGTGTTTGGTTGTTTTTATTTTCCATGAAACCTGAGCAGAGGCTGGTTTTTATGTAACTGAATGGAAACACTCTACCAGTGAAAGATGGTCTATATTTCATCTCGGTGAGGTGAAATCTTAAGCCAAAATGCACCGCTTTCCTCATGTATGTATGCACACACCCCTCCTTCAGCTTGCTCTTCTTTAACTGATTATGATACATGAAAGCCAAAGCATCAGGCTGGGTTCCTATCAGTTGGGCTCTTGCAGGCGTCGTTGTCTTGCCCAGGGTTTGAAGAAAGCATTTGTCTTGGAGAAGTAGAAAAAATGGGAAACCTTTTCCTGAACGCACACAAAAATAGTAATAGAATGGTGAGCTGATGTGCAGAATTGCTCTTAGAAGCACAGAAATTGTGGCTTATGTCAAATTTATGTTTTTTTCAGTTTGCCTTCTTTAACACTTTGTCTTTGCCCGTAGCAGTTTGCACTCTTTGCTAGTCTCCAGATCAGGGGAAAGAACCTCCGCCTCCTGCTTGTCATCTTGTCTTTCAGTCCTCTTCCAGCTTGGCTCTGACCCACCCCAGCATCCCTCGACTCCTTTCAGTGGGTCTGTTGGAGCAAGGCCGTCTGGCTTCAGGCCCCTGAACGGTTGATCATGTGAGATCTGGGCTGTAAAGTAGATAGCAGCCAGAAAATCAACTTGCTGAGTGTATGAGAGGAAAAAAGAACAGTACTGTTTGTTTAGTTTTGTTTGTTTGTTTTTTTAACTTAATCTAGCCATTCTTAGAGATCTTCATGAAATACCAGATGGGATAAAATGACTGGAGAAAAAGAATGAACATGACAATGAACATGGGACACTTTTTTTTTTTTGCCTCAGTTTTGTAGGACAGCTCTTGTTGGATGATTACTCCACTGAAGGTTTTTAGACTGTCCTTAAGTTCTGGATCTTCAGTAGATACTGGAGGCTTGAACAAGACTTCTTAAACCTCGCATCTGCCAAACTGCACGTCTTGGTCAGGTTGTTGATACTTGCCTTGGCATGGTCTTAGCCAGTAAACTGAGCAAATGTGAGCAAGCACCATAGGAGGAGTCGGTCATCCCTTTGTTTTCTGAAGGCATTTAAGAGGCTTGAAAGGAGTCCGACTTAATGAAAAGCTGTGTTGATGTCTTCAGCTTGTTAATGATGGAGCAGTGGGTGTAGGTACGCAGTAATTCATCGGTAAGCAAAATTCATATCCTCTGGGCAGCGAGGTGTGGCTGTAATATGTTAGTGAGTGTGTTTTCTTTTGCTTGGTGTAGCTCTGGGGTTTCTGATGTCTTGGCTGTGGCCTGAGGATGTGGAGATGGGACTTGCTGGAGCAGCTGTGGTGAAATGGGTGTGGGCGACCAGGTAAATACAAGGTGGCAGCCTGATAGGACTGGCTTTATTTAGCCTGCTCCAAATGGGGCAGACTTATGCTGTACCTCTAGGATTAAAGGAGACAAATTAAAGAACCTTACTTCTGGTAAAAGCAAGCTTACTGATGATTCTGTAAATTCATAAAACAGACCGTTTAACACATCTGACACTTTAGAGATATTTGTCAAATGTAAAGTACATACTAGGAGAGGTTTTGGCCATCAAATTATCTCTCAGAATACTAGCTCATGTTTTATGAGAATTGTGTGCTTACACTTGATACTGGCACCAAACAACTGCAGAATAGTTGAAAATGGGCTTCTGAAAACTTCAGAAATACAGCAGATGCCCTTGCAGCTCTGTTAACTGGCCAAATACGAGGGCAGCCTTCTTGAGGGCATCTAGTAGGTGTCTAAAGCACTTGAATTTGACTGTGCCACTGGGTTGCGTAAGTGCCTGCTTGGCAATCTGGGTTTTTTTTCCTCTTGCTTTTGTTTTCCTGGATGGTGAGAGGATAAGTGGGCAGAAGATGGGAAGGATAATGGAATAATAAATACAGCGCTAGGTAAGAGCAAGGATCAAGAGGTACTCGGGAGCGTAGCCCGTCTCTTCCTCTTCCCTCTCAGTCCACTTAAAACTTCCAGGAGATAAGAGTGCAGGATGTAATTCAGTCAAGGTTGAAAAAAAAAAAAGCAGTTCCCTCTTTTCACCTCAAGCAACACTTGTTTCTTGTCTCAAACCAAGGCGAGAAATACTTTTAATTACTTATCTAGCAAGTTCTCCCCCAAAGGGAATAAAGCAGTATTCTGACCCTGGGTGTTTAGTGCCTAATGAGTCACTATACGCAGCCTAGATGTATGTTTCCCTTGTATCTGTAGCTCTATGACCTTCAGCCCATGTGCAACATTTGCATGCTAATCTGAATTTGTCCTCGCAATCTGTTGGTAACCACAGAATTGCCCCCAACTTCTCTGGTGGCAAAGTGATGCTCACCCTCTCAATGCCATGTCGATGTGGTTGAGGCTCGCCATGTTAACACTGTGGCTGTGTAGGTTTGTGGAGAACACAGCCTGGATTCCCTGGATTCCTGTCTCGCCAAAGAGAGCTCCTGCTCTTGGTGTAAGTTTTCTGCTTTGAAATGTCATGCTTTTGTGTTATTTTTTTTTTCTGCTCACGCTGTTATTTCTGAAGACCCCGGGAGAAGAGGTGTTAATGCGTTACACCAAGTGCCTTGGCTTAGAGGGGTTGGAGCTGTTGCTCTACAGCCCATCTCACAAAGGGGGCTGGGGCCTCGCCAGCTGGCCAGTGAGAAGATGCATGTTCCTTCGTGTACTTTTTTTTTTTCTAAAATAGCTTTAGCCTTGTATTTTTGTAATCCCAGTGTACTTATGGAGAAACAGTGCTATTTTTTTGGTCATGAATGGCTATAAAAAGTGCCCTGTAGCAGTTAGTACCACACAAAGAACTTGTTTTTCTTCTTCCAGAGAGTTTTGGCTGCTCTGGAAATCGGTGGGGTTTCAGAGTGAATTTGGCACAGCCTATTCCCAGGTCTGGCTTGGTGACCTTGCTGCTTTCTCCTTACCTTATGCATCTGTCACCTGATTGGAAATGGGAGTAAAGGGGGGGATTTTGAGAGTGGTAACTAAGCAGCAAGGAGGCAGCATTATGTCTGTGTCAGGTTGAATGAATAGCTTCAGTGTTTGGAGGCAGTGAGGAATTTTGGGATCACAGTCCAGTGAGTCACAAAAGGTCTTTGGGAGGGAGGCAGGGGGGAGAGGGCGATGTTGGGATACAGCTGATACTGTTTCAGAAGCTTTGTGCTGAACTTGATATTGCTTGTGACTCTCCTGGGGTCTCTCAGAAGGACCAAAATATTTGAACGTTGTTCTCTATACGGTGAAAGCATATTTAATTAAGAATGTCTTATCCTACATAACACCTCCTGCTCAGCAGACTCTGATGCAAACATCTGCTGTGCTCCTGCACCTGAAGCAGCCTTAATTTATATTAGAATAACTGTGGAGGGAGTGTTGAAACGATTTCCAGATCAGAGCAGTACAAGTCAGTGGAGGTTGCCCTTGATTCTGGTAGAGCAGATCGGCTCTATTCCTCCTGGAAAGTAGCAGCCAAGGGAGAATTGACAATGGGAGTGTTCTTCCAAAATAGGATCTCATCTTCCACCATGCTCCCTGGCATTTTGGTTCGTAGAGGGTTTATCAGCCAAAATCCTGAATGGCACAATGACAGGAGTGAGTTCTGGCACCGAGCACAACTGGCCAACCTCGGCAGCCCGGGACCCTGCAGGGCCCTGGACGGCTGCGGAGATGCCGATCGGGTGCTGCCCTGAAGTTGCTGTGCTCTGCTGCTGGCTCTGGGGCCATTTCGGCTCTTTTTGTGTTACTCTGGTGAATGCTGACCCTGCTTAGAGGACTGCAAGTTGCAGAGGCCTTCGGTCGGCATTCCCATTTTTCTGTGGGCTGGATCCAGCTGTATTTAGCTTGCTATGCTCAAAAAACATTGACTCTTGACTGGTGCCAAGGGCCAGCCACCAAAAATGAAGAATCTATGGTTTGATCTGTTTTCAGGAAGGGCTTCAAGTATAGCAGTTTTCATGGAATTCAAAAGGAGCAGAGTGTCCAGGACTTATTGAAACAAAGCCTTAATTCTTTCATTAAATTTAGACTCTAGCTTTGAAAGGAAACAGAGCATCCTGTTAGGCTTTGACTTTCCATGGTATGAATATTGCCCTATTATCTATTAACTTGCATTTAATTCTTAGTTTTTATTCTTTTGTCTCGTAAGTATCATGTAAATTTCTAAACAAATGGAGAGTATAGCTTTTTATGTTGGAAGCATACCTTGACTAAAATATGTTTCTTCCTCCTTCCCCCCCAGGAATTCTCAGAACTGGAGAAAAGAGATCCTCAGGAGCTGGTTGGTAAGTTCCCTCAGAAGTATTTATTGACATATTTTTTCAAATCAGACCTTCTGGGACCCCCCTTTGTAAAAAGCATTTTCACTCTGTCCTGACCATGCTGCAGTTTGAATTGGTGCTTGCAATGTTTCATCTCAGTGGAGTATTTTCAGTGAAGTTTTCTTTTGAAAGAAAGGTACCATGCCTAAAAATATGAAAATGTTTAAATGTTTTCATGTACTACATGTCTAAGACATATCTGTGAAGGGGGTAGTGTTGGTGTTTTTCTAGATGAGCTTAAAAACAATAAAGCAGTAGCTTTGTCCAGACACCTCTGTGAGACCCCGGATAACCAGGAATGGTGACAGATACTTTGTTCTGTGGCTTCAAAAGGTTACTGAAAATATCCCCACTTAAATATGATCCACACGGTGATTTATAGCTGCTGTGTTGACTTAGTGTACCAAATGTTTTCTAATGGTTACTGAAATTTTTGATTTCTGTGACGTCAGTTATTCACTGCACCATTATTAGATTTGGAAAAAAACACTTGGAAAGTCCAGGGTTATCAGCTTGAAATAGTACCATCTGTTTGGTCTCTGTGGAGCTGTACAGAAAGTGTATTTTATGCTCAAGCTCCTGCTGTCTTGAACTAACCCTCTATTCCTGAGGTTACCAGTACAGTTGTGTGATAGCATGTAACAATGTCACAAAAAAATCATTAGATTAGAAGTTGCGTTGGTGAGTCTGAGACCTGGATAAAGGTTTGCCATATTTCTTTAATATCCTTTCCCAATAGCAGCACACACAGAGCAACGTGTGGGCTTTGTGCAGAACCAGGTTATAAGAGGTCAGCACACTTGCCATGCTGGATTCTGTAGGCCTTTTGCATTAGAGCATATCTTATCTTACCTGGTTGAAATGCAACTGTTGCGAGCGCATTACGGTTGATGTAACACAAGAACCACTCCCTTCCTGGAAAACTGGACTTTTTAGAGTTGGAATTCTTGGATGGAAAAAGGTGTGGGATTTTCTGACACAAAGCAAGTAACTTCCCCAATCTGAACTTCTAAAGTTTTGTCTAATGTCAGTATGTGGAAGTCGAAGTTGTCCTTAGACAGCGTTTTCCGCAACTGCTTTTTGCATTAAAAGTTTGTGGGCCTGCCCTTCTCAGAAGATAACCTTACGTTGTTCAGCGTCACCTTTATTGAGGTCCATGGTTATGCAGTTGCTCAAGTACAGCATAAATGTAGGCTCCTGCCAAAAGTAATGTTTCTGTTTTAACTCCCCCGGACACATGCTAATGTTTGTGTGCCTTGAGCTGATCTGGGAGTTGGAGCCAGCTGAGATCCACCTTCTTTGCTTTTTTTTTTTTTTCCCCCACTTTTTGCTTTTTTTTTTTTCTTCTCTCCTTTGAGGCTTCCAGCTGGATCCATTCCCTGCTGTGCTTAGTGCATGCTAGGTGAGCTCTAGAGCTGACACAGAGAAAACGGGAGGGACGAGCAGCTGGGAAAGGGCAAGGTCCTGAAGCAGTGATCACGTAATCAAAGAATGGGAGGGGAGCTTTCCAGCAGTAACTGCCCTGTGGTGGAGGAGGTATATATAACACTTATTTTGATAGATTTCTGCATCAGTGTTGTCCTTTGGGGCTTTTTGTACCTCTCTGAAGAGTACATGGTGCTGGCAGACACTGCATTTTCTGTTAGCTGCAGCCTTGCAAAATAATACTTTTAGGATGCACTTTTTTGCCCCAAAGTTCTTTGCAGCATGGTTGTTTACCTTTTGTACTGTAAGAAATATTCTCTCTAGCCCTTAGGATATCTGAGCACAAAGTCAGTGTTCATAAGAGCAGAAAATATGGCTGAGTTGCAGGTCTCCCTCTGCATTTCTCAGCCCACAGAGCAGAAAGGGAACTAGTGTCCTTCCATGGATGGCTGACTCACTGGCATGTTGTTGCCTCCAGTTCTTCCCTCTGATTTGGCTGTTCTGGTGCCAGGAAATCAGAAACCCACACACCCTGGTTTATGCCAAGCAGACTTCATTAGAGTGCCAAAGAATGCAGTTTTAGAGACCAGGCACCACCGGTTTGCATGTCTCTAGGGGAAAACCATGCCCCTCCGATCATCCTTTCCAGGTCTTTGCAAAAAAAAACCCAAGCATAATGTGACCTTTACAGACAAACTGGCACCTGATACTGCCTGTAATCCCTTGTGGGTACTTAAGACACAGATACAAGTGAGCCTTGAAAGGGACAGGAGTTCTTAATCCTACCTGAGGAGCAGCGTTACTCACTGAGAGTGCTGAGGCAAGATGCTTTACTAGACCTCAGATGATCCACATCCCCATCTGTCCAGGTACAGCCAGCTCCCTGTTCCTGTGTTTTCTATTCTTTTGGTTTTCTCTGCACTAGGAAAAAGTGCCAACCCATCTGTAGGAAACAAAGCTCCTGTGTGCCCCCCGTCCCTGTCTCCAGCAGAGCCTTTGGACTGTGAGCTGTTGCTTCCTTCTGGAAGGAATTGAGTGCAGAGTTTGCTCTGTGGCACTTTCTCTCCTGCTATGCAGCATGTCTTTGTACTGTTGGATATACCCATCCAGTAACCCATTGTTTTGAAACTGAAGCAGATTAAAAGTAGCATTTCCATTAATTAGCTGCCTCACCAAGATCTGGCAATCAAATATCCTCCATGGACTACTGAGATGCTGAATCTTTGCTAGGTGCACCCTGAGAAGCAGGAGATGTGTGTCAGTATTTCTAAAAATTTCGTTTTCCTCAAAGCACACCCAGGCTGTGCTTTTGCCTCCTATGCAGAGCCTGGGAGCAGCTGAAGATCTCTGCCTTGCCACAGTGCGTGGCCTGGCTGCACAAAAAGCTACAAGCACCTCTTCTGCTGATGAAATTTTTAGCGTTTAGGTCAGCCTGTGGAAGGAAAATGCACGAATTGAGCACCAGTGGCAGCGTCCTTCAGCAGCAGGGTGCTTTGAGTTGCAGACCTGGCAGTGCATTGGCTCTTCCTTTCTTGAACCCTGGTCTGAGTCATGGGATCTGCTGTATTGCCTTAGCTCTTTATCTGGACTGTGAGTCTGGTTTGGGGAAGATATTTACTTACTGTGAGCCAGAATCTCCAGAATCTGGGTGTGCCCATAGCGATTAATCATGCCAAAAGCCAATTTCCTGAGATCCTCTAGGCTGTGAGCCAGCAAATCACAGGCCCTGTTGGAGACTGCAGCCAGTGTCACTACCTGTGACTCATCTAAAAGTAAAACTTTGATCTTGGCAGAAATAACAGGATGCACAAAGCAGTTGGATGTATCCTGTCAGGACACACCTCGTTGTTAGCTGTCCGCCTGTATTTACTGCTGTATAGGCAGCAGAGAGCTGTCCTTGGGGCTTTGAAAACATCTTTTCTACAGGAGCCTGTGGCCATATGTGCATATTCCAGAATTACCTTGAGTGATAATCCCAGCTGCCCCTTTCTCTAGGGAAAGACCTGGTGGGAAGAGGCTATGGCATCGGCCACTGGGGAGGAAGCTTGAGGACTGCTTGAGGGCATGGATAGTTTGCGTTTCCTTACTATAAAATAAGCCCGAAGGGATTAAACTCATCTTCTTCTTAATGATGTGGCATCTCAGTCTGGCTGCGATGTGATGAAATAACTGAGTAATGATGAATATTTGTCTGTGCTCAGTTTGTGAGGTGGAGCAGGGTACACGGAGCCTCACTGCTGACTCAGCTGCCTACAGCTACGGTGGGATTGCAGTAGACGAAGATGTCTTGGTTCTGATTCCTCGTAAGGCATTAAGAGATGCCTTCCCCCATCAGTATCATGTTGATAATTGATTGTTTTCACATGGCTCAAACAAAAGAGCAAATGAGCACCAAAACCTGAAAAGTCACGGGTCAAACTGTATTGTCTCATTGGGAGCTCTTGTTCCTCCTCCAGCATTACTTCTGTTTAAAATGAGCTTTGACTCAATTGCTGAACATACTCTTATGACTTTGTGACCTCTGATGCTAGACAGAGTTCTTGCCCATAGATCCTGAGTTTATATGAGCCTACTATTTTCCTTTCGACAAATGTTTTGTTTCTCAGTGACTTTTCTGGTCATCTGCAAAGATAAGGAGCCTACGGGATGTCTAACTTGGAGCCAGGCTTGACTTTTTTCATTTGGTATTTTTAGGTTCTTTCTTTGTCTTATGAAGTCTGGATTTGGTGGCCTTTTTTCTTTTTTAAGGTTTCTGCTGATGCTGTGAATCTCTTAAGCCATTAATCAGCTTTCACCTTTCCGGAAAGCCTGGTGTGCCCTCTATTATGAACACTTCTGTCTATTTGCTGCTGTCTCTCTGGGTTCCTGAAACTCTAATTAAACTGGAGGCTTCCCCATCCCACCAGCAGCTGTAACCTATAACAAATGTCTGCCTTGTTGTCAGGGAGCTCCAGTTTGCCTGCCTTTCTGTAGGGGCTCTGGCAAGCTTTCCTTCTTCCATAGAGGCACCCTCTTAGTAAATGCCAAAGGACACTTTCTGTTCATTACTTGCAGCTGCTGAAGAATTTAACCCTCAGCAACATCTTGATCAAACCAAATGAGTGGTCGCCTGCCGGCTTTGCATCTCCAAAGGATATTGTCCTTAGTGCTTTACATTTGTACAAAAGAAGTGGAAACTGTAGTGGCACTGGACACGTGTAGTGTTGATTATCTGTAAGCTCAGCTGGCTGACGCTCCGTGCTGGAAGGCAGGATGGACATCACGCCGTGTTCAAACACCAGCGTCTCTCCTTTGGACCCTTCTGGGCTTTAGTCAAAGGAGCTGAACTTGAGTATACTGGAACTGCAGTTCAGGCACTTTACTGAAGAATCTATAATTGAGGAGCCATAAATGTGAATGGCTTTCTTGTTAGCACATTTGTGCTGCTGTCGGGTCTCTTTTATCCACTATAGGCTGTGACTCTGGGATGTGTTACCTGTACAAGAAAACAATCCCAGCTGCCTAAATGTGGCCCAAATCTCTGCTCCGAGACTTGACTAGAAAACTGCCTGGGTTTCTCATCATAGTGGGAAAGTAGCAAGCAGCAGGGGGAAACAGACAGTTTCTTTTGCTGATAACTCATTAAACTAATCTTTACAGGGCAATCAGGTACTCTGTAGCTGTTTGTGTTAGGATACTATTAGAAATCTGGCAATCTGTACTGGTCTGTTCTCAGTCCTGCAGAACGAGTTGTTCTTTCTAGCAATAGTCTGACTCCATAAGCAAAGATAAAAGTGCTGGTTAAGGAAACAACTTGAGGATGAAATGTAATTTCCTGTGGTTAACTCCTGACAGCCTTGGGGAGCGTTGTTCCCTTCTTGAACCATTTTGGTTCACGTGGGTAGGTCTTGAAATAAATGGGACCCAAAGTAATTACCTCCCCCAAAATGGTAATGAGCCAGGCTGTTTCAGATTGATCCTGTGATGCTCCACACAGACAATCTGATTCTGTCTCTGAGAGCATCCTGGCACAAGTTTTGTCAGAGCCTCCAGGTTATAGGTGTTCAGAGCAGGACTTTAAAGTGCATATGGAAGACCTGGAGTAGTGGAGGGCTCGGTATGTTATGCACAGTGCAGGGGTTTAGAGATGCATTCCACAAGCCAATCTTTGTTCCTCTGCAGGTCCTTTGCCTTTGAGGATCTTAGCAATAATGGCAACTGGAGTGGGAAGTAGCTTAGCTTTTCATATTCCCATTCTGGGGTAAAGAGGCTCTTGAAAATAAGACTTTAAGCATGGGTGTTACATAGAGCCACTGTATAAGGCAGATATTAATAAAGGAAGCATCGCATCCCTTTTCTAATGATCTAACCTTTAAGTTAGTTGCTTCTTGCTCAGGACTTCGAAAACACCACGAGTACCAGTTGACAGCATTCAACCTGTTGATTCTCATTGACAGACTAGCATTAGCAAGGACATAAAACAAGTTTAATGACTTGCATGGCTTAAATTCCCTTCAGTATTGCCAGAACTCATGCCCAATTTGTTGTCTCCAGCTTCTTTTTCAGAGAGAGTGCGGAACATGTCTCCAGATGAAATCAAAATCCCTCCTGAGCCTCCTGGCAGATGTTCTAACCACTTGCAGGTTGGTATAAGTTCATTTTATTTTGTTAAAAAAGGCTTGCAATTCAGTAGGGAGGGGGGATATTTGGGAACTCTGCTTAGTATTTTTGCACAAGTCAAAAATTGAGCATTAAAGCTGGGTTTTTACCACACTGAATTTATGAATACACCGTGTTAATGCTTTAGACTTTACAGCAATTCTAGTTTAGGAATCTCCAAGCAGCTTAAAGCTGTTGTCCAGTCTCTGTGAGTCACTTATGCTTTAAAATGGCTCTTGATCCCACCAGTGAGACAGAAGCAATGTTTACTGTGAAGGCTGCTATCCTCTTACCTCAGCAAATTCAGCACCGTAGGAAAGAACAAATCATTGTTTTTCTATACCGGCCCAAGAATCCCCTGACTGGAATAGTTGAGGCAGCATTGACTGGATTCCTTTTCCACCTACATATCTCTAGATGATAAACATTTAGAGGGAAGGCTGGTAGCTTAGAGGCAGCAAAAGAAAACAAATGTGTGTTTTCTCTGGTGCACACCCAAATAATTGCAGTAACCAACTTTGTATTAACCTTCTGTTCTCCTTCTCCTGATGGAGGACAAATGAAAGAGCAGGGACTGCTGTTTCCTACCACCTGTTTGAGTTTGAACTGCAGTTATCTGTCTGGCAGAAATACAACTAAAGAGTGACTTCTGGAATGCTCTATAAAGTAGGCTACTAACAGGCGGTGGTGATTCAGAATGACTTGCCATCCGGATCACGCTTTCTTCTCTGCACTGTGTACCTGGGCACACCCGTTCCTCCTTGTGCTGCGGGAGGATTTTACTGCTCTGACATCAATGAATTAGAGTGTATTAGATCTGAGGAATGCACAGACCTTGAGACAGTAAACGGCATAAAGCGGATTTTCTTCCCCTTTGACAACAGTTTACTATATTAAATCAAAGGAGAACTTGTCCTCTGTTAGCGGGTCAAACCACATCTTAGAACACTTTGAGCGAGGAATGGGCTTGTTTTTTAGAGATGCAAAATGTTGTAGGCTTTTCACTGTCGGTTTGCTCTTTCCTTTTGTCAGATTCTTCCTCTAATAAACTATATCTTGAACTCTGCCAAAGGGAGTATTTCTTATTGTAAAGTTGACTCTTGTTCTAAAGTAGTTCCCCATCTGGATTTTGTGAACCATAGTGCTACCTCCTCAGGGAGGGGACAAAAGGGAACACCTATTCAATCATTTCTACTCCCCAAAGTCACCTTTTTCAGTTGTTCCTTCAAACCTCACGATGCGTGCACTGGATGTGAACATTGTGTAATTTCTTCTTATTTTTTGAGGACCTGATGAAAATTTATCTTAAAGCTTTTTTTTTTCAAGTTGATGAAATAGGAGTTTCTTATTAGCTCTTAACAATCCTTTTTTATTCAGCCATCAGCAAACCCTTAGACAGTAGTCAGTTCTGTATTTGAGTCAATTGTCCACACAGAGGGAGACATGAAGTGACTTATCCAGAAGCAACAGAGGAAAATTGACCAGCTTTCCCATCCTGAAAGACTGAAGGTCCAGCCTCTGGTCTCATTTCTCAGCTACGAGGCATGTAAAATTTGTGTCAAAAAGAAAAGATGAAGGAAATTGCTGAGAATATTCTCCTACTAGTACATGTCCCATATGAAATTTTCTGCTTTTCCTGTCCCTTCAGCATCACTACAGTAAAAATAACTTTAAGGTCTCTCACCACCTTGCTGAGAGGCTAAAAATCATGTTTATCTTTAAATCTTTTAGTGTTTTGGAGAGTAGACTGCTTGACATTTCCAACCTGAGTTAGTTAAGTTGCCCTTTTGTGGGGGCTTGTGGCTCCAGTAAGACACCCATAGACTTCTGTGTGGTGTAGCCTGGCAGCTGCTTCTCAGGTGCACCTGCGTCTGAAGATGGGTGTGATGGTCACTGTAAGTTGTGGGAGACCTTTTGTGGAGTTCACCTGTCCCTCCCTCTCAGAGCTGCTTCTGCTTCTCTGAAGTCATAGCTATAACAGGAAGCAACAGGATGGGAAGGAGCCTGTACTACTGCCTCAAATGCAAATCTTTACTTACTGAAGCCTTCAGAAAATGCAAAGATCAATTCTCTTTCCCATCCAGGCAGTTCACAAAGATAGTTTAAGTTCATAAGTTCTGAAAGTTCAGACCTTAAAGGTGGGAGTGTCTATACTAATCGCCCTGCCTGATATTAGGGAAGAGTTGGGTGGGATCTTGCTCCACGTAAGGGAGGTCATTGGTTCAGTTGGCTTTTTTCCACACGTACACTCTTGATTGTCAGCTGATGTGCTCCTCCTTCTAATACTGGCTCACCCTGTAATCTTTCTGCCTTAGGATAAAATTCAAAAGCTATATGAGAGGAAAATGAAAGAAGGTATGGATATGAACTACATCATTCAGAGAAAAAAGGAGTTCCGCAACCCCAGGTGAGCCACCATCCTTTCCTTGGTGACCAAAGCACCACAGAGCAAATGCCAAGAATTTTCCTCTTTGTTGAATTGTAGCAGAAACAGGATCCTGAGCAAGAAGTACTACTGCTTACAAAAATGAGAAAGACATCATTTGATTGTAACTGAAACTGTAAAACTCTTTGTGTTCTGTGAGACAACAACTAGAGTTGGTGTGTTGGTTAGACTTTAAATGTACAGGATTTGGATGAAGTATTTTAGAAGATGTGTCTGTTGTGGAAGCTGGGAGTTGAATTTGGGGGAAGTGGGAAATGTGGTTAACGATGTGCCACATCCATCAGAGCAAGCATAGCTTCCTATGTTCTGGTTTTACTCTTGCAGTGGGAAGAGGTGACAACCCCTTCCTACTAACAAATCTGAAACGCTCCCTTTTACTTCTAGCTCAGTGTCTCTGAACTCTCGTCTTTCCTTTGCAGCATCTATGAAAAGCTGATCCAGTTCTGCTCAATTGATGAACTCGGTACAAATTACCCAAAGGTGAGGTGCGATACTTTGGACTGGCAAAGGAGTGGGTAAAAAATAATATAGAGGTGTGAGCTTTCTTGAGGCTTTCTTGAGCCTGCTTGTTTAGAGGTTCTTTAAGGGAACTCTAGTCTGATCCTCTGCACTGAAGTAAACATTTTTATGTAGTTCTGAGCCTCAGTGCCTCCAACTTTCCTGTAATGATTCTGAACAAAAACTACTGAGGTGTGTAGATATACATGGAACTCCTTGATGGGGATAGAAGCTGAGCAGCAGAAAAATGCACATCTTATCCCAGCATCCTTTTGGCTTCAAAGCTGTTTCTTCATTCGCCGCAGAACATGGTCCTATAAAAGAAGGCCTGATGTGATCTTTGTGTCACTGGGATACAAGAAGAAATCAGTAACGAATATCATCAGTGATCAGAAATACATAAAATGTTTTTGAACTGGATTTTGTGTATATGTGGAAATAGCCCTAATCTTACTTTTTTTCTTCTTTAGGACATGTTTGATCCTCATGGCTGGTCAGAGGATTCATATTATGAGGCACTAGGTAATTCCAGGAAGTCTTCTTTTGTCCTAACTTAGCTCTTTGTGTTTTGTAGTTAATTAACTGCACTAGAGTCTTCCCTTCCTTTATAAATGGGAAGTCATCACATGCTGCTCTTTAACTGCTTCATTCTGGTTGGATGTGCCTGAATGTTATTGATGCTTCATCAGTCTGGAAAGCCTTTTCATTTAAATTGGTTCTTCAACGTTTTCATCTCTGAAATCATTAATTTAGTGAAGTAATGCTTTGATTAAAAAGCAGTAGGTATCTTCATGGCAGTTTAATTTTCTATACACAATTGGAAGTTTTTGATTGCTTATGATGGGAAGTGTGTGAGAGAGAACTGTGGTTTTTTCCTGTTCCTAAAGCTTCTTGTAACTTCTGGTCTTTCTCAGCTAAAGCCCAGAAGATTGAAATGGACAAATTGGAGAAGGCCAAGAAGGAACGCACAAAGGTAGTTATTCAAAACCAAAAGAGACAGAGATGCAGGGGTTTTGTTCGTTTTCCTGCTGGATTTCATTTTGTTGCTTTGCTGTTTCTTATGAACTGTGCTCTGTGTTGATGCTGTTTGGTTTCCCCTGCTTCTGTCCATCCTTCTTGCATGTCTTTTTCCAAACTGCAAAGATCAAGTTGTTTGTTCTTCCTTATTGGCCCATTTCTCTAGGTTATTTATTCCACTGGATTTCCTTTTGTTTTGTCAGTATTTTTAAACCAGAGCTCTTAATCTATGGTGTTCATTAAGCCAGATACAAGCAAGATAATGCATAAAGAACAGCTTTTTTCTTAATCTATGACATTTCGCCTGGTGGCATAGCCTAGTTATAGCTCCATTTCCTCACCATATCTCACTGTGAGAGAATATGCTTTCTGTTCTCCTTGATAGGGAGAATTTAATTTCCAAAAATGTTGGGTCTATTTTAACTGGGCTAGTCTCAAACTATACATTCTTATGTACCCCCCAAAAAGAACACAGACGGGCTCTGGAAGATGTTATTTTTTTTGAGAGTGGCTGGCATTAGAGAACTGTCAGAGATTGCCATCTAACCTTGCAGAAGGCTCCTTCCACGTTCAGTACGTGGAGGTATTTTTTTCTTGCAGTGCGTGCTGCGTCTTGCTGCTTGTCTTGGGTTTTGCACAGTAACCCAGGTATCTGATTACGTCCTTGCCCATATCTGCAGTTTTGAAAATAGGAGGCTGTGTGCTGTGGTAGCTCTTGTTGCTAGGTTCCCTGCTATGATGCAGTCCCAGTAAATCGTGCAGGTAGGGACTTGTCTTGCATGTTTCTTAAAGGAAAAAGAACAGGGACTTTTCTAACTGTAAAAATGCATTTTTTTTTTTAATGACTGGGATCTATCTTTTCTGAGCTATATCAAACTCCTGTGCTTATACCAGTTAACAAATGTGTTTTTATTGTATCTGACTTAGGAGCTGGGTTGCAGGAACCCTTAATGATCATGACTTCAATAAGCTTTGGCTCAAGGTCTACATCTTTCTTCCTGCATGACAGTCAGCTCGGAGACCAATGTCTTACATGACATTAAAGCTGTTCTTAAAAACATAGAGAAACGATGTGGGTCAAAAAAAGGCCACGTATATTAATATTTAATTTTTTATCTTCTCCCTTTTCTCCTGTGTCTCTCTCCCTCCCCAGATTGAATTTGTGACTGGCACTAAAAAGGGTACAACTACAAGTGCCGCTTCTACAACAACCACAACAGCCAGTACCACCGTGGGAGGTAAAGAACAGTTGTGACTGTACCTATTAAGCTGTAGTAATGCTGGGATTAGTGCTTCCTGGAAACCCTAAAGGCTCCCTATTGACTGTGTATATAGTGTGCCTGCCGGGAGCTGACGGATTAGCTTTTCTCTAGTCCCTGTGTCCCATGGCTGTCCTGCAGTGAAAGCTTAGGAAACGGGTTGGATAGCAAAGAAGAAACCTGCTGATGTTTATGGTTGTATAGTGTCCTTGGGACCGATGCATCTCAAGAGCTTTGGAAAGTCTGAAAATCATTCTCCTGCCTGCAACCTGCCTTTTAAACTGGAAGGAAGGGGAAAAAAAACACTGGAGGCAGCTGAGTGTGTCCTGTGCCTGTACCTGGGCAACTGAGATACATGTGCTCTGTTAAAATTAAGTGTGCCTTGGGGCAGGGAGTGAACCTGTCTCCATTTGGCTGGAGTTCAGGTGTAGAGTTCTCCTTTGACTCTTGAGGTGTATAGTTTTGTTCCCCTCAACATTTGTTGCCGGTGTATGCTGAAATTCATGTGAGGGAAAGTTGTCTAGTCAAGCAGTGGTATATTAAGAGTTGACAAGACAGGGTATTATAAAGGGAATGGTGACCTTTAACATAATGCTAATAATCCTCGTTTTCTTGATTTAATCAATTCACAGATGCCCAGAAGAGGAAGAGCAAGTGGGACTCGGCCATCCCTGTAACAACGATAGCTCAGCCCACCATCCTCACCACCACTGCAACTCTGCCAGGTGTTGTCACAGTGACAACCAGCGCAAGTGGATCCAAAACTACAGTCATATCAGCTGTTGGCACCATTGTGAAAAAGGCAAAGCAGTGACTGGTGTGCTGGGCCTGGATTTTCGGACTTAATTGTCATTGAAGCTATTGTTCTGGGAAAGGAGGGGTAGCTTTTGCCTTTGGTAAAAGATGACAAGATTCTTTGAAACAGACCACAGCTCCCTTTTGAAAGAATGGGGGCAGGAGCAGGCATGCCAGCTGTGTGCCCACAGGAATGGACCTCTGCCCAAATGCCTCTGTCTTTTCTTGCTGTGGGAAGAACCAGTCGTGTGTTGTGCTGGAGAAAGATGGTATCTGCAGTCAGCTTGTAAAAGTCAGCTTATTAAATTACTGCGTTAGGGTCTTACCCTACTTGCAAGTCTGGTTTAGGGGAATGAAAAAATAAATATGCAAGTAGTGAAGGGATATCAGTGTTACCCTTTTGTATTCCAGGTCACGCTGTCGAGGCTGCTGACAGTTTGTGGTATGTACCTCCCTCACGTGTGCTAACTTAGTTCCAAGGGAATTAAAGCAGAGACAGTCAGTCAGTGTCCATCTTCACATGTGTAGCAGAGACTTGAGGTGATCTGCATCTGTGAATGTAGAACTCACTCTTTGTTATAGTGCTGACATCTGTCCTGTGTGTGTGTCTGTGTAGACCTTAGTGACCACGTATTAAATAGCTGAATTGAGGAAACTGTGCTGAAATAATCTCGTTACCATCTTGCAGGGATGGAGATTTCTATGCAGAGCCCGTAAGCTGTAGAAGTTTGATTTGTGAACTTGTTTGCAAAGACCTGTGCAGAAAACTCTTCCGCTGCCATGGAATGAGACTGGACAGCAGATGAGCAGAGGAGAGTGTCTGACCTTAATTGTGATATTGTCCATCTTTGTACCAGCTAGTCATGTACTGTGAAATGCACACACGGCGGTTACTGCTTGCTCCACTGTTGTGAAAAAGTATTTTCAGTTGAAAATTTTATTGTATAAATCTTCTTACCTGTCTAGCAAAAAAATTATTATAAAAATTGAAAAGTCTTTTAAAAAGCCCTGGTGTGATTGGTGTGTCTGCACTTCTCATCTTGGCGAGGGAGAATCAGTAGCCATTTGTTGTGCTTTGGGTTACAGATAACTCTAGGACAGGATGTAATAATTCCCTATTCCTGCATTTTGAACTTCTTTAAAAGTTGCCTTCTAGTACCAGCACCTGGGTCTTCCATAAAACCTTCACCTATAGAGGCCAGTCTCCTGCAAAGGAGCTCAATGGCAATGAAGTGGTTTGCTCATTGTTATGAGGTAGGTGGGATAAATAACTTGAATGTTTCCATTTGTGTAGAGAAACTGACCTGGACTCTTCTCTCCTTTGCAGTGGTCGCTCCAGATTATTTAAATGGTCTTTAATTCTGAGATTGTGATTTTTCAGATTCAATAATTTCTCTGTTTCAAGTTAAATTTCTACCCAGAAACTGTTTTTTTTTTTTTTTTTTAGTGCATAAGCAGTGATAGGAGAGAAGATTGCTAGATCAACAAAAGCCTAAGTTTCTCAAAATTCACTGTTTTTTTAAGACAATGAAATAATGAGAGGTGTGAAAATAGCAAGCTGGAAACATCTTTCCTGTTGAATTGCTCTGTGCTGAGCTGCTGACTGGGTACCTGCAAGGCTGAACTCCATCCTCATCCTGAGGACGATGGTAACATCTCCCTTGGCTGAGGTATGTCTACTGCTTTGATACTGTTATGTTCTCTGCAGAGGGTGACACATTTCACCTCAACCATTCAAGGTGTTTATTTCCTTCCTGTGAGGGTCAGAATTCATACAATTCTCAGGGGTTTCTTTTAAAGGCCTAGGATGCCCTTGTGGTGGGAAGTATAAGCCATTAGGTAGCTTCGCAGCTCCCTAAGGTCACTGTCTTCTCTACAATTCCAGCCTGTTTAAAACTTGTATGGTATAAATATCTGATTTAAAGTCCTGCTGAACAACATGTGGATGAAGGTCCAACAGTAAAACTGCAGCAAAGTGGGCACCAGCAGCTGCAGTTTCTCTCCAACTCTAGAGATTGATAACAAACTTTGGGCACTGGAAGAGTCACTGCAATCGTCTGTTCCTGTGAAGAAGCCTGGGAGGTGTGTCTGGGTCTAGAACAACATTCCTCTAATGAGTGTCCTTAATGTGTGTGCTGAAGGTGAGTGAGATTAAATACCTCATTGAGATGTGTGCCAGGACTCAGAAAAACAGCCTCCTGCCAGAGGTTCCAGTCAGCCCCGGGCATCCCCTCCCCTGTCCTGTAGCTGGAGGGGGAGGCACAAAGTGGCAGAGTCTGATGAGATTACATTAATTTAACCAATCTCACCAGTTAAAGCTAAATATTGATGTAAATTTTAATGGAAAAGATTTTGTGCCTTTTGTAAGAGCTGAGGGTCGTTTGCCTAATGACTCGCGAGTCCTTGTGATGTTGGATCAGAAGTGGTTGCTGTCTTCTGACAGACAACCCCCCCTTGCAGATGTGTGTGTTTTTCAGACTGATCATACTCCTGTGACGTGAAACTCCCTCCCGACTCTTGCTTCTGCTCAGTTTCTCACTTTTTTTTTCAGTCATTTGGAAAGACTGTCTTCCATGGAAGTGAAAAGGTGCATCTGACAGATGATGCAGTAAAAGTAATTCTTGATCCTAACTGGGAGCAACTGTGCTAGATGAATTCTAGCTTAATTACAAGGAAATATTATTTATACACCTCGTTAAGCGTGTCAGCACTAGCTTCTGTGTACGCCCCACCATGTCGGGGGAGAGGAGTAGCAAAGGAAAGTGCGTGTGAATATTTTTTTTTTTTTGAAAGCTGCTACCAGTGCAGCTGAACATGAACCAGAGGAATATGTTTGCAGGAAAAGAAAGAGGACTTGATTAAAAAAAAAAATAAATTTAAAAGCGCCATCTGCAGCTGTGAGCATGAAGCTGGGCTCCAGCCTGCTGCTCGGCACCTGACGTGGTGCAACTGCTGAGGTTCTTGGGGATGAATCATTTAACTCCAGGAGCTACTGAACGTTGTTTAAATGCAAGTATCTTACTCGTTTCACACATCCTGGCACCCCACCCCTTCCTCTTCCATGTGCCCTCTTCCTCCTTGCTCTGCAGTATCCAGAGTCATTCTAAACCTCTGGATTTCTCTGCAGGCTTCATGACCAGAGCCAAGAAGCGCTGCTGGTTCAGCTCCTGCCTCGCTGCAGTGGGCAGGGAGCCCCAGAGCCCAGCGACTCCCGAGCGAGGGGAAAACACTGCTCAGCTGGGCTCGGTGCTGCTGCATAGAGGGATAAGGAAAAAAATTCCCAAAACTGGCTTTGCTGAAATATCCTGAAGCCGGGATGGCCTTGAGGCCACTGAGCAGCAGCTTTCAACCCCCTGCGGTAACAGGCTTCTGCAGGAGACCTGGCTGAGCTGGGTTTTGCTCTGGTGGTGAAATCCTGAGCTCTCCTGACCGAGTGTTTGCTGTCTGCAGCGGAGAAAGCAACTTGAAACATGCGTGATTTGATTTTAATTATTTATATTTTTTTTTTTTCTCTCTCCAAAAAGCTGGAGTGGAGATGCCAACCATTGTGTAACGCACTCACAGGCAGTACAAATAGCTCACTGCCCGTGTTTATCTTGCGTGTTGCTATCGGAAGTAATAGACGGATACGCAGGTTGGAAAATACAGCTCTAGGAAAAAGCCTCTTTCCTCCCTCTGAGGACCTGACGGTGCAGGTTGGTGGCTGCACTGGGCTGTGGTCGGTCGGTGCACCAGAGAAAACTGGGGGGAGCTTCTGGTGTGCAAGAGCGGTGTCCTGAGGGAAAAGGATCCTTTCCTGGCCCACAAAACCGTGGCCTGGAGCCCTCAAATGGGAGGTTTGACTGGTTTGCTTCTTAGAGATCTGTAGGGCTGTGACCATAGCAGGGGCTGTGTGACGGCTGCTGAGTGCAGGAGGGACCTGCTGTGCTTTAAAGAGCCCCCGAGAGCTGTGAGCTGTGTCTGAGCTGCACTAGTGCGAGCTCCCAGCTCACACGGCTGAAAGGTTCTTTACGCTGCTGTGAAGGTGAATCCTCAGATTGTTCTTTCAGACCCCTGAAAGCTGTAGATATTCATTCTCGCCTCTCCTCCCAAGGGGAGACTAGATGTGCCCAGGGGAGGAAAACCAGTCCCATTGTCATCATTCCCCAGTCTGAGATGCACACTCTCACGCTCCTTGAAAGCCACGGGGCTTCTCTCTGCTGACCCCCTTTCTGAGCAGGGGTGTCTCCTGGCTGGGGTAGGTTTGTCTTAGCTGGAGCTCCACGTTCAAGTGTGTTTCTGCTCAGGGGAGGGAGGAGAGCTGCTGCAATGAAGTCATCCTTGGCAGCGCTGGTTCTGCTCTCGCCCTCCCTTCTGAAGTCTCTTCTCCCACCTTCATGCCCCGAGGTGTTGATTTTCTTTCCCATTTGCTTGTTGTGATTTGGAGATCTGTCCTCCTTTGATGCTGTTGTGGGAAGGGATTTTGTGTGTTGAGGATTTGCTTTTATTTTGTGTCTCGCCGGGTGCTGCCTGACCCAGAGAGCAGGTGGGGAGGAGCAGCCCTTGCCAGCCCCACCTCAAACCGTAAAATGTGAGCACCTGAAGCAATGTTTTAGTTGGATTGCTGCTGTACTGTCTGTTTTATGAGAGTTATTTACTGAGACTTTACAAAGAAAAAAAGTCTTCCTTGCCAAGGCTTTGCCGATGACACGGGTGGCTTGAGCAGCATGGAGGTGATGGCTTCAGCCGATGTCCATCCAGCTGACGCCTGCACGAGCTCCCTTCCAGATCTTCTTCATCGCAGGGGAGAAGAAGCTGTAGCTTTCTGTGAAGCCCCTCAAGCAGGTGGTCTTTGCAATGTGCCCAGGATGTTATCAAAGGGTTTGGGCTGCTCGGTCTGGAAAGCCCAGAGTTGTTACCTCCAGAGAGAGATGCTTTTCAGCAGGGCTCTCCAAGGTTTTTAACATTAAAATAAATAAATTACTGTTGAGGTACAAGACCCGCAAAGGGGCCGTGAGGTTCCACCAAAGTCTGCTCTTCCTTCTGGTGATCATTTACACCAGTGCATTCATGCCTTGCTCTTACAGAAGAGTTTTCCACCTCCCAGCCTCGCCATGTGCTGCTGTTGTGCCGACTGTTTATATTCAGCTTCCTTCCTTTTGTTCTAAGCGAGAACCACGGACACCGATGACTTCCAATATTTAGTCTTTGTTTATTTGGAATTTGTCTTGGAACTTGGGGCTGGGCTAGTGCTTTTGGCTGCCAATAAACAGCAAAGCACCAGGATTTCACAAGAAAAGGTTTTGCCTTTTCACGTAGAAGGCGTCTGTCTGTCTGTCTGTCCTCTACCATGTTTGTGTGATCCAGCATTAGGAAGAAAACAAGCCTGCCTTTTGGGGCAGCCATAAAAGGTGAAGTTGCTGATATTTTTAACCTACTTTCTCTTTGTGTAGCCTCTTGTAGAGCCTGGAGACCATGACAAAAGGTGACCATCCACCTTCTCTCCTGGCTGGTGTTCCCTGGCTCCTCAGGAGGCTCTCGCCCACACTGTTGAATGTCTTGTCTGGGCCCAGCCAACACAAACTGGGAGGAAAGGTGGGCTATCTTTCTAAATCTTTCAAATATAACATCAGTGTGTTTTCAGCCCTTTGGCAGCTGGATAAGATGCTAATGTAACCCTGGTAGGTCCTGTTTTGCCTGGATGGGTGTTAGCATTCTCCTAGGCTGAAGTTTTATCCTGGATTCCTTACTAATATTTTCCTCTTGTGTTGTTTTTGGTGGCCACTGACCCCTTGCTGCTGGTCCATCCGGGGTCAAATGGGCATCAGTGGCTTTCAGCAAAGAAATGAAGTTTTGTTTTGTGGTTGAGGTTTTTTTTTTTTTTTGCAACATCCATTGCAAAACAACAGGCACACATAGTTAGTGCTGTCTTAGGGGAAAGGCTGAGGAAGAGAAATTAGGAGGATTTCATCGTGCGCTTTAATTACCTGGGTAATTATATCAAGCATAATTTGGTGCAATAAATTATGTGCACGCTAATGTGCATTAATAATACATTATTAAGCATTCCTTAAACTCACACCAGATAGCAGGGTATTGCTTATGCAGTGTACAGTGCACCTACGGGATCAAGTATTTATTTTCCTTTTAGCAGCGTGTGTTGTTACAGAATTCAAAGAGGTGATGAATGTGCTCCAGCAGCAGGATCTTGGCTGAAACCGCTCAGCAGAGACCTAGAAAAAGCCCCAGAGCTGTCTCTGGGCACTCTGCGGTGGCAGGACAGAAAGAAGAAAGGTTCTGTACAAGCTGGCGTGGCATTAAAAAAAAAAAAGAAGAAAAGAATTAACCTAAACCCACTTGTAATTATCAGTAATTGGCACTCGGGCTGGTCGTCTCAGCGGAGAGCGCAATAATTTAGTGTGAGCTGTAAAACTGACTTGTTTTCACTCCTAAGGCAAAAGTTTTTAGGCCGTGTTGCCACAGCAGAAAATCACTGATTTATAAACGTGAGGTCCACCACGTATGCAGCTGGGAGCTTTGGTGGAGCCATCTGCAGCCAAATCTGCTGATCCTTCCTCTCCTCTCCTGTTCTCTGCTGTTTAAAACGGCTGATTTGTGTGGCAAAAGCCTGACCCAGCAGGCAGAGTGCAGGGTGTTGAACCGTGGCAAAACCTCAGACTCACCAGGTATTTTTCTTCTTTGGGGAAAGTGCTTGGAGATTTCACCCAAAAGGCAGCTTGTAAAACAACAAAATTTTTTAAAGACAAGATGAAAGTGAAAACCCGTTAAATTCTTATGACTGTTCACTAAGAATTTATAATTCCTCTCTGTTCTGGTGCCTTAAAGTTTGGTGATAGAGTTGTCTTGATGTGATAAAAGTGCCTTTTATCAGCCCTGCAGCCCAGTTACAGGTCTCTGAGAAATTTCCTGCTCCGTTTGCTTGGAGATCTGTTAGGGGCTGGGGAGACACTTTTCAAAGAAAGGTGCAAAATGAACATTTTGGTCTCTTCTGGCAGCACCCACCGTGAGTAACCAGGCTCCTCCTTGCGGCTGGAGGTGCTGAGTGGAGCTGGTCCTGGCCTTTGTCCCTCCAGGCTGCTGGGACAAAGGGAGGGAGATGGTGTCAGGCAGCCCTGGGGCTGTCAGAGTGTCTGGAGGTGAGACCAGAGACACTTGGCAGGAGGCAACATAAGCATCCTCCATCCCAGGTGGAGAAAGGAGCACGTCCAGAAGCCATGGACACCAAAGACTGTGGTGGAAGTTGGCTGCTCCCAAGCTTTTCTGCTTGGCTCCAGGGCTCCTGTTGGAGAACTGTCATTAAAACACTTTTTTTTTTTTTTTTTTTTTTTTAAGTAATGTATTTCTTGCTTGTAGCCTGAATTGCCTTTTTAAACTCCAGCACCCGGCAGCATCGCTTACCCCAGCACCAAGGAGAACTGGGGAAGGTTGCAGGGGAGGTGGTTAAAAATTCCAGAACAACAGTCCTGTAATTTCCAGATTTTTTGTTTAAACGGAGGAAATAGCATCTCCAAAAGGGCCCGGGTAATGAGATGGGCAAGTCAGACATTCAGAAACGAGGAAATACCAGACTTCAGCTGTCTGGGCCACCTCGAGCTGCTCCCCTGCCTGTTTCCCGTTTGCTGCAGTTTTCAGTGGCACGAGCACATCCTCCTTTTTCCTGGGGCTTAATTCATTTACACTTATTTACTCGAGCTTCCTATTTCTTGTAGTGAGAGGTACCCAGCCCCTTGCTTTCAATTGAATCGATGCTTGGTCACCATCATTAGGGAGTCAAGCAGCAGCTGCTGCGATGCTGTATTAATAATGAAGGGGCCAAAAATTGCCCTGCTCATATTTTCACTCTCCAAGAAAGGCAGGAAATATGTGACTTTTTCGTCCGGCTGTTGCTATTGTTCGTGTTGAAGCCAGGGGGATGCAGTTTTCCTTGTAAGGATTTATCAGGGAGCTAAAATGCAGCCTCTGCCGTCGCTTCTGCTCCGGTACGTGTACGCTCCGCACCACGGGAGGTGAGACCGGGTCTGAGCCGTGATAAACCTGGGGCTCTAAAGCAATAAGGTGCTGTGGGGCAAAAAAAACCCCAACAACCCAACCCAAATCAAAAACCTCACCTGGACTCCAAACCCTCCTCCGCCCTTTTCTTGACTGGGGAAGAGGGTTTGGATCCAGCCCAGCAGAAGGGCTGGCTGCCATGGTGGGATTGCTGCTCCTTGGACCGTGGTGGGCTGCGTTGGGAGGAGGTGGGGATGGGTCTCGGTTACGGTGCTACAAGGGGCTGTGCTGCCCCCCGGGGGGGCTGGATCCATCGCAGGTGAGGAGTGGGACCCTTGTGCTCACGCCCTGGATAAAGCGGGATGTGGATCCGTCCTCTTTGTGAGCCAGGTACCACAGATGGGTGGTGGTTGTTGCGGCAGGAACTCACCTGATATTTCAGCTGGGAGCTACCTGGGGGCTGGGGTGACACCCCGGACGGTGCCAGTGGGGAATTTGGAGGAGAAACCCCTAGCTGAGGGGGTGAAGCTGAGCAGCCAACACTGCCCATCGTCCGCAGTGCCCTCTGTGTGCCCCCCGTGTGGTGGGACACCTTCCCCCAACCTCCCTATAGCGGGACACCTTCCCACCACCCTCCTCACAGTGGGACACCTTCTCACCAACCTCCCTTGAGTGGGA